>OU015466.1:1485721-1520758 GCA_907164805.1 Brachyptera putata | reverse complement strand
GTGATTCAGGTTTCATGATTTCAAATTTCGGGGGTTTTGGTATTTCAGGGATTTAGATGATTTAATTCGTGATTCAGGATTCAGGTGATTTCAGGGTTTTTCAATGATTTCAAGATTCTTTCAGGGATTTCATTGATTTCGGATTTCAGTGATTCAGGTTTCATGTCAGGTGATTTCAGTGATTTGTGATTACAGGGATTTCAGGTGATTTCAGGGATTTCAAGTGATTCAGGGATTTTCAAAGTGATTTCAGGGATTTCAAGTGTTTTCAGGGATTTCAGTGATTTCAGGGATTTCAAGTGATTTCAGGGATTTCAGAGATTTCAGGGATTTCAAGTGATTCCAAGGATTTCAGAGGGATTTCAGGTGATTTCAGGGATTTCAAGTGATTTCAGGGATTTCAGGTGATTTCAGGGATTTCAAGTGATTTCAGGGATTTCAAGTGATTTCAGGGATTTCAGGTGATTTCAAGTGATTTCAGGGATTTCAGGTGATTTCAGGGATTTCAGATGATTTCAAGGATTTCAGGTGATTTCAGGGATTTCATGTGATTTCAGGGATTTCAGATGATTTCAGGGATTTCAAGTGATTTCAGGTGATTTCAGGGATTTCAGGTGATTTCAGGGATTTCAGGTGATTTCAGGTGATTTCAGGGATTCCAAGGGGATTTCACGGGATTTCATGGCAAGTGTACACCTGATTTCAGGAGTTGTTAACCCCTCGGTGAAATTGAAAAATCTGTCATTTCTATTTTTCAAGTGATAAATTACGGTTATTCCGTTGCGAGACCAGATTATTCTTGCCTTCCATTGTATCACACTAGGAAAACGCAGAATGTGCTCTGTGAGATGAGCGTAGAAGTATGGAAATCTGGGGTTAAAAATTTTCTTCTAGTTAAATCTACTTCTCCAGACCTTGGATTACTTCAAACGTTAGAAAACCTTACCTGCAACTTGTGGTTATTCATGGAGCAGCCTGTCGCACATAGACCTAGGCCGGCGAACCAACGCAACCCTCAATCCTCAATGCATCTTGGCCTACATTTTGCGTTGGCTGTTGATCCTGATATTCGATGAAATGAATACTTTTATTGCGTTTTCTTCGTTATGTCTCATCCGATTGTTGTACAAATTGTTGAAAATGTGTATCATAGTCGTTTGCATATTCTGTATGAATTTGAAAGCTTTTTAAAAAATTTCGTTTTTCCAAGTATATCCCCCCTGGGTTATTCTTATGGGGATTTCGCAAACTTTCCAATTTTTTTCCAGAAAAACGGTTCCATCGATTTCTCTGAAAAAACAATCCCAACCTATTCTGGTATGACACCAATATTTGACAATGAGTATTTGACATTATGTGGATGCTGACAAGTAATTACTGAATGTAGGCCTACTTCTTACACTATTTTACAGAATGTATTCTATGTTATCAAATCTTAGTGAATGTTTCTTTTATACTGAAGACTGTATTATATTTTACTCGTATTTTACTCTACGGAATGTACTGCATCACAATGACAATTTTTATACTTATTTGTATACAAGAGAGCGGGATGCGTGTTCTTCTGGTGTCCTGTTCTCCTGGTACGATGCCCTAATTCGGCCCGTCAAGGACAACCCAGGCCGCAAACAGCGCTCCAATCCCCCGAGTCTTTCTGCTCCCGTGTCCATGACGTGTCGAAACACTCGAGCGTTGATGGTAGGGGATAGGGGGGACGGGCGGTCGCTCATTAGCTGAGTCACTCCGCGTCATTTCAAGGCACGCCTGACGGGTCTTTCTTTGAATGCTGATCATTCACCAGAAACTGACAATCATAACGTGCGCGCGCAGCTCGATGTAGTCACATTTCAAACACTTCTTAAAACAATTCTGAATAAACTATCTTAGAAATGATTATTGTCACTGTTCTTGGTACTCCGATGACTACATCAACTGTCGCGAAAACCACCGTGATTAATCATATATATATATATATATATATATATATATATATATATATATATATATATATATATATATATATATATATATATATATATATATATATATATATATATATATATATATATATATATATATATATATATATATGTATAGTTTGTGAATTTGGCAGAATATTCTCTCGTTTCGTGGATCCAAATATACGTAAACTATTGTTTGTGTATTTTCTCCAAGTTTGAACTCAACTTTCCGGTTCTTCTGGCAAATTCTGGCAAAACTTTCTATTCATATACAAACTTAATTCTTTCAATTAATTAGACAAGCTTTAGCGAGGATTCAATTCGACGTACTGGAAAAAATTGGTGTTCGTTTTTATGTTTTTTTGTCGGTTCTCCACAGGTCAAACGGCTATAGCTATCAACTTCAAACTTTTTTTCAATATGGTTCCTCATCTAACTTAGTTCTGTATAGTTTTGTGGCATTTTCGGGTGGTAACTTTTTTTTTATGAATTCAGGAAATTTCAAAAATACCCATTAGGCCTACAATAACATGGCGGAAAAAAAGAAAATATTTTATTTTCCAAAAGAATGAAATTTTGCGTGAAGTTGAATTACATTTTGATACACATTTCTGGAAACTTTCAGCTTGATCGAGTCAGCCATTTTCAAGAAAATCATAAAAATGCTAAATTGGTACCACTCGAAGCAGTTTTCACCCCTTTTTAACCAACTAATACTATCCGCTCGTCTAACAACGCATATATGGCGGTTTCCTAGAATACAAACTTAATTCTTTCAATTAATTGTATTCATGTATCTTGTTTACGGTCTTCTCTGTAATGGTTTGACAAGTTGAAGGCTGTCTTTTGTCTTTTGAGTCAATAAAGCCAATGTCGTGTTCTCGGGACATGGCGATTGTCAATACTGAATCAATCCTTGTGACACATCGCAGCGATCAGCATACAGGAAGCAGGGTGGCGTGATATTAAAGGGCATCAAAACCCTGAAACTAGATTACAACAAACTAGCGAGCGTTAGACGAGCGGATAGTAATAGTATGGGTGAAAATGGGTGAAAACTGCTTCGAGTGGTGCCAATTTAACACACTTCATGTTTTTTCTTCAAAATGGCTGACGCGATCAAGCTGAATTTTTTTAGAAATGTGTATCAAAATGTAATTCAACTTCACGCTGAATTTCCTTCTTATGGATTTTTTTTCCGCTGTGTTATTCTAATGGGCATTTTTGAAATTTCTACAATTCAAAGAAAAAAAGTTACCTCCGGTAATGCCACAAAACTTTACAGATCTAAGTTAGATGAGGTACCATATTGAAAAAAGTTTGAAGTTGATAGCTGTAGCCGTTTGACCTGTGGAGAACCGCGTAAAAAACATGAAAAAAAATATATAGGCCTATACATATAGATATGTATATATATATATATATATATATATATATATATATATATATATATATATATATATATATATATATATATATATATATATATATATATATATATATATATATATATATATATATATATATATATATATATATATATATATAAATATATATATATATATATATATATATATATATATATATATATATATATATATGAAAACGAACACCATTTTTTGCAGTATTTCAAATTGAATCCTCGCTAAAGCTCTTCTAGCTATGACGATCTTCATCACAATTTGAGAAATTATACTATTCGTATTCTGGCTCCAGAGACCATGAGTCAAGACGTAGTCATCACTGATTCTGTATGGAAACACGAACAGAATCGAGTTACGTCTACGTCACGACTTCGGAATATGGCCTGAAATCTTGGAGGACAAATGAATCAACTATGGGCCACATTTTGAAATTGAGATGATGATTTATAGTTTTCTCGAAGATGAGGGAGATAACGTAATTATCCGTTAATATTGGGTGTAACGACGCACTGTAATGATAGCGGAGGTCTATTGGCGTCGGACGGATGATTAATGAGATGATGAGATGAAGGTTCTTGGGTGTAGGAAGGATAGTGGGAAGGAAGCGGTCGTGACCTATATTGTGGGAACCATCCTGTCATTAGCCTGGACTACAGAGGGAAACCACAAAAAAAACTGTAAAGATGGTTGGTGGCGGGGATCGAACTGGGTTCGAAATTCCCTCGCCTCCCGGATCACATGAAGCGACCATGCTAACCACTGCGCCACATGTACAGTTTTGTTTGAGGAAAAAATTTCAATTTTTTTTTCGAATTAATTTGTCTTTTGTTTCTCTCAAATCTGTCTCGTTATCCTGATTGGTCCTGCAGGCCAACTTGCCAGACGGATGTTTGTGTTGGTATCCATGACGCGTATTCCTCTCAAGATCTCTGCCCAGCCTCCGGCCACTCGAGAGCGGTCCAGTTACTAGGAAGACCCACGCAAAACACCGCCCACGTCCGGTGCGGTGCGGTGCGGTGCGGTGCGGTATTGAGGCCCATTCACAACCAAAATCGAGAGTAAACTTAGCATTACCAGTAATGTGATTACTTAGTTGGATGAGCGAAGCGAAGACTCAATTACACTTGACCCGAAAAAAATGTACATTTTTTTTTTTTTTTTTTTTTCGCGCTCAACAGGTCAAACGAAAATTCAAATTCAATTGAAACTTGGCAAGCCCAAGTGTCATCATCTGGATTGAATCTCATTGATTTTTATGCGCAATCGATTGCACCACTTCTGAGAAAACTAATTTTCCATTTTCCAAATTACCCATAAGAATAAGCCGGAGAAAAATTTTCGTACAAAAAATGTCCTTCAAAAAAATTAAAATTTTCACCGAATTTCAATATAATAATGATACACATGATTCCAAACTTCCACTGCAATCCAATCAGTCGTTTGGATATAAAAAATTATATAATGACATTTTTGTGCATCATTCAAAGCTATTAAGAAAACCATTTAAATCCAAGCAACAAGTGTCACCAATTATTGAAGAACTATTAAAACAAAGCCTTAATTATTATCAAAGATATTATTTAGAATGAGTAATGAATATAATTGGATCTCAAGGTGTATATATTGTATCTTAGATTGCATCTAATATTTCCTTCATGATGAGAATAGTCTACGAAATAAATCAACCGAATGAAAACATTAATTTTTAATTTGAATGCCGTCAAAACATCAACTTGATTTAACTTTTTGAAATAATTCAGTTTCATTCTTATTAGCTCATCCATCAACGCGGAAACACATAACGCGTTTTCCTAGTAGTAAGAACAGCCAATGAGATTGTTTGGTTACATCTGCTGTTTATATCTGCTTTTTCTAAATCCGCCGCCATCTTTATCAGACGAGCTTTAGCGAGGGTTCAATTTGACATACTGAAAAAAATTGGTGTTCGTTTTCATGTTTTTTTTTTCATGTCTTTTTGTCGGTTCTCCACAGGTCAAATGACTACAGCTATCAACTTCAAACTTGTTTTCGATATGGTTCCTCATCTAACTTAGGTCTGTATAGTTTTGTGGCATTATCTGGTGGTAACTTTTTTTTTATGAATTTTAGAAATTTTAAAAATATCATTAGAATAACATAGCGGAAAAATAAGAAAATGTTTTTATTTTACAAAAGAAAGAAATTTAGCGTGAAGTTGAATTACATTCTGATACACATTTCTGGAAATTGTCAGCTTGATCGGGTTAGCCATTTTGAAGAAAAAACATGAAATGTGCTAAATTGGTACACTCGAAGCAGTTTTCACCCATTTTCACCCATAATCCGCTCGTTTAACAACGCATATATGGCGTTTTCCTAGTTTGTGCAATTGTTTGTAGTTTTTAGGTGAGGGTTCATGCAGTAGGCCCTAGAATCATTAATTCCCTCTAAACTCAATTGTAATATCATGGACTCAGTTCCAACTGGCACAAATAGCCAATTGAATGATGTATATTGAAGCCAGCGTGGTAGACATGGTCCGAACCATAGAAGCCTGTGACGCGCCAAACGTTCACTCACACCTGACTGGTCAATGAGGTTTGGAGTTTGTTAACATTCGTGTCTCAGCAGCAACTTCACACCGCTCCGCAAGCCAGGAAGTTTACGCCATATTGGACATTTTCTAAGCAATTCATTCCATCTTCACATCGATGATTTATAATTATAGAAGGCTTTGCTTGGAAGCTATTGTTGTCAAGGTCCAATATGGCCGCCGAGATCGGAACGAGCATATGACGCTTGTTGTCGCAGGAGTAACGTATCTCGATAAAGTAATGTATATCCGTGATAAATCCTGCCGAATCGTTACAGCTAATGCGTCGCATCGTGAACGAAATGCGCCACTTTAGACGATCAACTTTTCCCTAAAATTAATTTCTGAAATTAATTTCAGAAAAATAGAATACCCACGTTTCCTATGCTGCCTACATATAAGCAAGGAAATCTTGAACTTGCATGCAAGAATTTCACGAAGTTAAAATAAGTTCAACTTTTACTGCAATCTTTCCCCGGCTGACCAATGAGCGAGAAGCATTTGGTCACGTGCATATCCGTTGACTCCGTAGGATCTACAAACCGTCACAACCGTGTTTACAAACGTGTTTTTAAAGCTGGGTTATGTATACATTGCTAGTTGGGGTAAATTGACACTGGAAGCGCGCATGAAAGTCGAAAGTCGATCGATCCTAATTTTCAAATATTGCCACCGGTTTCGGTACTAGAATGAACAATTCGCATCAGAAGTTGCAAGAGCCTTTACATCATTGAAATTTTCTTGCAATTCTCGAAATGTCATGCAAGTAAAATTGATCGTGTACGAGCACTTTAGACGAATATTGTCAAGTTGCCTCGTAGCGTTGGTTGTGAATGGGGCTTAAGACGAGATGTACAGTCACGGCTGCTGGATACACGGATCGGAACATGTTGTAATTATAATGTGGAGTGACTCAAGAGGGCGGTGTTCATTGTTGGCAAGTTTACGACTAGAAAATTGGACAACTTGTATCCTTAAGGTCCGGTCGACCGTCCCCCCTAAGCCACACCACTAGCGCGCGGGTGGTTTGCTCCTTCTTCTCGAGCTCACAAGTAACATAATCAGTCACTCGGATCTGATGTGGGTTGATGGAAGATTCAGTTTCACTTGGTGATTCTTATTTGCACACCTGCATTTCTGGGAAGTTGGTAATAGTTCGTTTTTATTACTCTCATGTGCACGTGGATGTGAGCTGTTTTCTGGCCGTCTGCTCGGTCTGTGATCGCAGCCGAGAGAACTACAGAGAAAATGCCTTTTCATTGGACAGTAACGAGGAAAACGCAACATGTCCGTTGTTGGATGAGCGAGCGATATAGGCATATTCAAATGAATGTAATGGAAAGCTATGCACCTTGAGTTTGAAATGATTGGGTCACTGCCTCCATGTTTTATCCATTACTCATCAGTTTTTAATTGATTGGTGACACTTGTTGCGTGGTTTCGTGATTGTTTGTTTAATAGCTTTAATTCGTGTAAGAAACAATCTTTTATTGCTCTTATCAAAACGGTGATTTGATTTGAAGGGAACTTCGGAATAATGTGTATCATTGTGACACTAAAATTCCGTGAATATTTGGATGCACTAAAAAAATGACTTTTCTCATTTTTTTTTTTTTATACTTCGAAATGAGTTTTCTCTGAAGTGGTTCCACTGATGGCGCCTCAAAAGTGTGAACAGTAGACCTCGGATCTGATGATGACACTTGTGTACGCCAAGTCGCCACAGAATGTAAGATTTCGTTTGATCAGTTTTCGCTTCGCTCATCAATAATAGGCCCACAATTAGTTCTCTCTGAATGCGTATGTCCACGTGAAAAAACAATAAATAACACATTTCATTATGCTGAGATAATTTCGACTTTTTTACTACGCCAATTTGAGGACTATTCTCGATTCAGAAACGCGTGCCCATGAGATGAAGGTTCCGAGCGACCGTCCCCCTATCCAACACCACTAGTGCTCGGATGGTTCGAGTCTACTTTATAGTGATACAATTATAGCATAAATCACTCGAGTTTATTCAACATTTCATAGTTCTTCTATTCTACACATTCTACGAGTGTGAATAGATCTTGTTATTTCAAGTGTTTGTATTGTTTCTCGTCCTCACATCAGTTGAACACTCTGATCGATGCTGGATGAGTGAGATGAGTCAGGGGAGCCCACGTGACTGGACTTCGGGTCTGACTCCGCCCCTACCGTTACCCTTGTGGCAACAGCCGCTCGTATTCACGGCAAGCTCTTTGTGCAGCTACACTTGTGAATGTCGTAATCCCGCGGCGGGCTTTGTTGTTGTTGTTGTTGTTGTTGTTGTTGTTGTAATCAAATCTAACTCACCCCACCAACCGGTCACAACCTAACCAATCTCACCTAACTGATTTATGATAGGATAGATAGATGTGACTTTATTGACATTCACATACATATATGATACAAGTGTAAAGGGCGAGGTTCGGTTGGTTCACCTGACCGTCTACATACAATACAATGATACACATTAAACAAGCAGGTACAAGACAACAGGATAAAAAGGTACAAAACAACAGGATGAAGAGGTGCAAATCAGAAACTGTGCATGTATATAATTATTTATGTACATTACTAATGATTAGAATATGAATTATGATATGTAAGATGAAAAGTGACACTTCAACTTGTGGATCGCATGATGAAAATTATGAATAATAATGAGAAAATGATAAAGTTGAAAAAGGTCCATCGATGATAATATATTGGACGCTTGTATTTCGGTTTAACAATATTTTTTTTCGGTCGAATAGGAGAATTTGTTTATACTGAGCTTTGAACAGAAACAGTGATTTGCTGGATTTCAGTTTAGTAGGTAAATTATTCCAAATCCTGGGTCCAGTTATTGAGAAAGAAGAGGTTGTAATTGAATCATGGTGGATGTAGACTGAGTTACTTCTTTGGCGAGTGTTATAACTGTGTAGGTCTTTAATATAATCTACAATTACCATGATTTGAGGAGCTCAGCTTCAAAACCCAACTGGTATGTCTTAGTGAGAGCTGAGATGTGATTGTCGACGATACGCATGAAATTCATGCCATTCATATTCTTACAGACCACTCACTAAACAAACAGATTCGGGTTGACGAGGAACTTGAGTTATTTTCAAATTGACGGAATAATTTTTAATCGGATAAGTTGCATTTTGAAAAAAAGGATCCGATAAGTAACTTTTTGAAACAAAGAAGGTTTCTCAACAGCCAATTAATATGAAAACATAGTTTCTTGGAACATGTTATTTCTATTTGTGGAAAGAGATCATGTCAAAGTAGGTATTGTCATCTCAAACTAGAATTGGAATTTTTCAGACAAGTTGCATTTTGAACCTAAGTTCCTCATTCAATCCAAATCACCAGTCATACTACGACTGCGTTCCAAAACCTCCAGAATCTACTGGATGCATTCCGAAACCTACTCCGAGCAATTTACTGAGCGTTCCGAAACCTCCAGAATCTACTGGATGCATTCCGAAACCTACTCCGAGTAATTTACTGAGCGTTCCGAAACCTCCAGAATCTACTGGATGCATTCCGAAACCTACTCCGAGTAATTTACTGAGCGTTCCGAAACCTCCAGAATCTACTGGATGCATTCCGAAACCTACTCCGAGTAATTTACTGAGCGTTCCGAAACCTCCAGAATCTACTGGATGCATTCCGAAACCTACTCCGAGTAATTCACTGAGCGTTCCGAAACCTCCAGAATCTACTGGATGCATTCCGAAACCTACTCCGAGCAATTTACTGAGCGTTCCGAAACCTCCAGAATCTACTGGATGCATTCCGAAACCTACTCCGAGCAATTTACTGAGCGTTCCGAAACCTCCAGAATCTACTGGATGCATTCCGAAACCTACTCCGAGCAATTTACTGAGCGTTCCGAAACCTCCAGAATCTACTGGATGCATTCCGAAACCTACTCCGAGCAATTTACTGAGCGTTCCGAAACCTCCAGAATCTACTGGATGCATTCCGAAACCTACTCCGAGCAATTTACTGAGCTTTCCGAAACCCTCCGCGCCAGTAAATGCTGCGTGCTAGAAACACTGGAACTATTTGTCCCGGTTAACCCAGTCAAGTAATGGCGCCCTCCAATGAATGATGACAGATTACATGAGTTAGTTCACAGACAAATCCAAGTGTGAATGCCGCCCTCGTTAGTTCAGTCAGCTGAAGCACGCTTCAGACACTGAAGTCATCGTTGGGCGTGGGTTCGAATCCCGCATAAGGCGTGGGTTTTTGTATCGTCCTTCACCTATCGTCCTTCACCCAACTCCGCGCCGGTAACTTTCAAAGTTCTTTCATTAGAACTGGAACTTTTCACTTCCTTTTTCTCTTGATTAACTGGAACTAACTAGTTCCTTTTTTAGAGGAATTTACCCAACTCTGTCTGTTTGTAAATGTCCACTGAGCTCGTATTGTTGTTGTTGCAGATGCTGCGCACGGTCGTGCTGCTCGCCGCGTCGCTGTGCGCAGTGACGTCACAGTCGAACTACGCGAACCTGGCGAACAGCATCGAGTACCCGCCGGCCGGGACCGAGGACGAGCACGGCCTGCCGGACTCCGCCACGCTGGACGGCAAGGTGACCAAGCTGGACGCGCTCCAGCCCGTCATCTTCCTCAACCGCACCAAGGCGGCGCTCAACTGCGGCGCCGGATCCATGCAGGTACACGCACGTTACATACACGCCTGGACATATCCACATGTGTGTATGAGGTATGAAGTCTTGAGGGCAGGTGGTTGATGGTAAGTCTGGCTTGGAAGAGTGTTGTTGGTTCTGAAAAGGACCCTCGCCATCTTCTGGAGTCGTTCGTGTGTCGTGGAGATCCTTGAATTGAGAATCAACACGTCGAGTATCAGAGTACTTTTCAGAAACAACAACACTCCTCAAAGAAGGGCGAATTTCCGCAAAGCTAGGCTGTGTTCCAAATGTGGCCAAGTGCACTAGTAAGGGCACTTGTGACATCACAACCGGAAGCGCCGCCATTTTAAGTGCTGTTCCAAAAGTCGGTTTGAAAAAGTGTGCACTCCCAAGTGCACTTCCTAGTGAACTTTCGTCAGTGCGCATCGCAAGCACACTTGAGAAGTCTGTTAATTGTTGTTTGTTGTGTTTCATCGAAAAAATGAAGTGTTGTAGGCCTAATAATACTTTTCAATCTACAAATATATGAATAAAGCCTTCACTATTTGATAAAGCTGATTGAATGAATGTTTTTATCAAAATGAAATATAACTTCCAATTGTTTGACAATCGCCAACAGAAAGCGCTAGAGTAGTTCGGTGTGTTCCAATAGTTGTTTTCAAGTGCTCAAATGAGTGTACTTACACGCAAGTCAGGGGTTATATTAGTGCGCAGTTGACCCTAATATGCGCAGTTCTAAACTTCAAAAATGCAGCTCTTAATTTCAATTTGCGGAGTTGTGAATTAACGAATATTGTTGAATAATGAACATTATCAAAGAAGAATTGAACAATGAGTATATCGATATTCTTCAAACCACATTCTTTCATATTCATGCTCAATAATTTGAATGATTCTTCCCTAAATATTCTTCCCCATTGATAAATACGCGTATATTTGGCGCAAATAATGCACTATAGCCTAGGCCTACATATTCCCATATAATAACAAAGAAACTAGAAAAAGTGAAGTTTTTTTAAAAAACCCCTGCGGGGCTGTGATGCGCCTTCCCCCCCCCTCCCCTCCCAGTATCCGCACGGAGACTACCCCTTTATATAATTGATTTAATATGCGCAGTTCTAAATTTTCACTAATATAACCACTGACGCAAGTACACTAGACATGTGGGACACAGCCCTAGACTTACCATCAACCACCGGCCCTCAAAACATTATACATCATATATATATATATATATACATATATATATATATATATATATATATATATATATATATATATATATATATATATATATATATATATATATATATATATATAGGCCTATATATATATATATATATATATATATTTCCCTCTAGGAAATGAAGTGAATGGTGTACTCAATCACAGGCCGATAATTGTAATTAGTGATTCAGCCACTAATAGCCACATTCAGAAGAAAACGATCTAGTCGACTCGGATATCCGAGCGCGGGTCTGAACTCACTCGAGTAGAAAGTGCTATTCGCACACAGTATACTACAAGTAATACAAACTGTATGGACCAACAAATCGTCCGAATCCTTGATAAAGGCTCACTGATTTCTTACACTGGTAAATCACCGTGCATTTAGTCCACTCATCGATTGGTTCAACTCGTGTTTAATTAAAGGCCCATTCACAATGCGACGCTAACTTAAACTTATACGTATTCGTAGTCGTATTCGTAGTACTACAAGTAATACAAACTGTATGGACCAACAAATCGTCCGAATCCTTGATAAAGGCTCACTGATTTCTTACACTGGTAAATCACCGTGCATTTAGTCCACTCATCGATTGGTTCAACTCGTGTTTAATTAAAGGCCCATTCACAATGCGACGCTAACTTAAACTTATACGTATTCGTAGTCGTTAACTCAAGTAGCTATCGTCATATCTGAAGTCCCTATTCACTATAGACCAGCAAGTAACCGTATGTGCGAAAAACCAACCAATTTCAATTTCAAATTTCAACCAATCACAATTTATTTTCTGTTGTCGGTGTCTCCAGTTCCCGCGCCCTTCTTCGAGGTCGATCGATTCGGCTTTCTGATTGGTTGCTTCTTACGTTGAACGTTAACTTGTAACGCGAAAGCTTGGACCTTGGTAGCTTACAAGTTAACGGCTTACGATAATTAGACGAGCTTTAGCGAGGATCCAATTTGACATGCTGAAAAAAATTGGTGTTCCTTTTTTTTTTTTTTTTTCATTTATTTTTATGTTTTTTTGTCGGTTCTCCACAGGTCAAACGGCTACAGCTATCAACTTCAAACTTCTTTTCAATATTTTTCAACATTTTTAATATTTTTTTCCTCATCTAACTTAGATCTGTATAGTTTTGTGGCATTATCGGGGGGTAACTTTTTATGTTATGAATTTATCCATTAGAATAGCATAGCGGGGAAAAAAGAAAATACTTTTATGTACCAAAAAAATGAAATTTTGCGTGAAGTTAAATTACATTATGATACACATTTCTGAAAACTTTTACTTGATCGGTTCAGCCATTTTGAAGAAAAAGCATGAAATGTGCTAAATTGGTAACAATCGAAGCAGTTTCTACCCATTTTGACCCATACTATTATTATTCGCTCGTCTAACAACGCATATATGGCGTTTTCCTATAGTATAAGTTAACACTTACGTTATAAGTTTAAGTTAGCGTCGCATTGTGAATGGGCCTTAAATGTTCGCTGTTCAACAAAGCGGGACGACGTAATTAATTCTAGATCCAATAGTTTCCTTTCTTCCTCTCTTCCTTGCATGGCTGATGCCATCTCCCGGCGGACTCACAAGCACTTGTCCACGCTTTCTTTCTTTCAATCAAGCTAACATCAGTTCGGGCTCTACTCACATTCTTTTCTATATATTGGGTTTAAAGACGCACTGCTATGATATTGAGATCTAATGGCGTCGGATGGATGATTAATGGGATGATGGGATGATGGGATGAAGGTTCTTGGGTAATGAGAAGGATAGTGGGAAGGAAACGGTCATGGCCGACTTATTGTAGGAACCATCCCGGCATTAGCCTAGACTACAGAGGGAAACCATGAAAAACCTCTGTAAAGATGGTCGGCAGCGGGGATCGAACTGGGTTCGGAATTCCCCTCGCCTCCCGGATCACATGGGGCGAGCGCGTTAACCACTGCGCTGCATGTGCTGGTCATTCAGTTGACGAATATTTTCATCACAAGTACACAACACAATGTTTACATAAGAAACAGTGGCATCAACCTCAGTCACAGCCCTGATATGATGTCAGATTATTTTCTCTCTCAAAACAAAACACCAATATGTGGGTTATACGGAGACATTATTGTATTTGCGTGTCACATGGTACAATGCTGAAAATAACTTCAGCCCCTGAATTGAACTAGAAATATGAGTTATATTTAAATAAATAAATCGAATCTCGAACTGGACGCAAAGAAACGCGACTCTGTGTACAGCGCAGGCGCCAGACGCCGAGAGTCATGAAAGCGCGAACGGGTCGCGGGCCACCTGCCTGCCAATCCAGCGGGCCGAGTTCGATTCCCGTGCCATATCACTGTTTTGTTACTCTTTGAATATTAGGTAAATGCATTTCGCCAAAGGTTATAGCATAGATTGATCAGAGCATCTAGGTCTAGAATCCTTGTCCCAGGGTGGCAAGGGGGGTCAAGGGGGTGCATGTGCACGGCGTGTCACGTGTGTGGTCGTGTTGCAGGTGGAGCTGAAGTTCGACGAGCCGTTCTACGGGATCGCGTACGCCGACTTCGACCGCAACAGCGCGTGCCAGACGGCGGGCAAGGGCGCGCTCAACGCCAGGCTGGAGTTCCCGCTCAAGGGATGCGGCACCAAGCAGGTACACACTGACAATATCTACCAATTTAACAGGCTTATCGATAGCAGG
Organism: Brachyptera putata; assembly: GCA_907164805.1. NCBI lineage: Eukaryota > Metazoa > Arthropoda > Insecta > Plecoptera > Taeniopterygidae > Brachyptera > Brachyptera putata. The sequence goes on along the minus strand of OU015466.1, from coordinate 1,506,213 downwards.
GCCGGCTCGTGGGATTTTGACGCCCTGGGCGAGCCCCAAGGCACTACTTAAAATGTTTTCAAAGATCCTAGACGGGGTAGCTCCAGCTGCCGGAGGTCAAAAATGGCTTTTTGAACATTTTAAGCTGATTTCAAAACATATTATAGAAACTCTCCGGATGTATAAAACATTCTTGCCCTTCTGTTGATCCAAGGAAAATGATTATTGGGCTGATGAATACTGCGCGAGGGCATCCAATTTTCATCCCATGTTCACCCTTCAACCATCAATAGGCCGTGAAGCGCTCATAAACAATTATAAACATCCAATTTTCATCCCATGTTCACCCTTCAACCATCAATAGGCCGTGAAGCGCTCATAAACAATTATGATCATTTGATGCGCAAGCGCAAATGCAAAGAACATTATAAATGAAGATCATATGGAGAACATAAGAGTTGAATAGGAAGAGAAGAATCATTGTTACTTCCGTACACTTTGGTTTTTTAGTCATTCCTATAATATATATTTAAGAACTCAACTGACGACTTGTCGCCTTTCAAACGGACCTCCTTGTCACTTCGTAATCGCACCGCGAGCCGGCCCTGATCGTTAGAACACCGATTATGTGTAGTGTAGACTATTGTTGGACGAGCTTTAGCGAGGATTCAATTAAACATACCGTACTGAAAAAAATTGGTGTTCGTTTTTATGTTTTTTTGTTTGTGTTTTTTTGTCGGTTCTCCACAGGTCAAACGGCTGCAGCTATCAACTTCAAACTTTTTTTCAATATGGTTCCTCATCTAACTTGGATCTATATTGTTTTGTAGCATTATAGGGGGGTAACTTTTTTTTTATTAATTTTAGAAATTTCAAAAATACCCATTGGAATATCACAGCGGGGAAAAAAATCTAAAAGAATGAAATTTCGCATGAAGTGGAATTACATTTTGACACACATTTCTGAAAAATTTCAGTTTGATCGGGTCAGCCATTTTCAGCTTCTTCAGCTATTTTGAAGAAAAAACATATAATGTGCTAAATTGGTACCACTCGAAGCTGTTTTAACCCATACCATTACTATCCGCTCGTCTAACAACGCAACTATGGCGTTTTCCTAGTCTCCACTATAATAGTTTTGTGTCCGTGTTTTGTTCGCCCGAAGTATTGCCAGCTTGTTGTTTGTCCCCAGGACCCGCAGCGAGTGTTCACCAACAACGTCGTGGTCCGGTTTCACCCCGGCCTGGAGATGGACGGCGACGAGGTGATCACGGTCGTCTGCCGCTATCCTCCCCCCGTGGCGCCCATTCCCGCGGGACTCCCGAGCTTCATGTGAGTCACAGGACTCTTTGTTTTGTCAGCCAATTGAAGGACAATCAGTTCTAGATGCAAGAGAAAGTGTTGTTGCCGGGATAATAAAATTTGGTTGGTTTATTGATGTTCCAATGAAGAAAAATAATTAAAATTCTCCTTTTTTTTTGTCCACATAAATTTATGATTTTTTTTTTTTTTTCATTTCTCATTTATATAAATATATATATAGGCCTATATATATAAATATATATATATATATATATATATATATATATATATATATATATATATATATTTATATATATATATATATATATATATATATATATATATATATATATATATATATATATATATATATATATATAAAGTAAACTTATCTTGGAGTTGATATATTTTTCATTCCATACACTGATACGTATAAACATGTGATTTGTCTAGTTGTGAAAGTTGCACCACCTTGAGGAAGAGCAAGAGTGCAACTCATCCCTATTTGACAAAATGTTCCTCCTTTGTTACAGTTCTGAGGAAGCCGTTCCAGTCCCAGTCCTGGCGCCTCCACTCAAAGGCTTCCACATCCTGCTGATCATCTGCGGCATCCTGTTCCTGTCCCTCCTCCTCCTCGGCCTGGGCTGCTCCTACATCTGCCTGAAGAAGCGCAACATCACCGTCGTCCGCCGGCATCCGTTCTCTTCCGCTTCCGGCTCCGAGATCACCAAGCTGTCCGGCTCCAGCCTGGGCAACATCTCCATGTTCGAGGGGCTCAAGATCCCGCGCGCGCACGCCGCCGCCACCGGCAGCTCCTCCGGCTCGGAGGCTGCGCTCGTCATGGCCGGCAGCAGCGGCGAGCACTCCGACAACCTCCCCAGCGACTACCCGTCCGAGTCGCCGAGCTCCGCGCACTCCGAGGTCGAGGACGTCGAGGTGTACCGGCGCCCCAGCACGGTCAGCTCGGCAGGCTCCTACGAGAACAAGGCGTACCAGCAGGAGCAGAGCTTCTACTCGGAGTACGGCCAGCAGATGATCGCCGCAGCCGCCGTCGTCGCTCCGCCGCCGGAACCCAAGTTCGACGTGTCGGTGCGAGTGAAGCGCGCCGCCCCCATGCCGCCGCCGTCGCCCACCCCCAGCTCCACGACCACCGACGTCGAGAGCCAGATGGGAGTGCAAGCGCGCAATCTCAGCACGATCCTCGAGCGAGACGAGGTCGCTCGCGCTTTCGTCGAGGTCAAGCCGCCGCCGCAGATGACGACGTTCAGCTACGTGCCGGAGCTCCACACTCCTCCCGCGAAGTACGCCGCGACGCCGCCCGTCTACTCGCGCATCCTCCGCCGCCAACAGGAGCAGATCCAGACGCGCGAGGCGATCCCCGAGGACGACGCCTGGTCGCAAGGAGACGACTACGTCGACGCGCCGCAACGCCGCAATTCCCTGACGAGTCTCAACACCGAGATGACGGACACCAGGTCGATGACCGAGATGGTGGATAACACGCACAACCGTTACGCGGCCGTGACTATCGCCCCTCCCCCTCCCCCGCCTCCCCCCGTGGTACCCCAATCGCACTACCTGTCCGAGATGGAAGTGGCCACGACCGACGTGCTCGAGCAGCCGCTCGTCGTGACGCGCCGGCCCGAGATCACGTCGCACGTGGTCGACGACGTGTTCCTGCGCACCATCACCGAGAAGCGCACCATCGAGGACATCGAGCGTCATCGCCGCCAGGTGACCGAGTACCACACTCGGCCGCAGCCTCCGCCGGCATGGGACGTGCAGATCCGCAACTACCCGGCTCCTGCGCAGGACGCGCTGCGCGGCGCCGACCCGGGCCCGGACTGGGAGAGCTACTCGGAGACGTCGTCCGTGTCCGGCCCGGCGGTCGAGCGCCACCAGGCCCGTATCGACATCGAGCGATCCTACCTCAGCACGCTCGAGATCCCGCCCCAAGACCCGCCCGTGCCCAACTGGGACGTGCTGATACGCGTGGTCAACCCTCCGCTCACCGAAGAGGCCCAGCCGATGACGGAAACAGCCGAGTACTTCAAGGAGGAGGCGTTCCTGTCTGTCGAGGACCGCGAGAAGTGGCGCGAGATCATCACGACCGAGTCCACGCTGCGCACGCTGCTCACCGAGGCCACGGTGCGCGAGGACTACGAGCGCATACGCACCGACCAGCGCTACGAGCGGCTGTTCGATCCGCCCAAGTGGGACGTCATCATCCGCATCCTGGCCCCGCCCGAGAGACCCTCGTACGACCAGCGCGCGGGCGCAGCCGGCAATGCCAGGTACAAGCGCAAGCAGGACTGGGACACGCGCAGCCGGCGCAGCTCGCTGCCCACGCTGTACGAGTACGACTCTGACGGCGGGTCATCGGTCCGCACGCTGGTCAACGACGCCGTCGGCCCGCCCAGCATCCAGACGCGGTCCCGGCGCACGTCGCGCTCCAGCCTGCGCTCCGACATGGACGTGCGCTCCATGACCGAGATGATGGTCGACTTCGCGCGGCCCGACCGCGTCGACACGCTCAGCGAGGCCAGCTCGTACTACCGAGGAGGCGGCGGCCGGCGCTACTACGACGACGACGACCTGAGGGCGTCGGAAGACGAGGACTACCGAGGCATGGACACGAGGAGTCTGGTCAGGTCGCTCAGTCAGCCGTCGCTGGCTCGGTCGGCGTCGGAGTTCACCGAGCTGTGGGTGGCGCCTGGCGGCCGGCGCTGGGACCACGAGGGCAGCTCGCCCGAGCAGTCGCCGCGGTCGGCGCGCAGCCGCACGTCGGCCATGAGCAGCGTGAGCCAGCCGCGCGCGCAGCACGGTGCGCAGGGCGTCACCTACCACAGGTCGGTCATGACCTCCAACGAGACCTACCAACAGCAGGGCTGGTACGGCGACGCGGACAGTGAAGCTAGCTTCAAGTAGGGTTATTACCAGAGTCGATCAAGCAGTATCGTACTGCTTGATCGACTCAGATATTCTACATTACAATGTTTCTTATCATTTTAGCGCGCGCAATTAACACTGAAGCTAATGCAATAACGACCATTACTAATGAATGTGCCAAACAGAAATCCCAGATTAAAGGTTGTTGTTTTTAGACGTATTAAATACATGTAAAAGCTATGAAAACTGAGTGAGTGTAAATAGTCGAGAGACCTTGGTTTAGATGAACTGAAGAGCTTGTTTTGGAAAGACAATAAAAAGAGGAGATTACATGAAATTGTCATAAATCTGTCGAGTATATTAGCCTAATGGATGATAGTAATATGCAATATTTGTATCCATTGTCTTTTATAGAGTAACTAAAAGCTGTGATAACATTTTAATTCAAAAGAATAATTATTTCTGGTAACGGCACCCTAATGTTTTGTTTTTAAAACTTTAATCAATGGCGGTTATAATGTGAGACCAATTTCCTGTTTTTGTTTCAAATATAAAAAACGGATTTAGTTGGAATGGATTTTTTATTGAAAACAGTTATGAATTATAAGTTGATAAATTTGACTCATACTTTGTAAAGTCTTACAATGTTTGTATGAACACTAGGTTTTTCATTGGCCACTCTTGCATTGCAATCAAGGAAATGAAGCGCACAGAGTGGGACTGGAAAACTGGGTGCATTTTGATTGGCCGAATATTGTCAACAGTTGATATTTTATATTAATATAGGTTAGTAATCATTAGGGTAACACTATTTGCCATAACTTTAATCCTGTTCAGAAAAGTTTGAATCGCAAATGATAATTATTTCAGACTCGCATTTAAAATATAGTATTTCAATATTTGTTTCATAATTATCAATAAAATGTGCAAGTATGTTTCAAGGAAATATACTCATTGTATTTTATCGTTCTATGGTGAAGGCTTGGGAAATAACTTCAATTTTTCTTCTAGTTTCATTTTGATTAAAATCAAATCGTTTTTCTTCAGATCGATCAGCCCCTTGAACTGTTTCCTTCTCGAGACCACAAATACAGACTTTCGCTCTACGTACATGACGTCATAGCCCTGAAACTACAAATCAATCAATAATAACGATATATATATATATCCCTAGTTTTAGAAAAAAAACTGGAAATCAGTTCAGAAATTGAAATCGATAACTCTTTCCTCTAGAGTCCATGAGTCATGACGTAGGCATTACCGATTCTGTATAGAAACATACACAGAATCGAGTAATGTCTACGTCACCACTCAGAAGATAAACTAGATAATGGAGTACAAGTAAATGTAATTTCTAGAGAAATTCAGATGATGATTTCTAATCTTCTCTAAAATAAGGGATATAAACATCGTCATAATTCGTTCAAATCCAGTTTCAGGGTTGAGATGTCCTTTAAGATCATCTTGATATAACATTGATTGAGATGACAAAAATGAATTTTATTTCTTAGAAAAGATTATATTTGCTATATTGTTCAAGTGCTTCTGACTGAATAAAGCGCTTTGCTAACATTACTATGACCATGTGTGACAGTTATTGAGGACCTCCCAGACTCCTGCAACACGTGGTTTCCAGACAATATCACCCCTGACCCTGACTGGCATTGGCATGTCGAGAATCAGAGCTCATGAATAAACGAACATTTAACGAGTGGAATGCAGTCTGGTACATTACTATCCCGACTCCTCGCTCCAAGGGTCAACACATCGGGACAAAACGCCTTACATGCGTGGTGAGATGAGCTTAGAAGTATGGAAATGTAGAATTAAGAACATTTGGTCGGCTCAATGTACATATACAGGCCATGGATCACTTCAAAGGTTTAAAAACCGCGTCTATCTGTTGGTATATAAACCTTGGTTTCCAAACAATCAAACCAGTGCCTTCTTCATATCCATCACAGATTTTAAACGTTTTAATTTATTGGTGACACTTGTTGCTCACATTTAATAGTTCCTTGCTTAATTGCTTAGTTTAATTGCTTTTATTGATGTGTAGAAAAGTACATTAAAAATCCGTTTTCTTCGTTATTTCACATCCGATTGTTCCATAAATCGCTTAAAATATGTATGATAGTGTTTTCCACATTCAGTATAAATTTGAGAGCTTTTGGAAAATCTTTGTATTCCGAGTATTTCTCCCCAGGCTTATTCTTATGGGGATTTTCTACTTTCCAAAATTTTTCTGGAAAAACAGTACGACCGATTTTTTGGAAAAACAACCCCAACCTATTCTGGTATGATAACAATTTGAAAAGAAAGTTTCGAGTTGATTGATCTTTTTTCGCGACCTGTATACCGCGTACAAAATTACATACAGAAAAAACAAAAAAGAAACATTAAAACCAGGGCCAAATTTATTTGGTATATTGATTACAAATCTTCGCTACGCTCATCTAACTAGTGCTTGAGAGTCCGTGTGAGTCGATTCAGCGGAATATCAGGTGTTTGGTAATAACTTTTCAACGGTCTGAGATATCGACATTCTGTAAACGAAGAAACACAGATATTTTCAAGACCTTCAAGATGTTGTGAGTAATATTATAACTCATACCATCCTGAAGGTATCAGAACTATCTGTGTTTCCCATATTAGAATTTCGATATCTCATACTGTTCCGAATGGACCACCAAAAAACTGATATTTCTCTAAATCGACTCCCATGGACTCTTACCTTTAATGGATTCTGGCGCATCTTGGATAGATTGACAGCCTGGTGCACTTTGGCAACATCTATCTCAAGAACTACAAACAGCACAGACTTGCAGTCAATTGATATCAATGATTAATACCCTCACAATTAGATGTGACTAGTCGAATATTGGGAGATAAATTAATAATACAAAATATAAATGTATGGTGAATAATATTCTTCATATATATTAAGCACAGCAAGTCAATAAAAATGAAAATGAATAAAATAAAAATTGAAATGAGAAATAATACAAAATATAAATGTATGGTGAATAATATTCTTCACATATACTAAGCACAGCAAGTCAATAAAAATGAAAATGAATAAAATAAAAATGAAAATGAAGAATAATACAAAATATAAATGTATGGTGAATACTATTCCTCATATATATTAAGCACAGCAAGTCAATAAAAATGAAAATGAATAAAATAAAATGAAAAATAATACAAAATATAAATGTATGGTGAATAATATTCTTCATATATATATATTAAGCACAGCAAGTCAATAAAAATGAAAATGAATAAAATAAAATGAAATTTGAAAAATGATACCAAATTTAAATGTATGGTGAATAATATTCTTCACATATAGTCTACTAAGCACGGCAAGTCAATAAAAATGAAAATCACACACAACTAATACAGAAATGTGAATTATATGGACAGATGGTTTGGAATATACAAGGCATACAATCATGGTAAGAATTGAAGAATTGAATGTAATTTGTGGTATGAAGTGTGGATTAGGAGTGAAGGTCAAGGACAGAGCAATGCAATGCTGTTCGGAAAACTGCTTGCAATGGTGGCATATAGCGTGTGTAAATATAAGTACTGCACAGTACAAGTGTATTCAAAATGTACCAGGCTTAAAGTGGAGCTGTGGAAAGTGCAGGGAAGGAGAAGATAAGAAGAAAAGGGAAGCATGTATTGAGGGAAAGAAAAACGTTAACAAGGGAAAAAACGAGAATATCCCTAAAATTATTATGAATGAGGAGAAAACGAATGGGAAACAATTGAAGAAAGGGAAATATGCCGAACAAAGTGAAGTTGAATGTTTGAGAACTATGAATAACGAAGAAGAGCAGACGCGGAAGGATATAAACGCAGAGGAAACGCAATTGAAGTTTATTCCAGAAGAAGAAATGGAAGACAAAAATAAAGTCAGCAAATTTGGTGAAGTCGAGATGGAATCTGTTAGATCTAAAGAGGAAAGTAAACAAATAACCAAAAAGAGTATTGTACTGCTGGGAAGCTCGATTGTTCGTGGAACAAGCGTCGGCACGGGATCCAGTGTAGAGGTGGATGTAAGACCAGGAATTGGTGTATTCAGAATGAGGAGAGTGGTGGATGAAATGAAGAAAAGGGAAGTCGATGGAAAAGGTATTATTCTGATCGTAGGAGGAAATTATTTGAAAGAGATGACACAAAGAGAGGATGGACAAGATATAATGAACAAAGGAATGAAGGAATTGATTGAAGCTGCGAAAAAGAAGTTCGGAGAAAGTCGAGTTGCAGTTAGTGGGATCATATACAGAAAAGATGAAAATAGAGAGCTAATTGATGGAGTCAACGCTGCTACTGAGCGATTGTGCATCAGAGAACGAGTGGTGTACATTGAGTCTAACTGTTGGGTACATGAAGAACATTTGAAGGCTGACGGGATCCATTTAAACAAATTGGGAGTAGAGAAACTGGGTAAACTGATGGGAAGAGTCGCCGAGAAGATGAGAAGAAGAGCTAGCTTGTGACTAAATACGATTGAAAGTAGCAGAATAGAGGTAGGTCTAGGAAATTATATGGAAAGGGGAGACAAATCGAAACAGAAGGATATTGAGATGGGAGTAAAAAATACATTAGAAATGACATTAGTTAATTGCAGAAGTATATGCAATAAACTCGATGAATTAAGAACAGTAGTAGACACTATAAATCCCGATATTTTCGTACTTGTGGAAACCTGGCTGGACGATGGCTACACCGATAAAGAGATAGAGATAGGGGGTTACAGCTTATTCAGAGGAGACAGAAACAGACATGGGGGTGGTATATTGCTGGGATTAAAAAATGAGTTGAATGGGAGAATCTTGTGGATAGAAGAAGCAGTAGAGTTAATGGGATTAGAAATTAAGTTCGGAACGGAAATGTTTATAATAATTGCGGGATATAGGCCACCAAATTCTAATAATGATATTCTTGTCAAGATTAGGGAAAGAGTGGTTGAAAGTGCTAATAAAAGGAATGTAATAGTTGCTGGAGACTTGAATTTACCAGGAATAAATTGGGAAGAAGGGACTGTAGGAAGTAGCACGAATAGAAGGCAAGAACTTGTTTATGAAATAATGAGTGAAGGATTTGTGCAAACGGTTACGGAGGGTACTGGATTAACTAGGACAGGTAGTAATAACCTTTTGGACGTTATCCTAGTCAGACCACAGGAAAAGTGGTTAAGAACTATCGTGGACGTTGGTATCAGTGACCATAATATTCCAACAGTAGAATTAATTGCAAATAGAGTAAAAGATGAAATAAAGGTACAGAAGAAAGTCTGGTTCTATAAAGAGGCGGATACCAACAAAATTGAGTTACATTTAAATTATTGGAGGAATTACTGGATTGAGGAGAAGGGGGATATAGACAAAAATGGGACACTTTCAAAAACATATGTTTAAACGCTATTGAGAAGTTTGTTCCCAATAAATTAATATCTGAAAGAGCAGATCCAATCTATTATAATAAATCAATTAGAAAATTGAAAAGGAAAGCAAGAAAGTTTCATAATATGAACAGAGGTAAAGGGGGGGATATAGAAATGAGAAGGAAATTCAGATCAGATCTGAATAAAGAAAAGAAAAGTGCAAAGGATAAGTTTCTACGGGGGATGTTTGATGAGCAGGACCAGAATAAAAGTTGGAATAATATGTACAAGTACATAAATAATACTAAAAGAGGAAGAAACGATATGCCAACTCTTATCAACAGAAAAGGAGTGGAGTTCATATCGAATGAAGAAAAGGCATACGCATTGAATAATTATTATGGTGAAGTTTTTCAAAAACAGACTTTGAATGGGGAGAATGAAGTAGATAATGATCAAATTCATCAATTGGGAGTAGAAGAAAATAAAATAAAATTCACTGAAACAGCAATCCAGAGAATAATTGATAAACTGAATAGAAATAAAGCTCCCGGTCACGATGGGATTAATAACACATTTATCAAGTTGGCGGGAAAAGAGTTAATACCGTATTTAATGTTAATTTTTCAAAATTCAATAGATTCAGGAACTGTGCCCGAGGACTGGAAAAAAGCAATGATCACTCCAATACATAAAGGGGGAGAAAAATCAAATTTGGGTAATTACAGACCAGTTAGCCTCACCTCCTCAATATGCAAAATTATGGAGAGGTTAATTGATACAGAAATCAAATTAATTTGTTGATAATAATGGTGGAATATTTGATGGACAACATGGTTTTCGTCCCAACTGCAAGGATTCTCGCAGGAACTGTCTGATACTTAAGACAAGGGGGTTAAAATATCTGCCGTCTTTTTGGATTTTGAAAAAGCTTTTGACAAAGTACCTCATAAACTTCTGATTTCAAAGTTGAAACAAATAACAAAACATGAGAGGATAACAAGATGGGTGGAGTCCTTCTTAAGAGGTAGATCACAAAAAGTAAAAGTAGGTGATGAAATTTCTGATATGGTAAAAGTTACTTCTGGGGTACCACAAGGAAGTGTAATTGGACCCCTTCTATTAAATATATTTATAAACGATCTTCAAATCGGAATTCAATCAAGAATTCGTCTATTTGCTGATGACTGTGTGGTATATAGCACCATTAGGAGTGAGAGGGAGGAAAATCAGTTACAAGGAGATTTGGACAGAATTAATGAATGGGTAAAATATGGTTAAATGGTTTAATGGTTAAAATAAATTGAATGGGACTAAATGTTGGAAAATGTGAAGTGGTGCACTTCTCTACCAGCAGTAACAAGAAAAAAGTGAATAAGATTTATAAAATGGGGGATTCTACACTTGAGGAAGTAGAAGCATATAAATATCTTGGACTTTACATAAATAAAAACTTAGGGTGGGGGGAACATGTTAGAAATATCTCAAAAAAGGGAATACGATCCTTAAATTTTATTATGAGGCAGTTGAAGGGGACAGGGATGAAAATAAAAGAGAAGGCATACATGAGTCTGATTCGGCCAATGCTTGAGTATGCTAGTTCAGTCTGGGATCCGCATGAAGTTGGACTAATACAGGCTGTGGAGAACGTCCAAAGGGTTGCTGCAAGAAGGGTATTGGGGAGAGAGAAGCGCTGGAAGATTATCAGGAACGATAAGGATGTGGTTGAAAAAGTTATAGAAAGACCCAGTAAAATGATTGAGGAAATGGGATGGGAAAATTTGGCGAAACGAAGACAAATAGAAAGAATGTGCAATTTTGTTAGAGTCAAGAATGAATATACAGGATGGGATGAATTAAGCAATAGAATTGGAAAAGGATTACAAAGAAGTACAAGGGGAGGGGTAAGAATGGAAGTGGAAAAAGTGGATAGAGAAGTAGGTAAATATGGATTTATACAAAGAACGACGCGGGAATGGAATGAATTGGAAGAAGATATCAAGAACATAACGAAGATTGGTGATTAAGAAGAGAGCTAAGAAAAAAATGAAGTATAATTATATCGAGTATGTTTTACTATAATTTCATTAGGTATAGTAACCATTACCTCCTGTTTTATGAACAATCTGTAATGAATAAATGATTATGTAAATGGTCTACTGTCCAAGGTTTGTGCAGGACCTTACGACTAAACCTTGGGATCTTTACAAACTCAACTCTGACCAATCACAAGATGTGTACTGCTTTATATATTAGTCAAATGTCTATTCGAGTCAACTATCGCTAGCGGTAGGAACTGAAGTTGGGTCGGGCTTGGGTTCGAGTCCCGCATAGGGTATGGGTTTTACACGCCTTTTCACCTGTCATCACACGCTCATTCGTACCCCGGACAACATTCAACATGAAGTTTAGTTTAGTTTAGTTTAGTTTTATTAGCTTTCTGTATACACTTATACACATGTTTTTAAAACATGCAAGTATAAAAATTGTCATTGTGATAAAGTACAATCCATAAATCAAATACAACCAGTAAAATAAGATACAGTCAGTATGAGAAATAACAAAAAACAAAACATTCAGTATATGTATTCAGCACATATATTCAGCATTCAGCACATGTATTCTATTTTAGAATAGAATAGAATACATTCAGTAATTACTTGCCAGCATCCACATAATTAAAATATTCTGTCATTGAATAAAAGGAATGTTCTACTAGAAACTTCTTGGCATTAGATTTGAAAGCACTCCTTATTTGAATTTGTTTCAGTCTTGGCGGCAAGTTATTATAGATGAGTACACCTGCGTGAATTGGATCATAATCAGTCACTTTATTGACACGTGTTACTGGATGCAGATTGTTCTTTTGTCTTGTGTTGTGGTTATGAACACTGGTATTTATTTTAAAATAATCAGGATTGTCAAAAATGAAAAGAAGTATGTCTAATATATACAGACCCGTCAAAGTTAAAATATTAAGCTTTGTGAAAGCCTTCCTGCATGATTCTCGTCTAGAGAGATGAGAAACCAATCTAACAGCTCTTTTCTGCATCACAAAAACCTTTGATACATTATTAGCATCACCCCAAATTTAATTCCGTATTGTATTCTAGATTGCACTTGAGCAAAGTAGACCATGAGCATGGTTGAATCGTCACACTGTTTCGCCAAGGTTTTCAATGAATAGCATGCTGAACACAATGTCTTGCATATTTCAGTTATGTGATCACACCATTCAAGTCTATAGTCAATGATAATGCCAAGAAACTGCGCACTCTCTAACAACTCCAATTTAGTGTTGTTGTAGTCAATTAGGGGTTCGTTAAGTTGACCCTTTGACTGATATTGGATCACACACTTTTTTTCACAGTTCAGCTTTAGCTTGTTGACCTGGAACCATGCATCTAACTTGGATAATGTATTATATGTCTTCAGTCGCACTTCATTCTTAGATAAACCTTTCAAAATAACACTTGTATCGTCGGCAAAAAGCACTGCCTTATCCTCCTTAGGGATATTTGACGGGAGATCGTTTATGTATAAGCAAAACAGGGTTGGGCCTAATATTGAGCCCTGAGGCACTCCATTGGTTATGATTCTCCAGTCCGAGCTGTAGGTATCACCACTCTTATGTATTACAACTTTTTGTCTTCTATTACTGGGGTAAGAACTAATCCAATTCAATGATACACCTCTGATTCCAAGGAAATTCAACTTTGTAAGAAGAAGATCGTGATTTATCGGATCGAAGGCTTTGGATAGATCACACATGATTGTGCTGACCACTTCACCGTTTTCTATAGCCTTGTTAACACAACGGATTAAGTCGAATATTGCTGTGGTAGTAGATCTCTTGTGCCTGAATCCATGTTGTTCGTCACACAGTATATTATTTTCTTCAAGAGATAAGTTCAGTCTTCTTAGAAATAATTTCTCTACAACTTTTGAGAAGACAGACAGGAGCGAGATTGGGCGATAGTTGACTAATTCTGTCTTATTACCTTTTTCAAATATAGGTTGTACAACAGCAAGTTCAAGTTTATCCGGGAAGACTCCCTCCATGAAAGAGAAGTTGCATATATCAGCTAGGGGCAAAGCAATAGAGGCACTGCAACTCTTCAGTATTGATGTTGGGATCTCATCCCATCCCACCGAAGAAGTATTTTTCAAGCTATTAATCGTATCCATAACCTCCAGTCGGTCGGTTCTGGCCAAATTCATAGTAACGTCAAATTCTTTGCTCATTGAACTTAGCATCTGTTTACATTCATCAGTGGTGTCAGAAGCTGTATTAATCACCTTGTCCGCCACAGTTACATAGTGCGTATTAAATGCATTAGCAACGTCCCTTGGAGTAACAACTTCTTTACTTCCTGTTACTAACTTAATGTTAGGCTCATGTTTCCTGGTACCAGCTTCACCAATGGCAGCATTTACCATTTTCCAGGTTGCTTTCATTTTATTTTGAGCTGTGGCTATTGTCTGATAGTTATAATCTTTCTTAGCTTTACAAATGATCTTTGTAAATCTCTTCTTGTATTCTTTGAAGAATATAGTAAATTCATCACTTTTGTCAAACTTACTTGTTCTATAAAGCTCTCTCTTATATTTAGCAGCTTCTTTAATTTCTTTCGAGATCCAAAGAGGTCTAGCAGCTGTCTTTTCAGGAACACGTTTCTTTGGAAAGTGACGCTCAAAGTAACCAATAAATATCTTCAAGAAAGCATTGTACTTTCCTTCTGATGAACTTTCCTGAAGAACACCCATCCACGTCTCTCTGCTTATTTCAGAGACGAAGTCCGCTATGCTATACTTATTATACAACCTTGCGCTGACGAAGTGGTCCTTTTTTAATGTTACGCCAGCCTTTGTTCTCGGAATCATCACTAGTTGCCCCTCGTGGTCAGATAGGCCTGGATCTATGTTCGTCTTAAACACCACCTTATCCCAGTTGGAAATCGTATGATCAAGTGACGACTGGGTTGTTGTTGTATAACGAGTGGGCTCGCAATGAAGAATTCTGAAGCCTGACATCAAAGTTATTTCCTCCATTTTAGTTCTGACTTTCGTGTCTAGCAAGTTGACGTTCCAATCACCGCACAATATCGCGTGCTTTCCCTCTTTGCTGATTGCGTGCATCAGATTGCTAAAATATCTGAAGAATTGCTCTAGATTACTCGGATCAGGTGCTCTGTACATTACTAATATAATAAAGGGCACTGGTGATTGAAATTCAATAGAGCATACTTCGAAGCTGGTTTCCATTGCATTAAAGTCCTTCCGGGTTGTCCACTCCAAGTCTCTAAGGTCTCTGACGTAGATGCTCACAATGTGACAATGTGAATGGGTCTAATATTTGAAAGATCAATTCAGAACGATCATGAATCTGCCAAGATTCCCACACTTGTGCGGAACTGATGCGGGAATATTAGGTTATGGATTCAAATGCCCTGCATTACCAGGAAAGAACTAATACATCAATAGGCCTACTGATCAGAATCTATTGATTATTGGTGAAGATAAAACTAGGCAAACGCGAAATATGTGTTGTAAGATGAGCGAGATATCTATATAGAGGAAAATCGAAAACTCAACACACCTTGACGCAAATAAAATATATTTCATTCGGTTACTATCGAATCTAGGTGGCCGTGAATCTATCACTGCAACATTTTTCTGCTATTATTTCTATATTTGATTGATATAAAAACATTTTATCACATTATTTTCTTCAAAATGGCTGGTCCGAATTGCACAAAAAATTTTAATAATGTGTACCTATCATTTTCGAGCTTCGAGGAAAATTCGAATTGTATTGGAGAGATTTTATTTTTAAATTTTTTCCGACCAGCCTTATATTATGGGGTTTTTAGAAATTTTGAGATAATGTTTCTCAAAAATGGTCCAACCGTTTTGACCCAAAAACCATACAGTTCTAATTAGTTGTATGATTCTGCGTGTACAAAACAAGGTTTTATGTCGATCAGTCAAACCCTGCGACCTGTGCAGAGCTCACAAACAAACAGAAAACACACAGACAGACAATTAGCTCCATAAGAGTGGGATGGAAGTCTTCGCTAACGCTCATTTAATAACCCTTACCTGATCTGTGGAACAGAAGCCCGTTCAACCAGTCTTGATCTGAGGATGTTCTCATAACTGACTTCTGGGACTGCTAAAAGAAGACTGCATGAACCATCTCAATGATTCTTAACTTGAAGAAGAATGATTCTAGTACTATCGGGTTCGAGACTGGCATCGGGCGCAATTCGATGATCTTGCTCTCAGGCGCTTTCGTTCATTCTCTCTCAGACTCATTGAACCCTCCCCACTAGTACTAGTACTAGTAGGCGCGACGTACTAGTACTAGTAGGCGCGACGTACTGGTACTAGTGGGCGCGACGTACTAGTACTAGTAGGCGCGACGTACTAGTACTAGTAGGCGCGACGTACTAGTACTAGTAGGCGCGACGTACTAGTACTAGTAGGCGCGACGTACTAGTACTAGTAGGCGCGACGTACTAGTACTAGTAGGCGCGACGTACTAGTAGGCGCGACGTACTGGTAGGCGCGACGTACTAGTACTAGTAGGCGCGACGTACTAGTACTAGTAGGGCGCGACGTACTTACAGTGGCGCGACGTACTTAGTAATAGTAGGCGCGACGTACTGTACTAGTGAGCGCGGACGTACTAGTACTAGTAGGCGCGACGGTACTGGTCCTAGTGGGACCGACGTACTAGTACTAGTAGGCGCGACTGTACTAGTACTAGTAGGCGCGACGTACTAGTACTTAGGGCGACATACTAACTATGGGCCCGGGACGTACTATATAGTGGGCACGTCTGTACTGTAGGGGGACACTATACTAGTGGCGCGAGTACTGTATGTAGGCGCGCTACTGGTCCAGGGGGGGACGTATATTACTTTAGGCGCGACGTACAGTCTAGTACGCGACTATATACTTAGGGCCTACTATATAGTGGGCGCGACGTAAGTATAAAGGGCGCGATATAGAAGTAGCGGACGTACTAGATATTGGGCGCGCGAAATAGACTAGTAGGCGCGATACTAGACTAGGCGCGACGTATAAAGTGGGCGCGACGTAGGGTACTGGGGGCGCGAGTACAGACTAGTAGGCGCGACGTACAGTACTAGTAGGCGCGACGTACTAGACAGTGGCGGACGTACAAAACTAGTAGGCGCGATACTAGTAGGGCAAAACTCAGATGTAGCGCGACGTCATCAGTAGGCGCGACGTCCTTATAGTGGGCGCGCTTTAAAGTCAGTGGGCGACGTATATATAGTAGGCGCACTACTAGTACGTGGCCGACTAAATACTAGTGGCGGACATCAGTATAGTAGGGCGACTATTAATGGGCCGACGTACTTACAGAGGCCGAGTATAGTACTATAGGCGCGACGTCAGATAGTGGCCGACACTAGTCGTAGGCCGACGTATATACTAGTAGGCGCGACGTATAGTATATAGGCGCGAGTACTAGTAATTAGGCCGACGTACTGGCCTAGGGGCGCGACGTACTTACTAGTGGGCGCGAGTACTATATGTAGGCGCGAGTTAGTATAGTAGGCGCACAAAATAGTATATAGGCCACGTATGGTACTATAGGCGCGACGTACAGCTAGTAGGCCGGACAATGTGGGCCACGTACAGTACTAGTGGCGGACGTACTATAGGCGACGTCTATACTTGGGCGCGGACGTACAGACTAGTGGGCGCGAGTACTAGTACTGGGGCGCGACTATAGTGGGCGCGACATACTAGTATAGTAAGGGCGACGTACTAGTACTATAGGCGCGAGGGTACATACTAGTAGGCCGACGACTAACAGGGGCGCGAGTACTAAACAGTAGGCCGACGTACTAGTACTAGAGGCGCGACGTACCAGTATAGGGGGCGCGACGTAAGATAAAAGTGCCCACAGACTAGGGCACGACGTACGGGTAGGCGCGAGTATATACTGGGGTGCCCCCCATATCTGTACGTCGCCCCTCTTACTAGTACTCGCGCCACTATACTCGCGCCTCCGATAGTAGGCGCGATTCTATCTAGTGGCGCGACGTACGGGTACTTAGGCGCGACGTCTATACTAGTAGGGCGACGTACTATCTATAGGCCGACATCTAGTCAGTAGGCGGACGTCTGTACTATAGGCACGACGTATAGTATAGGGCGCGCTATGTACTATGGCGCGACGTCTATAAGAGCCGACGTACTAGATAGTGGGCGCGACGCAGTACTAGGGGGCCGGACTAAGTTTTTGGGGCGCGACGTCTTACTATAGGCGCGACGTCAAAGGCCGACGTACTAGTAATAAGTGCGCCCTACTATCTATACCGCGCCTACTAGTATATAGGCCACGTATAGCTATGTAAACGTTAGACTTGTAAACATAGTTTTTATTAGCCCTGCCTCCCGCGTCTGCCTGGGGGTTTCCCCCCTGGGGGGTACCCAGTATCGGAGCAGCCGATTAGCAGTTTCCCAAAAATCCGCCTGAGTACTGCAGTCGTTACGGGGCCCCCTGCCTGGTTTTTCCCAGTGGGGTCCAAATTTCTTAGCCCGATATCGTATTCCCCCAATCCGCTGAGGTACTCGACAGTGTTCTCCCGCCTGCCTGGTGGCTCCCCTAGGGGGTCACTATATCTGACAGCCGATGGGCCCAGATTCATACATTTCCTGAGGGTACTCGACAGTCGTTCTCCCCTCTGCCTGGGCTCCCCCTAGGGGGGGTACACTCGAGCCTGCCGGGCCGGGGCTCCCATGGACTGTAAGTCTTATGCTCGTCTGTCGGGTGGCTCCCCCTAGGCTACACTATATCTTGAGACCGATATAGCATTTTACTACTTGCTGAGGGGCCCGTACATCTTTCTGCCGTTGTCGGTACTCCCCTGGGGGGGGTACACTCAGCCCTCCCTCCCTCTCCCTGATGGTACTCGACGTCTTTACGTGTCTTTCTGGTGGCTCTCCCTATGCGGTACACAGTATCTTGAGCACCCGAAAAGGCAGTATTCACACATCTCCTGAGGGTACTCGTACTCTTTTATGCCCTCTCCCTGGGGGTTCCCTAGTGGGGTACATCGACCCTGCCTGGCCGGTCTGCCGATGGTACTGACAGTTTTAAAGCTCGTCTGCGGTGGCCTCCCTGTGGGGTCACTCGACCCTCCGGGCCGCTCTGCCTGATGTACCTACAGTGTTACTGCTCGTCTGTCGGGTGACTCCCCCTATGGGGTAACCCTCGGCCCTCCCGGGCCGCGTCTGCCTTGGTACTCGTACGTCTTATGCTCGCTCCCGGGTGGCTTCCTAGGGGGGTACCTGTATTTGAGCCCGAAAAGGGCAGTATTCACACACTGCCTGATGTCTCTACAGTCTTTACTGCCCCCTGGGGCTCCCTAGTGGGGTACCCCGAGCCCTCCCTGGCCGCGTCTCCCGATGGTACTGTCACGTTACGCTCGTCTGCCGGGTGGCTTCCCTAGTGGGGGTACACTCACCCCTGCCGGGGGGCCCGTCTGCCTGATGGTCCGTACAGTTTACTGGGCTCTTTTCTGGGGCTCCCTAGTGGGGTAACTCGAGCCCTGCTGCCGCGTCTCCTTGGTACTCGTCAGTCTTACTGCTCGTCTTTTGGTGCTCCCCCTATGGGTACACTGGGCCCTGCGGGCGCGTCTCCCCTTATGGTACTCGTACAGTCGGTACGGCTCGTCTGCCTGGTGGCTCTCCCTAGTGGGGTACACTCGAGCCCTGCCTGGCCGCGTCTGCCTGATGGTACTCGTACAGTCGTTACTGCTCGTCTGCCTGGTGGCTCTCCCTAGTGGGGTACACTCGAGCCCTGCCTGGCCGCGTCTGCCTGATGGTACTCGTACAGTCGTTACTGCTCGTCTGCCTGGTGGCTCTCCTAGTGGGGTACACTCGAGCCCTGCCTGCCGCGTCTGCCTGATGGTACTCGTACAGTCGTACTGCTCGTCTGCCTGGTGGCTCTCCCTAGTGGGGTAACTCGAGCCCTGCCTGGGCCGCGTCTGCCTGATGGTACTCGTACAGTCGTTACTGCTCGTCTGCCTGGTGGCTCTCCCTAGTGGGGTACACTCGAGCCCTGCCTGGCCGCGTCTGCCTGATGGTACTCGTACAGTCGTTACTGCTCGTCTGCCTGGTGGCTCTCCCTAGTGGGGTACACTCGAGCCCTGCCTGGCCGCGTCTGCCTGATGGTACTCGTACAGTCGTTACTGCTCGTCTGCCTGGTGGCTCTCCCTAGTGGGGTACACTCGAGCCCTGCCTGGCCGCGTCTGCCTGATGGTACTCGTACAGTCGTTACTGCTCGTCTGTCTGGTGGCTCTCCCTAGTGCGGTACACTAGTATCTTGAGCAGCCGATAAGGCAGTATTCACTACATCTGCCTTATACCGATACAATCAAATTCAACATTTGAAAGTGGAAATCAACAACACATAATCACATTGATTTAATATCACTTATTATTAATCATTATATCTGTAAGGGAGTTTCACAATTCGACCACTCCTTGTTTGATATTTACTGCATGTAGGACTTCGATCATCTGGTTCAGGTTCAGACTTAGTGTATACTGTATTGGTAATTAAATAGGGCCCATAGCAGAAATTGCGTGCGCCTACTGTGGCCAAAATAGAGTGTGAGTAATACCTAGTGACGTGCCTGTGAAACCTTTCAAGTCAAATCTATTTGAAAGATTTCACTTTTTAGTGAAAAGTATTCATTAGCTAGAAATAGCATAAACACATTCATTTCTGGGGATATATTTGTCAAGTTGGACTATTTCAGAGGTTGGTAAACAGCTTGAACAAACGTGTTCAAATCGAAGATGGGTCGAAAGAAAGAAGGAATTGTACAAGAGGATTGTTACTAAAGGATGTAAAAATGATTGATATTGTTGTAGTTAC
>OU015466.1:1025891-1485198 GCA_907164805.1 Brachyptera putata | reverse complement strand
ATAAAAAAAAAGAATCGAGTAAGTCTACTCACCCTGGAAGTGAATAGATAATGGAGTACAAGTAATGTAATTTCTAGAGAAATTCAGATGATGATTTCTAATCTTCTCTAAAATTGGGGAATAAACATCGTCATAATTCGTTCAAATCCAGTCAGGGTCGAGATGTCCTTTAAGATTATCTTGATATTACATTGATTGAGATGACAAAAATGAATTTTATTTCTTAGAAAAGATTATATTTGCTATATTGTTCAAGTGCTTCTGACTGAATAAGCGCTTTGCTAACATTACTATGACTATATGTGTGACAGTTATTGTGGACCTCCCAGACTCCTGCAACACGTGGTTTCCAGAGAATATCACCCTGACCCTGACTGGCATGTCGAGAATCAGAGCTCATGAATAAACGAACATTTAACGAGTGGAATGCAGTCTGGTACATTACTATCCCGACTCCTCGCTCCAAGGGTCAACACATCGGGACAAAACGCCTTATATGCGTTGTGAGATGAGCTTATTAGAAGTATGGAAATGTCGAATTAAGAACATTTTGTCAGCTCAATGTACATATACAGGCCATGGATCACTTCAAAGGTTTAAAAACCGCGGTTGTCTGTGGGTACATGGACCTTGGTTTCCAAACAATGGTACCACTGCCTTCTTGATATCCATCACAGATTTTAAACGTTTTAATTCATTGATGACACTTGTTGCTCACATTTATTTATTTATTTATTTATTTATTATTTCATTTGTACAACTTGAGGATAAGACACTATCCTAAGTGGTTGTATAATCTATGGTATGTATTCATGTAGTTAAAACATTTATACATAACAAATGATTAAATACTGTTAGCTAATAAGCCAACATCTGGTTAAAGTCGGCTATATTTTCCGTCTTTTCTATTGCATCTTTTGGGAGCTGGTTCCACAGTCTTATTGATTTACCCAGGATTGATTGGCGCCCAATGTCTGTCAGGTAACTGGGGATGAAAATTTTACGAGAATGGTCTTTACGTCCAATGTACTTGGGGTACGTTAGGAACTTTGCCAGGTCCTGCCAGGCTGGACGACCAGAGTCTGCCTTATATAAGTAGCGCAAGCCCACCTTAGACCGACGCTTGGCTAGGGAGTCCCATTTGAGTTCCTGGAGTAGATTACTGACATTCACAAGTGGCTGTTCCCTATTTCCAGACCATTTCCTATGAGAGTTTTTAACATAGCAAGCTGCTTACGTTGCACTGCTTCAATTGCGTTTATCTGTGTTGTGGCATGAGGGTCCCCAGACTCCAATGCGTATTCGGTAGCAGGTCGAATCAAACACTCATAGGCGTGCTCTTGGTTTCCTGTCTGCTTCCTTCAAGTTTCGCATTACAAAATGCATATTTCGTTTAGATTAGATACCATTTTGCGATATATGTTGCTTACAGCTTAGGTTGAGAAAGAGTAACCACCCAAGTATTTGCACGATGAGCTCTTTACTAGTGTTCCCCCCTAATGTGTACGACGTTGGTAGTCATTTTGCACCTAGTAAAGCTAACAACATTAGTTTTTTCTTTGTTAACGCTTCATTCCGTTTTTGCCTCGACCCACAGCTCAATGCGGTCTCGATCAGTTTGTAGTGTTTCCTGGTCGCTTTGGAGCTTGACAGGGTGGTAAATTTATACAATCGTCAGCAAACAAGCGTATATGAGAGCTGATGTCACTTACAATATCATTATTAATCCACTAAATAATACTTATAGTTTCTAATTGCTTCTATGATGTGTGAGAAAGTACATTAAAAATGCGTTTTCTCGTTATTTTACATCCGATTGTTCCTAAATCGCGTTTAAAATATGTTGATAGTGTTTTCCACATTCAGTATAAATTTGAGAGCTTTTGGAAAATCTTTGTATTCCAAGTATATCCCCCATTTAACATTTGGTCAGCTCAATGTACATATAAGGCCATGGATACTTCAAAGGTTTAAGAACCG
This sequence comes from Brachyptera putata, assembly GCA_907164805.1. Classification (NCBI taxonomy): domain Eukaryota; kingdom Metazoa; phylum Arthropoda; class Insecta; order Plecoptera; family Taeniopterygidae; genus Brachyptera; species Brachyptera putata. The sequence continues at coordinate 1,483,218 of OU015466.1, read as the reverse complement.
CGGCTGTCTGTTGGTATATGAACCTTAGTTTCCAAACAATTATAACCAGTGCCTTCTTCATATCCATCACAGATTTTAAACGTTCCAATTTATTGGTGATACTTGTTGCGTAATTTAATAGTTCCTTAATTGCTTTTCTTAATTGCTTTTATTGATGTGTGAAAAAAGTACATTAAAATGCGTTTTCTTCGTTATTTCACATCGATTGTTCCATAAATCGCTTAAAATAGGTATGATAGACCTTTCACATTCAGTATAAATTTGAGAGCTTTGAAAACAAAAAAAATTCCAAGTCTTTCTCCCTGGCTTTTACTTATGGGGAATTTCCATACTTTCCAATTTTTCTTTTCTGAATAACAATCCGCACCCTATTCTGGTATAACCCAATTTGTAAAAAAGTTTCGAGTGATTGAAATCTTTTTCCTGACCTGTAGGCCTATGCCGCGTACAAAATTACACACACAAAAAAAAAATGAAGTCCACATTTTTCAGTACCTGTATATGAAATGAAAATCTTCGCTACGCTCATCTAATCAGAATTTCTATATCTCATACTTTTCCGAATTGATCACCAAAAAACTGATATTTCTCTAAATCGACTCCCATGGACTCTTCCGTTTGATGGATTCTGGCGCATCTTGGACAGATTGACAGCCTGGTGCACTTGGCAACATCCATCTCAACAACTACAACCACCGCGGACTTGCGGTCAATTGCTATCAATCATTAATACCCTCATGATTTGGATGTGCCTAGTCGAATATGGGAGATAATTTCATGACAGAGCAACAATTAGATCAAAATGTGTATAGTTTGATGGTTTCCATTGTTAAATTCCCGATCAACGAATGATGGTAGAAAAAATTTCAAAGCCACATCTTTAAGCTCAACTTTGCTTATCAATATTTGAAATCCTGATTTGTCTATAATTTTACGTCTTCCATTTTCCTCGGCCAAAATGTGTTATGTCCCTAGATTTTGTCAGAAATTAAATATGTGAAAGTGCTCAATCTCGCGGTGGTTACTGGAACTCTCCACTTACAGCACTGGTAGAAGGTGGGGTAACTATGAATGCGTCACCCTGAGTACCCCATGTCGAAAAAACCCATTCTACCCGGCCTCTGGAAATTGAATCCAATTTTTAAAAAAAATAATCCCAAATAAAATGTATGGTAATAATTTCCCTTTTTTAAACAAGAAGAAAAAAATAAAATACCCAAAAAAAACAAAAATGTGAATATAGGAAAAGGGCGAAATAGCTAAATGAACAATTTATTATTTGGGAAAAAATCGACTAACCGGGGACCAAAAAAATAAAATTTTTATTTTAACGGTACTATCAACTAGGAAGGGGGGTTTTCCCCATTTTCGCAAATATTTATAATTCGAGGAAAAAAAACATAAACAGGGAATTTTTTAAAGCCGTCGAATTCCCAACTTTTTAAAAAGGTAGTTATTTTAAAACCCCCGCCCCCAAAAAAGGAAAATTAATGGATGGAAAAATTATTTTAATTTTTCCGGGAAACCGACATTTTAAAGGGGAGAATTTGAGAAACAAAAATCCCCCTTTTGACCAAAAATTTTTTTTTTAATTTCATTGGTTTATAAAATTTCCCGTGAAACAAAACAAGTTTTTTTTCGTTGATTTTTTTCAAAATTTTTTTTAAAAATGGCGGTCCAACAACAAAAAAAAGGAGCCCCCTAATTTTGAGTTTCGAGGAAAATTTAAATTGTGGAAGAATTTTTTTTTCCCACCAGCCTTTTGGGGGTTTTGAAATTTGATTGTTTCCAAAAAAGGACCTTTTTTGAAAAAAACCATACTTAATTAGTTTAGTTTCCCTGTAAAAAAAAGGTTTTGCATCGCGCCGGCCGGGCCCGACTCCAAACAAAAAAAAACACACAGACAGACAACTCCGTAAAGTGGGGAAGTCTCCAAAGTATTAAAACCCTTTACTGTCTGGGGGAAGCCTTTTACGTTTACTGGGGAGGCCACGTTTCGGGGGTTAAAGAAGCGCCCCCCACTAAGTTTTAATTGGGGACGTATTTGGTTAGGGGGGCCCGTTTGCTTAGGCCCCGCTTCTTCTAGATTGCCCCCCCCTATGTACTAGTAGGGCGAGTACTGTACTAGTGGGGCGAGTACTAGTATAGTAAGTAACCTTGTACTAGGGGCGACGTACTGTATAGTGGGCGACGTATGGTATAGTAGGCGCGATCTAGTATGTGGGCGCGACGTACTGGATAGTGGGGCGATACTAGATAGTAGGCGCGACGTATGTATAGGGCGGAAAATAGTACTAGAGGGCGACGTACTGTATGGGGGGCGCGAGTACGTATAGAGGGCGCCCGTACTAGACTAGTGGCGCGACGTACTATTTAAGTAGGCGGAGTACTAGTCTATAGGCGCGAGTATAATAGTAGGCGGACGTACTAGTACTGTAGGCCGACGATGGATATGGCCGACGTATGTACTAGTGGGGCGCGACATATAGTATAGTGGGCCGAGTAGTATGAGGCGGGGGACTATCTAGTAGGCGCGATACTAGTATAGTGGGCGAGTATAGTACTAGTAGGCGCAAAAGTATAGTAGGCGCACTATAGTCTAGGGGGCGCGACTCTAGTATAGTAGGCCAAAGTACTGGTTAGTGGGCGGGGGGAGTATGTACGTGGGCGCGAGTACTTTGTAGGCCGATACGGGGTACTAGTAGGCGCGACGTATAGTACTAGGGCGCGACGTAAGTACTAGTGGGCGCGACGTTAGTACAGTAGGCGCGATGAAATAGAGGGCGCGTACTAGTTAGTGGGCGCGAAGTCTATAGGCGCGACACTAGTACTAGGGGCGGGGGAGTATAGTACTGGGGGGTTAGGGGAAAAATTCTAGTAGGCGCGAGTACTAGTACTAGTGGCGCGAGTACTTCTAGTAGGGCGACGTATGTCAGGGCGGACGTATAGTATAGTAGGCGCCCTATAGTACAGTGGCGCGACAAAGTAGGGCGAATACAGAAATAGTGGGCGACGAAATAGTTAGTAGGCGCCCCTACGGGGAAAAGTGGCGCGACGGTACTGTGGCGCGACACTTTCTGAGGGCGCCCTTAGTACTAGGGGCGGGGTCTGTACGAAAGCCCCCTCTAACGTAGGCGCGACGACTAGTAGGGCGAGTCCCAGTATGTGGGCCGAGTTAGTACTAGAAAGGCCCCCATGTACTAGTGGGCGCGACTTTCGGGTGGGCGGAGTATGTACTGGGAGGGCCCCAAAAGTATAGTACTTAAAGTGCGCGTATAGCTAGTAGGCGCGGTATATAGGGGACGCATTACAGTAGGGCTACTAGAAATAGTAGGCGCGAGATAGTACTAGAGGCGGACAACTAGTACTAGTAGGCGGAGTACTAGTACATGGCGCGATATAGTAAGGCGCGACTATGTACTATAGGCGCACGTACTAGAAAGGGAGGCGACGTACTAGTGGGGCGACTATAGTAGGCGCGAATACAGTATAGAGGCGCGAGTAAGTACTAGTGGCGCGACGACTGTAGTGGGCGCGCTATAGTAGGCGCGAAATTTGTACTAGTAGGCGCAATACTTATAGTGGGCGCAAGATTGGGGGGGAGTACAGTAGGCGCGACATACTGTAAAGGGGCGCGACGTACTAGTACTAGTGGCGCAAAGTACAGATAGGGGGCGCGCCCGAAAAAGGTAGGCGCCTATAGTCTAGTAGGCGCGACGAAGTACTGGGTGGGGGGGACGTATAGTACGTAGGCCGATATAGTATAGTGGGCGCGCATAGTATAGTGGGCCCGGAGTATAGTATAGTGGGCGCGACGTACTAGTACAGAAATGCGCCCTATAGTATAGGGCGCGAGTACTGGAAAGGGGCGCGAATACTGTATAGTGGCCGAGTATAGTATAGTGGGGGACGTACTAGTACTAGTAGGCGCGAATATAGTACTAGTGGGCGCGAGTACTGTACTAGAAGGCGCCCTATGTACTAGGGGCGCGACGTACGGGGGTATAGTAATGGCGCCCTACTAGTACTAGGGGCGCGAGTACTGTACAGTGGGCGCTACAGTACTAGGGGCCGACTATATATAGTAGGCGCGGACTAGATAGGGGGCGAGAATAGTACTGTGGCGCCCTACAAAAGTAGGCGCGACTACGGGTACTAGTGGGCGGGGAAGTACTGGGGAAAATATAGTAGGGGGCCCCCGTACTGTATATGGGCGGACGTCGTACTGGGGGGGAAATTAGTGGCGCGACTATGTATAGTGGGCGCGAGGATATATAAGGGGGCAGTACTGGTACTAGTAGGCGCATATAGTATAGTGGGCGCAAAAGGACTAGGGGCGCGAGCAGTATAGTGGGCGCGACGTACTAGTATAGAATTGCCCCCTACTAGTACTAGTGGCGCGACGTATGTGGGGCGCGGTCCCAGTATAGGGCGCCTTTTATAGTAGTCGCCCCTACTAGTATGGGGGGGCGCGACTAGGGGGAGGGGGGCGACGTATTAGTACTAGTAGGCGCGCTACTAGTACTGTAGGCCGATTTTCCTAGTAGGCGCGACTACTTACTAGTAGGCGCGCCCTACAGTACTAGTAGGCGACGTACTAGTCTAGTAGGGCGACATACTAGACTAGTAGGCGCGCCGTACTAGACTAGTGGCGCGACCAGCACCGGGGGTACTTATAGGGCGCGCTCTGTCTATGGGCGCGGTTTTTGGGGGGCGCGCCCCGTACTGTACTGTGGGCGCGACGTATGTACTAGTAGGCGCGGTATTAAATGTAGGCGCGACGTCTAGATAGAGGCGCGCCGGTATAGTATGGGCGGACGTACTGTATGGGGCGCGACTACTGTAGGCGCAACTTTGGCATAGGCGCAACGTATAGTACAGTGGCGCGACGTACTGTATGTGGGCGCGCCCCCTATAGAGGCGCGAATACTAGTACTATAGGGGATACTAGTACTAGGGGCGCGCGATAGATAGGGCCGACGTCTAGTGGCGCGACATACTGTATATGGCGCGAGTATGTACTAGTGGGCGCGACGATAGTATGTAGGCGCGAATACAGTATAGTGGGGCGACCCGTACTGTATAGTAGGCGCACGTATAGTACTAGGGGGCGCAAAGACTAGAAAATAGAAGGGGCCCCCTATATACTGAGGCGCGACGTACTGGTATATGGGGCGCAAAAGTCTAGTACTAGTAAAAAGCGAATGATAGAGGCGCGACGTATAGTACTAGTGGCGCAAAGTACTATAAGTGGGCGCGAGTATAGTACTAGAAATTTGCGCCTACTAGTACAGTAGGGGCATATAGTAGGCCGAATACTAGTATGTGGGCAAAGACTGTACAGGGGGGCGCGACGTATGTATAGTAGGGCGACAACTAGTACTAGTGGGCGCGACGTATAGTCTAGTGGGCGCGACGTAATGTACTAGGGGCGCACGTACTAGTACTAGTAAGTGCGCCTACTAGTACAGTAGGCCGACGTACGGACTGGGGCGCGCGTATGTACTGGGAGGCACGACGACTGACAGTGGGGCCCCCGGACGTACAGTACAGTAGGGGGACGATAGTATAGTAGGCGCGACGTCTAGTATAGTGGCGCCGTACTAGTACTGTGGGCGCGCGTATGTATAGTGGCCGCGATTACTGAGGCGGGTATAGACTATAGGCGCGCGTACTAGTATAGTAGGCGCGACGTACTAGTACTAGTAGGCCGAGTATGGTATGTGGGCCCGGGGACTATAGTACTATACGTCGCGACTAAGACTAGTAGGGCGCAAATGTGGGCGCGACGTATGTACTGGGGGGGACGGGACTAGTAGGGGGAAAATACTAGTATAGTGGGCGGGGACGTACTAGTATAGTAGGCGCGCCCTCTAGTATATGGGGCGACGACAGTAGGCGCAAATTTACTATACTAGGGGCGCGAGTATAGTCTAGTGGGGCGACGACTATACTGTGGGGCCGACGTACTAGAAAGGGGCGCGACGTACTAGTACAGTAGGCGCGATACTATACTAGGGGGCCGACGTATGTACTAGTAAGTGCCCCCTTTAAAGTATAGAGGCGGAGTATAGTGGGCGCGAGTCCCAGATAGGGGGCGCGACGAAAGTACTAGTAAGTCCCCCCCTACTTATGTGGGGGACGTATAGAGGGCGAGTATATAATGGGGGCCCCACAATAGTATAGTACGTCGCCATAGTAGCGCGCCTACTAGTACTTAGGCGCGAGTACTGACTAGTAGGGCAAGTATATATAGTAGGCGAGACGAAATAGAGGCGCGACGATGATGGTAAGTGCGCCTATAGTATAGTAGGCCCCCCCTACTATCTAGGGGGCCGGGCCTTAGTAAAATTGTTAGAACGAAAGACATGTCTTTTTGGAGCCCTGCCGGGCCGCGTTGCCTGGGGGCCCCCCTGGGGGGTACATAGATCTTGGCAGCCGAATGCGTATTCACTACACCCCCTGAGGGTTTATGTACAGCGTTACTGCCGCCTGTTTGGGTGGCTTCCCTGGGGGGAATAGATCTTGAGCAGCCGTATAGGGGATTAAATACCCCGCCTGAGGGTATCGTACGTCGTACTCCCGCCGCCTGGGGTTTCCCCCTAGGGGGTACATAGTACTTGGCAGGCCGTTTATAGCAGATTCATACATCCGCTGTGGTATCGTACGTCGTTACGGCGCCTCCCCTGGTGGCTTCCCGTGGGGTTAAATAGTATTTGAGCGCGTATAGCGGGATTCACTAATTCCCTAGGTACTCGTACAGCTTCCCTGCCCTTTCCCCGGTTGGTTCCCCCTAGGGGGTCATCAGTATTTTGAGCAGCCGATAAGGCAGTATTCACTAATCTCCCCTGATGGTACCGTAAGGTATCCCCTCTGCCTGGGGGCTTTCCTAGGGGGTCACTCGACCCCGCCGGGCCCCGCGTCTGCTGAGGTACTGTACATCGTTAGCCGTTTTCTGGGGCCCCCCTGGGGGGACCTCGAGCCTGCTGGCCGCGTCTTGATGGTACTCGTACATCTTTATGTTTTTCTTTTGGTGACCCCCCCCAGTGGGGTCCCGGGCCCCGGGCCGGCGGTCTGCCGTGGTATCGTACAGTCGTTACTGTGCTTTTGGGTGGCTTCCAGGGGGAACTCGACCCGCTGGCCGCGTCGGCCTGAGGGTACTCGTACAGTCGTATGTGTCTGCTGGGGCTCCCCCTAGTGGGTACATCAGCCCTGCCGGGCCCGCGTCTGCCATGGATGTCGTCTTTGCTGTCGTCGGGTGGTCCCCCTAGTGCGGTACATAGTATTTTGGCAGCGATAAGGCATATATACATCTCCCTTTTACCGTTTAAATAAATAAACTTTTAAAAGGGGAAAATCAAAAACACATAATCACATTGATTTAAATATCATTATTTTTAAATCTATTTTGAAAGGGAGTTTCAAAATTTCGACCACCCCTGTTGATTTTTAGCAGTAGGACTTTGATATCTGGTTCGGGTTTTCAGATTTAGGTATAGTATTGGAATTTAAATGGGCCCCATAGCAGAAATTGCGTGCCCCTACTGTGGCCAAATAGATTTGGAGTAATATAGGACGTGCCTGTAAACTTTCAAGCAAATCTATTTGAAAATTCATTTTAGTGAAAGATTATAGTAGAAAAAGTAAACACATTCTTTGGGGGAAATTTTCAATTTTGGGCTATTAGAGGTTGGTAAACAGCTTGAACAACGGTTCAAACGAAAATGGGTCGAAAAAAAGAAAGGGAATTTACAAGGGATTGTTTCTAAAAGGGTGAAAAAAAAGATTTATATTGTTTTAGTTTCTGTAAGTGGGAGACCACTGCCAAAACACACGTAGGAAGAAAAACATTTCAGCTTGCATATTCCCAAAAAGCACCCCCAAAAAAAACGAGTATTTTTACATTTAGTGATAAGGATATAAAAAAGATTTTATATTTTCAATTTTCAGAAAATTTTCCCAAAGTTTCAAAAATAGGATTTATGAAAACAAAAAACCATGTAATACCCCTTTTCCGATCAATAAAAAAGGCAAGCATTTTTCCCTCGTGTTAGGATATAGACAGTGATCCTTTATAGAAACATTTATCGAAAATTGCCCATAAAAATACTAATCGATCAGTATTCAAAACTAAGTCTGTTTGAATTATTGGAATTTTGGGGCAATTGAAATAACCTAAAAGTAAGGTCTTCGTATCAGGAAAAATTTTTGTATCAAAAAAAGGTCCTCAGTTACCCAAACTTCGATTTTCCCCCCTCAACTTGGGTAACAGAAGAGGCAGTCAACGGGAAAACTTTTTGGCCCCTGTGGGGCTACTAGCAATACGGCCCCTTTAAAGTTTAAGATTTAATCGAGGCAAGCGTTGCAGCAAAAGGTATTTGTAGTAGTGTAAACGCGAGATAGGAAAGGCGTATTTTACTTCGAGCGTACATTTTAAAAAAGTAAGGAATGAAATTGAATATTTTATTTGGTACCCCCAAAACAGTTAAGACTACAAGATAAGCATGGATGGCAGATAAGTCAACATAGAAGATAGTATCAATACAATTTCAAAATCGTTTGTAAATTTTGGAAAATTTCGACTCCCCTCTGTTGGGGTGGGAAAGGAAAAATTTATTGAAAGTAGGTAGGGTAGATTTAAAATTTTGATGGCGTAGCAAGATTTTCATCGTTTACGGAAATTGTCGTGCGTTTTTTTTTTTTTTTTTTTTTTTGTTTTTTTTGTAAACGCACGGTCGGGTTTTGGGCCCGACGACATGAAACTTTTTTTTTTTGGGAAACTATCCAACTTAGAACTGTATAGTTTTTGGGGAAACGGTTGGACCATTTTGAGAAACATCATTTAGAAGTTTCAAAAACCCCATAAAATTGGCTGAGCGGAAAAAAAAAAGAAAAAAAAAAAACTCCAAATGATTCAAATTTTCCACAAAGTGAAAACAAAAATAATACACGAATAAAAAATTTTGGGTTTGATTGGGCCGCCTTTTTGGGGAAAAAAGAAATAAATGTATTTTTTTCTCGAAAATAGAAAATAGTTTAAAAAGTTTCTTGTGAACCGGCTTTAGATTTTTACATCGATGAAATTCATTTCAAATGATCAAGGTTTGTAGAGTTTCGATTATCTTATATAGAATCTCGCTCAGACAAGCACATCCTGCGTTTGCTAGTTTTAACTAAGCATTATAACATTTGCTTTTGAAGTTTTTGAGCCGTAAGTTTGAGAGCCCCAACACGGGTCTGAAACGAGGTCCGCAGCTCTGCCTCGCGACGCACATTTTACCTCTAAACACTCGATTTTCGTTTATTTCCCCCCTCTCCTTGTTTAATTGCGATTTAACCCGGGTGCCCCCATTTTCTTCAAAACTCAAACTTTTTTGATTTCACCCCGCAAATGAAAGGGGAGTTTTTTTTAAAGGAATGGAGAAAGAGATGTGAAATTAGGTTGGGGAAACCCAAACAGCCATTTTCAGTGAGAACCCCAATTTCCACCCAAAATAATTCATCTCATATTTTTAATTCAGGATAGGCTCCTGAAGTATACTAGGGCCCATCACTTATAATGAAGGTCCGGGCCCAATTGTCCCCACCCGAATAATTTAAAAAAATATAGATTTAGAATTTAGATATAAAAGTAAGTTTAATAGCTAATAAAAATAATATAATACCTAAAAAAATCAATTAATCGGGGACCAAAATTACCCTAGTGCTGATGAATATAATCTGATGGGGTTTTTTGTTTTACTGTCACTTTTTTTTTTCCCTTTTATCAATTTTCTCTTCTTTTTTGATAAGCTTCCCCTTTAATTTCCCAAAAAAGACAAAATGTTTAACAAACGTTTTTTCTAATAAACAATAAAAAACATTTTCTCTATGAAGATGAATATCAATTTTGGGGATTTTACCCACTTCAGAAATCTAGATTCACCCTTTAATTTAGGAAAAAACACTTCATTTTTGGGGTCACAAAAATACTATAATCAAACACTGTAAATAATATCATTCAGTTAATTTTATTCTCTTTTTAATCGTAATTGGAGGGGTTTTTAAATGGAAATTTTTTTCTACAATTTTCGCTAAAATCTGTTTTTCATGTTTTTTTTAGATTTTATATTTAAATAGACGTGGGTCTTTTTGGTCACAAGGGATCAAATTTTACAAGAACAATGAAAAATAGTAAACGGAATGGATTTCCAGGTATTTTTTAAATTTTGGCCCAACGGTTTTATTTTAAATTTAATTTAATTCAAAGATTTATCAAACATATCAAATTATACACAAAAAGTTAAAAGGGGATTTTTAGAATTTTTGATTCATAGAGATTTTGAAGTTGAAGAATAAATAATCCAATTTTCCGGAAGAAAACAGACGCTAAAATAAGATTTGAATATAAAATAAGAAAAAAATATCAGGCTAGGTAGCAGAAAAAGGCCAGTGGGTACTTAAAGCTTGTCCCGGGAAATTACCCCGTTGGAGTCTTTTTCGACGCCGTAATTTAAAGGAAATTATGAACCAAACTATTTCAAAAGGTGGTACTAAGCAGGCACCCTTGGGAAAAACCCCCGATAGACCTGTCCGCTGGGAAACGCCACTTTTGGTTGTCGCCGAACGGCCGAGTTCCCCGTTATCACCCCAAAAGGGTATTATTGAAGTTTACGTGTTCGTGTTATCTGATGGCTATCTCTCTGATCTCTTTGATAGCGATTGATTGCCTAGTTTACCTGCCGTCGCAGTAGGCCCGTCGAGAGGTCGGTCCTATTGCCAGCAAATTGCACAATCAGCAGTAATTACATCGAATCATTATGTTATACTTTCATGAGCGCACCTAGCGACTTTTTTATTTAGAAAAGATGAAAAAAAGAAAAAACGTGTTGCTGGGAGAGAGGAAGGGGTCCCTCACGTGCTATACCTTGTATGGGTGGGGTTTGGGTGTGTGTAATAGGAAATGAATACCAAGGAAAAAACAATTAGTTAGCATTCAGATAGCGAGATGTGAATAAATATTGACAGGTAGATAAGACGCCCCTGCTAACGCTGCGTATTCTATTTATTCTCGGTAATATCAGTCATGTGACGCTTCAGTCCTATTCGATGGATATAAACGTGATCAGAAGTGCTACTAAATGTGTCTGAAACAATGAAGATTTGAATACTCATTTCTGATAACGTCTGTTCCATGTGGAAAAAAGTGTAAGATGAAGTATATCTACATGTTATCTCTATTACTCACGTCCGCGATTACGATAAGTTCTCGCTGTCCAGTTAAATGTACGTGCGAGGAAAAGAGACACGATAATTGATTGTCATCACGCCGCTTTAAACACATTTACCAGAAGGCGAGTTCAGCAGAAGAGCGAAGAACTAGATCTATCGTTCAACCGCATTCCGATCCTCAAGACGCCGTCTTCGCCAACTGCCTTCTGTACTCGCTGGAAAGTCTCGTCATCTCTCACAACGGTTTGTCTTCGATCGAGCTCGACTCTCTCCTCGGCTTATCTTCCTTGACTCACCTGGACTTGTCACACAACGACATCGCAGACATGCAGCCCCAGCTGTTCGGCAATGTCGGCAAGCTGGAGACGCTGTTACTGAACAACAACCCTGCGCTGTCTCTGCCGGAAGTGGGCTTCGAACTGACAGAACTAAAACAGTTGAATCTGGAAGGCTGTGGATTACGTCATATCCCAGCACGTTTCCTTGACAACATGCCAAACATTGATACACTCATTCTTAGCGATAACAATCTTGCTGGCTTCGATTCGAACCTAATCTTGTCGCCGACGAACTTAAAACGGCTGGATTGAATCTAAATAAATTGTCATATCTTCAAGAAGTGGTTATCAATTACCTAAACACTGAGTTTATTGAATCTTGTGGACAACGAATGGAACTGCGACTGTGACCCTCGAGGTGAGCTATCCTTTGTACGAGGCGGGATCTTACAACAAGCAGCTGTTGACGTGTTCTTCCCCGCGGGTCCTGGCCGACAGGAACATCACCGTCGAGCTGCTGGAGGAGCTGGCTGCCCCGTGCACGCAGGCTGCTAGCACGCCCAAGGTCTCAGACTCTCACGGCGAGCTGCTGGAGGAACTGGCTGCCCCGTGCACCCCCACGCCCGAGCTCACAGAGACGACAGACTCTCACGTCGAGCAGCTGCTCGCCAATCACACGGTGAACACCAATCAGAGGAGAGGAGACGACATGAAAATGGCGCCTGTCAGTGACAATACTGACCAGGTCCTGAGTTCTGGCGTTGGCAGTGGCGTTATCGACTGGCTTGACAGCAACCAGTGGTGGGTGATCACAGGAAGTGCGTTAGTGTTGTTAATTGTTTGTATTTTAGTGATGAACAGTCGGGGTGAACAAGTTGAGGAGACGGCAGGGGAAGCGGAGGAGAGAGTACGAGATGGTTACCGTGGCAACGTGAGTGTTATTGCGTGGCAGTGCTCCGGGCAGAGACTTGAAGAGCTGCATTCGCTTCAATTATTGCAAGAATATTACTTCATGCGGTGTGAACTTACTTCTACTAAACCTGAGCAGAATACACGAAGAAAATATTCAACGAGAATTTGTCTGCAAATCAGTTTTCAAATGAGACTAAAACATAGTTGAATTGTTTCGATATTTTGTTGTTGTTGTCAAATTGAGAAATTAAAACATAAATCTGCCCTCGAGACTATATTTAATAGTTATTCTCTTTCAAAAAAACTGTTCGGGAGTCGAAACATGGACCCTGAGCACGTGATGCAGCTATGCTAATAGTAGAAACCACACATCATACCATAGCTACTTTATCATACATAGCACGAGTCGGTAACTGAGGCATGACGTCACAAATCTTGGCGTTCCCAGCGGTCAGTTTAAGTACTATTCGAAACCCGACTTGCAGAAAGAATTCTCGCGTTATGGCAGTGAGTATCTGTGAACTTCCAATTGAGGCGAAGCTTTTATAATTCGACAAATCTATCCTACACATTGTGTTGACCCCAATCCTCGACCACCCTGCAGCATGCCGTCTGGTCTTTCTTTACTATATTTCATTGTCTTATTATTTCATGTAAACCTTTAGTTATAATGACGCCAAAATATGAATAGTGTCTTTTAGTATGAGGATGTATTATTAGTTATTTCATGGTTTCTGGTATACTGGTTGTCATGTTTTCGTTTCAATCATTGTCATCTAAATTTGAGTTACAACCAGGTTCGTCCATCTGCAATCTGCATTTATAGCTTCTTTTAGAATAAAGTGTTTTGTTGGAAATTGTTGTCAGTGATGTTGTTGGGGGAGGAGCACTCAATTTAGGTCGAGTCCAGCATCCACTCATTGTGTACCATTTTGTAAGTAACCAATAGGGTGAAGTGTTTGTATTATATGTTGGCAAACTATGTATCAAAATTATAAGTAAACTGTAAGTGATCTACGGACCTTCGTCTGGTAACCATCCACGGATGCTCTGCCTGTATAATACTGTAATCTTATACGAGTTCAATAAACAGCTTTCATTCATCCTCAAGTTACTGTGTTTCTTATGTGGGATCCCTAAATATTATTAGTAGTAGTAAATATCGTTATAGCATTTCTTGCTATTTACATGGTCAATTACACTCGAACATTTTTGTATAGTTACATTTCATAGAAACTAGTAATAAAATCAAATAATAATAATATTTAACATAATGGTAAAATCGTTAATTCAAAACCTACAACACAGGATGAATATTTATAACTCACATGAAATTATTAGAAAACACAATTTACTATTCTCAATGAAAAATTTGATTATAGTTGATTAATATACATTTGGACCATCCCAATAATTGACTCTTATTATAGGAATCAACTTCTTATTACCAGCACATGCAGCGTAAGGGGTTAGCACGCTCGCTTCATGTGATCCGGGTGGCGAAGAGAACCCAGTTCGATCCCCGCCGCCGACCGTCTTTACAGAGGTATTTCATGGTTTCCCTCTGTAGTCTAGGCTAATGTCGGGATGGTTCCTACAGTCGGCCATGACCGCTTCCTTCCCACTATCCTTCCCATTACCCAAGAACCTTCATCCCATCATCTCATTAATCATCCATCCGACGCCATTAGATCTCCGCTATCATAACAGTGCGTCGTTAAACCCAATAAAAAAAAAAAAAAAAAAAATCTTATCTTTAATACTTTTACAACACTCTCTTCTAAATTGACTGAACGTTTTCGCCTCCTTCACTTTATTTTCTAATCTATTATAAATTCTAATTCCCTTAATATATATTGAATTGTTTTCTTCTTTTTTTGACGTTCTTGAGATATTCATATTCTTGCACGCTCTAGTATTATGCATGTGTTTATCTTTAGTAAATTCAATTTTATTACAGAGATATTGAGGTATTTAGGTACAGATATTGAGGTACGAGATATTTAGTAGCCGGGATATTTCGAGGTCTTTCAACATCACGATATTTGATCATATCCAAAAAGTGCAATCATAATATAATTTCTCATCTGTCCGTGGAAAAGTAAACAAGAGTGGTTAGGCCAATCGTTACACCTTGAGAGAGCAAGAGCCCTCTGAGTAGCTGGCATCGAGAAGTATCTTCCCTCGTAGACTTGTCGCGTGTCATAATAGCTCAGCGGTAGAGCACTCGAAGGGCTATTGCAGGGTCCCGTGTTCGGATCCCGCTTGACGCAAAACTTTCAAGATTCGACAAATATGTACATAAATATAAAAAAAAAAATATATATATATATATATATATATAGGGCCTATAATATATATATATATATATATATATATATATATAGGCATATATATATATATATATATATATATATATATATATATATATATATGTGTGTATATATATATATATATATATATATATATAATATATATATATATATATGTGTGTATATATGTGTGTATATATATATATATATACACACATACATATATATATATATATATATGTATGTGTGTATATATATATATATATATATATATATATATATATATACACACATACATATATATATATATATATATATATATATATATATATATATATGTATGTATATATATATCAGGTTCTCTGAATTTCCGCGTTTAGTATTATAATTACACATTGCTTTGGGGTTATGGAGCATATAATAAAAACAACTGTCATAAAGCACTCATTTCAATTTTTACATATTATAATAATTGATAAATCAATTGAACCATACTTTTCTAGATTATTGTAAATCATTTCAATATAATTGTCATTGAGACATAGTTCTACATTCAACCCATTATCTGTTTGAAACAAACAACTGATTACTCTTACCAATAATACTGTAATCTATAAGAATAACATATTATTGTAACTTTGTATTTGCATACCCTTTGTTCTGTAAAACTTGAGTCATCACATGGCACAAATGAACTCTCAAGTCACAAGACTCCACCCTTGATTTATAGATATTCCACTGCATCTTGTGTGGAAGATATGGAATTATAATAGGAAATAAGATCAGTCTGAGCCTAGAACTTCAACATGTCTGTGATAGATTTCGAACTGTGTCTTTCGAGACGTTCCATCAACATGTCGATATAATATGTGTCTCTTTACGTTACTATACTCGATCATTTTCTACTCTTCCCAACGAATCAAGGTTATTTAATAATTAGATGAGCGTTTGCAAAGATTTCCACCCAACTCTTACGGATCTTTGTCTGTCTGTTCTATTTTTGTTTGTTTGTAAACACTGCACAGGTCGCAGGGTTTGACCGATCGACATGAACTTTTTTTGTAAAAGCAAACTTATCCAACTTAGAACCCTATAGTTTTGGGGGTCATATCTGTTGGACCATTTCTTAGAAACATCATCCAAAGTTTCTATTAACCCCATAAGATTAGGCTAAGCGGAAAAAATTGAAAAATAAGATCTCTCCAATATAATTCAAATTTTCTCAAATGTGAACACGGTAATTATACACATTATTTAAGTCTGTATACGCTAAATTATCCAACTTAGAATTCTATTTTTTTGGGGTCAAATCGGTTGGACCATTTTTGAGAAACATCATCTAGAAGTTTCTAAAAACCCCATAAGATTAGGCCGGGCAGAAAAAATTGAAAAATAAAATCTCTCCAATAGGCCTATAATTCAAATTCTCCTCAAATGTAAACACGGAAATTATACACATAATTAGAATGTGTAGGCCTATGCAATTCGGACCAGCCGTTTCGAAGAACATGATCTAAATGCTCCAGCCGACCTGCCTATCACTCGGGTATTAACGTGGTATCCGTAATCCTACTACGGTTTTGGAGGCCTCTGATCCCTTATTCAAATTATATTTATGTGGATAAGATTTTGATTATGATACCATAAATGTCCATGATTATTCAATTATTGAAAATAACTTCGAGAATGTCCATAACGGTTCTATTATCGGACGTTCCACAACTGCTTGTAAATCGCAAAACTCACTTGAAAAATGAACATAATTCAAAAAATTCCCTGTGGGGCTCCACTGAGGGCTGGGGGACTGACGTCGAGCTCGGCAGTCATTTTATCTAAATAACCTGCGTCCCCTTTCCCCCAAATACACGAATCATTACGACGTCCCTGGATAGAAGGAACGTTGCCAGGGAAAATGCCAGTTATGTCAATACTTTCAACAGTTTACACAATCACATGAAGGTACAAATAATTTGATGTTAATTATTCAATTTGGTGATCTATCATCAAACTCGATCTGGGGCCCTGATTTATTTTCCCCGGGAGGTCTGTGTACCGCCAGTCCGACACTGGACTTCCAACATGCAGTATCCGGAATCGTACTACCGCAAATGTATACCGGAACAATCGTAATGAGTGTCATGGCTTACCAGAGAAAGGAACACACTAAATCCCAGTTGGTTCATTATTACCAGGCGAACGCAGAATGTGCGTTGTGTGACGAGCGAGATATCTAGAAAGTTCAATCTGAAACTCTACACACCTTGATCATTATAATACCTTACATACCTTGATCATTAACGATGCAACATTCTTCTGCTATTATTAGATGGGCGTAGCGAAGATTTTCATTCCATATACCGAAAAATTTTGGGCTTGGTTTTTATGTTTTTTTTTTTTTTGTGTGTGTGTAATTTTGTACGCGGCATACAGGTCAGGAAAAAAATCAATCAACTCGAAACTTTTTTTTCAAATTGGTGTTATACCAGAATAGGTTGGGATTGTTTTTCAGAAAATCGGTCGACCGGTTTTTCCGGAAAAAAATTGGAAAGTATGGAAATTCCCCATAAGAATAGGCCAGGGAGAAATACTTGGAAAATCAAAATTTTCCGAAAGCTATCAAATTTATACTGAATGTGAAACTATCATACATATTTCAAGCGATTTATGGAACAATCGGATGTGAAATAACGAAGTAGGTAAACGCATTTCTAATGTACTTTTTTACACATCAATAAAAGCAATTAAGAAAGCAATTAGAGGAACTATTAAATGTGAGCAACAAGTGTGGACAGTAAATTAAAACGATTAAAATCTGTCATGGATACGAAGAAGGCACTGGTACCATTGTTGGGAAACCAAGGTTTATATACCAACAGACAGCCGTGGTTTTTAAACCTTCAAGTGATCCATGGCCTGTATATGTACATTGAGCTGACCAAATGTTCTTAATTCTACATTTCCATACTTCTAAGCTCATCTCACAACGCATATAAGGCGTTATCCTAGTTATTCCATATAACGAAACATTTTGGGCTTGGTTTTTATGTTTTTTTTTTGTGTAATTTTGTACGCTACATACAGGTCAGGAAAAATAACCAACCAACTCAAAACTATTTTTTCGAATTGCTGTTATACCAGAATAGGTAGGGATTGTTTTTCAGAAAAATCGGTCGAACGGTTTTTCCGGAAAAGTTGGAAAGTTCGGAAAATCCTCATAAGAATAACCCAGGGAGAAAATACTTGAAAAACGAAATTTTTCAAAAGCTTCAAAATTCATACAGAATATTAAAACAACTATCACACACATTATCAATAATTTGTACACAATCGGACGAGGTAAAACGAAGAAAACGCAATAAAAGTATACATTTCATCAAATATCAGGATTAAAACATGTAATGCAAAGTGTATATGCGACAGGTTGCTCTATAAATAGCAACAAGTTGCAGGTAAGATTTTTCAGCGTTTGAAGTAATCCAAGGTTCGTAGATGTAGATCGAGCTGACTGAATATTTTTAATCTCAGATTTCCATACTTCTACGCTCATCTCACAATTCGCACATTCTGTGTTTTCCTAGTATTTAATAATTTTTTAACTAGATTCATTGAGTTTTTTCACTAGAATATAAATTTTGTACGCAGCGTACAGGTCAGGAAGAAGAGTCAATCACCTCGATTTTTTTTTCAAACTTGTGTTATACCAGAATAGGTTGGGATTGTTTTTCAGAAATATCGGTTGAACGGTTTTACTGGAAATTTTTTGCAAAGTATGGAAAATCCCAATGGGAATAAGCCAGAGGCGAAATACTTGGAAAAAAACAAAATTTCCAAAAGCTCTAAAACTTGTTCTGAATGTAGCTACAACAATCGTCCACACTTTCAACGATTTATAGAACAATCGAATGTGTAATAACGAAGAAAACGCATTTTCAAAGTACTTTTTCCACATCAATAAACGCAATTATTAAGAAAGCAATTAAAAAACTATTAAATGTCAGCAACAAGTGTCACCAATAAATCAGAACGATTAAAATCTGAGATGGATATCAAGAAGGCACGGTACCATTGTTGGGAAACCAAGGTCCATATACCAACAGACAGCCGCGGTTTTTAAACCTTTGAAGTGATCCATGGCCTGTATATGTACATTGAGCTGACTAAATGTTCTTAATTCTACATTTCCATACTTCTAAGCTCATCTCACAACGCATATAAGGCGTTTTCCTAATTATAAACATATTACATACAGCACGCCTTACTCCCCCATCTCCACTGAACTAGTCCGGGCATCTTTGTGACTAGAGGATGCGTCATAAACCCAGACCCCTAACCCTATTTTCCTGTATCCAACTGATCCCTCCGAATTACGTCAAGTTACCCGTACTCTTGAAATCAAGCACTCCTGAGGTTTAGATGAAATTCCTGGCTCCGTCCTTGCAAAATCCATCGACTACATCACCAGTCCTCTCAATTCTATCACTAACGAATCCTCTTCCTCTGGCATCTTCCCACACGTACTAAAACAAGCCCTAGTCATACCCGTCCATGAAAAAGAGAAGAAGATGATTTAAAAACTGTCAACAATTACAGACCAATTTCTCTCCTTTCTAAAAATGATTGGAGAAATCATGCTCTGCCGTCTCACGTCCTACCACCTGTAGACCTCTCATCCGGGCTGCGAGCAATTCGTCCGCAATCATCTCAATCGCTTCCCACTCGACTCGGCTGTTCACAACCATGCCACAGCACGCCGGCCTACTCATGCTCCCGTGTCAAACGCAGTCTCTTTCATCTCTGCACCCACATCTATAACCACCTTCCCCCCACATCACTCGATCCCTCAGAGACAAAACCTTCAACCATGCACAACCTTAAAGTCTTCCTAACCCCAAACCCCTGCTCCAATCTTGAGGAGTTCATGCTTGATAACCCCACCTAACTGTTCTAACCTTCTCATCCCGATTGCTATACCATCCAGTGTACCCATCTCCTCACATTAGGCCCTTCTTTCCAGCTCTATACAAATCCATCAGTTTTAGAAACCTTATTTTCATCTTGGCTTCAGTTTTTAATCCTCTCATTTTTATTCAGCTATATAATTATTATTTCATTGATTCAAATATTATTTCTACTGTGTATTATCATCTTATATTTAGCCTCATCTTATATTCAACTTATATTTATTTGACAAAACCAATTTTACGACTATGTACTAATCTACGGTGCATAAAGAAAGAATACAATAGGATCTGACCGAGAAGATTAGGTGTAAATCGGATACGACCAATTCATCTTTAGTGCTCTGGACATTCAGACCTATCTTTTCTACCACCTTTCTCAATTCTTTCACACCTAACTTCTCTGACTTTTCATTGAAGAGCAGCAGCTCTTTCACCCCAACGTCCGGCCGTCTGACGCCATCTTGGTATAAAGAGTAGGCCTATGTTTGGTTTCCGGGGCAATAGTAGTTGTCTCTGAATTAAATCACATTCAAATCTTCTTTTTTTTATTATTATTTGTTTCCAGCAAGAATATATATTTGGTTTTCGGTGCTCTTCAAACAAAATCACATTCATATTCATTTGTATTTCCTTGAATATTTTGATTCACATAATATTGTGTACTTATTTTATTATCAAACATCTACAAAGAACGCATTTTGAAGGGCAATCATCTCAAAGAGTGTGTCCTTTAATATATATCAGGAATCTGAGTGCCGTTCAAAGTTTCCGGATGAGAGTTCGGATAGTTTCCGAGAAAATCGAACTTTCTGATGCTCATTATTCCCAAACGCGTGCCAACCTCCGTAAACTTCGGATGCCAAACCTTTAGAAACGTACACACGAAGTTCTGCAGGTCACAATCGTCCAGAATAACTTCAAATGACCGAGACAGAGAATGGCTTCGAATGACCTCGAATGACCGATATTGTTAGATGAGCGTAGCGAAGATTTTCATTCCATATACCGAAAAATGTTGGGCTTGGTTTTTATGTTTTTTTTTTTTTTTTTTTTTTTGTGTGTAATTTTGTACGCGGCATACAGGTCAGGAAAAAGTTTCAATCAACTCGAAACTTTTTTTACAAATTGGTGTTATACCAGAATAGGTTGGGATTGTTTTTCAGAAAAATCGGTCAGACGGTTTTTCCGGAAAAAAATTGGAAAGTATGGAAATTCCCCATAAGAATAGGCCGGGGGAGAAATACTTGGATTTTTTTTTTTTCAAAAACTCTCAAATTTATACTGAATGTGTAAAGATCTATCATACACATTTTAAGCGACTTATGGAACAATCGGATGTGAAATAACGAAGAAATCGAATTTTTAAGGTACTTATTTACACATCAATGAAAGCAATTAAGAAAGCAATTAAGAAACTATTAAATGTGAGCAACAAGTGTCACCAATGAATTAAAACGTTTAAAATCTGTGATGTATATGAAGAAGGCACTGGTTTGATTGTTTGGAAACCAAGGTCCATATACCAACAGACGGCCGCGGTTTTTAAACCTTTGAAGTGATCCATGGCCTGTATATGTACATTGAGCTGACAAAATGTTCTTAATTCTACATTTCCATACTTCTAAGCTCATCTCACAACGCATATAAGGCGTTTTCCTAGTATTCTACAAAATACTACTCGGTAGACTCCATTTATGCGTTGTTTGATGAGTGGGAGTGTTTATACGCAGAGAATAGAATAGAAAATATTAGATTGTCTGAAAGTAAAGAGCTCACAAAAAACACTGATGAATGAATTCATCGAAATGAAAAGAAAACACCTAATATAATTGTATGAATAAAATGTTTAAAAAGTCGTGTGGAACAAGAAAAGTAATCGTCAGATGAAGCATATAGTTTTATTTCAACTAAGTTGTAAGCATTTAATAAAGTACAAATTGTAGGATCACAATTCCTTGATTTACTAAGACGATTGCTTGAGCATCTTGCTAGCCGTCCATTGGGTACAAATCTCCCCTGATGAACGCGATGTTCTTCGAGCCGCAGTAGTCGGCCACTGCTACTTGCACCAGCTGGTACGAGATGGCGCCACTTGCGCGCAGCTTGGCCCAGTCCGGTAGCACGGTCACGATGGCTCGGTCGGCCTGGAAACACAAGGCGAGCACGCATCACGCAACAACTACTGGCAGCCGAGAACTCCAAGTGCACTCGAAATCAGCTGAACTGAACTCGACAGGTTAGATTTGTGGGCCTCACTCCTCACGAGCTGTGAATCCAGGGGTCAAGGCGAGGGTTAACAACTAAAAAAATCAGGTGTACACTTGAAAAAAAAAATCACGGAAAATCAAAAAAATCAAGAAAAATCGAGAGAAATCAAAAAAATCACGGAAAATCAAAAAAATCGAGAAAAATCGAGGAAAATCGAGAAAAATCAAGAAAAATCATAAAAATCACGGAAAATCAAAAAAATCGAGAGAAATCAAAAAAATCAAGAAAAATCATAAGAATGAAGAAAATCAAAAAAATCAAGAAAAATGAAAAAAATCAAGAAAAATCGAAAAAATCAAGAAAAATCACGAAAAATCAGAAAAAATTGAGAAAAAATAAAAAAATTCTAGAGAAATCAAAATTCAAAAGATCAAGAAATCAAGAAAAATTCAAAAGAATCAAAAAAATCACGAGAAATCAAAAAAATTACAGAAAATCCGAAAGATCAACAAAAATCACGAAAAATCAAAAAATCAAATGGAATAAAAAAAATCACGAAAAATAGAAGAAAATAAAAAAATCAAGAAAAATCAGAAAGAATTGCAAAAAAATGAAAAAATCACGAAAAATCAAAAAAAAAAAAAAAAAAAATCACGAAAAATCAAAAAAATCAAATAGAATCACAAAAATAAAAAAAATCAAGAAAAATCAAGAAAAATCAGGAAGAATCACAAAAATCACAAAAAAAATAAAAAAAATGAAAAAAATGAAAAATAAAAAAAATCGAGAAAAATCAAAAGAATAAAAAAAATCAAAAATCAGGTGTACACTAAAATGTCAAGTTGTTAACCCCTCGGGTCAAGGTTCAAGGTGTGACCGCTACTTACCACAGGGAACTCGCCCAGTAAGTACATCGTCTTGTTGATCGCCGACACTTGATTCAGCAGCCACTGGTCCGGGATGTTCAGCACAGCGCCACTGTCGTCACCGGTTGCCATTAGCAACATGGATCCGCTGAAACAGTCCAATCATGCGTCTCAAATAATCTCCCCGAATTTCTCGTCGCGTGATCAATTAGTCATCCAGCTCAATCGACTGTAAGCACTGTGGCGTATTGCCATACAATGGAGTCAGATCAACTGGGCACAGCAGAGATGGAAATATAAAGCGTTGCTGAACTCTTGCATGCTGAGAGCCGCCATTTTGGTGGCAATGCACTAGATGACCTTTGGCATGTTAGTTCTTCGGTTCACTACTGACAGCGTACCACAGGTTAGCCTGTACCAGTTGTCACCAAGATAGTGGCCTTGGAGCACACAGCTCATCACGAAGCTCAACTGCCAATCAGAAACTAGAACCCACAGCTAAACGCGCTTAGCAGTAGAAACACTCAACTGGAGCCTCGCTCTTGTATGTTGTGACCGTCGCAAGTCATCACATGAACCCAGTGTTCCATCTTCAATCTCCTAGTTGTGAGTATACGGGAGAGTGAAATTATCTCTCCAACGTGAGGGTATATCTAGCTGGTAGTTGTGTTCTCATCACCATGGTTACTCATGCTATTTGTACCCACTAACCAACAGAACCAAGTGTACCAGCGTCAGCAGAGCTTTGAGGGCGGCCCACACAGCGGCACATATGACGATCAGCATGTATTTGCAATTGCTTCACAAGATTCAGTGAAGTATCGTCTGAAATACTGTATATTCACAGTGAACACTCACATTAGTTCTGTCATTTTCATAACACGATTCACGGTGAGGTAAAAATTGGTGACAAAACACCAGGTGTTAGTGCCTACTGGCCCACGTATTTCAACTCTTCAAAAGTAATTCAGTATAAGCTATGACTTACTAGCTTTTACTATCATTTATATCTGGTGACATGTTACCTAATGTGAATGTGTTTATTATGGATCGATAATATTTCAGAAGACACTTCTCTGAATGATGAGAAGAGATCTGACAATACCATATGGTCAAGCGGAGAGGAACTATAGGCTTGTTGATGACACTTCACATTGCCAATATCAAGCACCCTTCAAGGTGTAATTATATAACACCTTCACGCATGCCTGCAATGAAAGAGCTGATGATGAGGTCACTGACCTGATCGTGTCGCTGTGGTCCTCGAGCTTGCCCATGATCACCTGTATCGGCTGCTCGAAAGCTTCCTCCGGCAGGTCGAGCAAGGTCGGCGGCGAGACGAAAGACGGCGGCGCGGGCCTGGTGTTGGCCGTCATGCTCGCTGAGGGGCCCAGGGACACCGTCTTGGCCGACACGCTCAACAAGTAGGACGAGGAGGGGCGGAGACTCGACAGCTTCAACACAATCGAGTACAGGCGTCACAATTGGTAACTGGCGTGGCCAACTCAATTGGATTGGCTTCTTGTGTATTTTCACACAAATAGCGATTCAACTGCAATCGACGACAACTCAGTAAATGTCGATTTCGTGCGGTATGAATGATGCAGCCAATCAGGAATGAGTACAAATTTAATCGAACTTTGATCTATTCGATATGCTAGATTGAAGGTCACAGAACGAAGTTACTATCAGATGGCAGACGTGGGTTGTCTGCCGCTAGTCGGTAGTTCAGCTCTCTCCTTGATCACCAACCCAACTCCAGTCAACAGCAATCGAGTTGGTGTCACAATCACACGAACAATTTTGGACTGGTTGGACAGCCATTTGGCGATTTGGACAACTGGGTTGTCGGTCTGGACTGTGCTCAACACTCGTTTGTAACAATCCATACTACTTTTCAGAAACACATTCGAACGGGTCGGTAATAGTTTGCCGTGATACGAAAGTTATGCTCGGTCATACTTCGTGAGTCTCCATTACACGGCGTTAGAACCAGGGACTGAAACCGGAACCAAAACCGATAAGAACCTGTTTTTTCGGGCAACCGCAATCGTAACCACAACGGTTATTATTTTCGAGGCCCAACCGCAACCGATATCCCTGAAGCTGGATTTCCATGCACGCGATACCATGTCGCGCGTCAAAATCGCGAGTGGCAAAATTTTGAAAGTCGCTTGGCGATTCGAGAGTATAGACATCTAGCGACAAAAACTTGAACTACTATTGGCGGCAATTATTTTGTGCATCTGTCAACATCTAATCGAAGTCGATTATCGATAAATCACCGGATGCAGTATCTGAAACTGTGTACTTCCGCCAATATCGCGAGCTCATACCGCTCGAATGTTGAGCAAACCTCTACTTTCGTGACGCGATTTGCGACTTGTCCCTGATTGGTCAGTGAAGGAAAATGTCTGCCGTCGCGCGATATGGTATCGCGCGACATGAGAATCGCGTGAATGGAAATCCAGCTTTATGTTGAGGTGATGACAACCACAACCAGCAACCAGCAACTTTTATTATTTCGGCTATTGGGTCTCAAAAGGGGCCCGAAAAGGGCTTGAAACGGTTGTCTCATCACAGACACTGAATCTGAGGGAAAGGAAATACAGCTTGTTCGTCAACTTTCAGCACCTCAAACATAAACTTTTCTATCTCAAGGTTGTTGAGGCCGAGCCTACGGTGGGGAGGGGAGTAGTCAAGAGACAGTATGAGAAAATATCTCTCAATATTCTAAGGCCCATTCACGATGCAACGCTAACATTAACATTAACATGAACACTAACATTAACATGGACATGAAACAACTGACTGTTCGTAATAGAAAAGGGCATCAACGTTAACAATAACCAACAGCCAATCAGAAGTCTAGATTTTACGTGCCGATTCCACTGCCACCTCACACGACTACAAGCGATCGAGTCTAGGCACTCGTTTTAGTTCGCTACTAGTCGTTGTTATTCGGAAATTGAAGGATTCTGATTGGCCGATTCTTAGGTTTCGACAATAACGTTGACATGAAAGCTTGGAGCTTGCAAGGTTTCATGTTCACGTTAATGTTAGCGTTATTGTTAGTGTTGGTTGTGAATGGACCAACGCCATTCCATAAGACAAACATTTCTCGCGTTATTGTTAGTGTTACGCGTTAATGTTAGCGATGCATTGCGAATGGGCCTTTAGTGTCGGATTATTGTGAGTCAGAGACATGCCGACGCCCAATTTGTAGGAATTCCCGGGTCCATCACCACTTCCCTAGGAACAGAAGAATCTCTACCGACACTTCACTTATCAATTATTACTCCTAGAATCACCCAGTTAAGTGTGTTTGTGTCCACGCAGTTCTGTGTGTAGAACTGGAGTTTTCTCCTCCTCTCAAGAAATCCATGCACCCAAATATCCACTGTGGTCATCCGGTCTCGCATTTATAGCTGGTTGCACAGCTCTGGAAAATCCTGGAACACTATTACCTAACCAACGGTAAGACAGCTGTCATTAAAGTTACATTTT
This sequence comes from Brachyptera putata, assembly GCA_907164805.1. Classification (NCBI taxonomy): domain Eukaryota; kingdom Metazoa; phylum Arthropoda; class Insecta; order Plecoptera; family Taeniopterygidae; genus Brachyptera; species Brachyptera putata. The sequence goes on along the minus strand of OU015466.1, from coordinate 1,456,963 downwards.
TTAAAAAATAACATCGAAAGTTTTGAAACCTGATACAAAATCATTGTTCCCCAATTAAGGCTATGGATGAAAGGTAGGATCGTTTGGACGGGGCACCTCAAGGGCGATCTTACCACCCCATTTTAGCTACATCTAACATCAATTTCACGAAAACAAATGAAAAACATGTCACCCTGACCTCTTATCAAGTTGCAACGGTCAGTAGTTGCTGTCTTATATCCCCCCCCCCCCTCGAACAAGATGATAATATTGACTATGCTCACGACGCAGTCGAGAAATGGTCCAGTCAAAGCGATTCGGCCAGACACGATTCATGACAGATCGAACAATCGAGCTCCAACATGTTCAACTCTCGTCTAAAGGAAGTGTCGAACAGTCAGAGCGGTATCGAGGAAATGGCCTGAACACCGAGGCGGTGTGATGAAAACGATATCGAGGTGTTTTTCGACTCACAAATGGCTCTGACTGGAATGGTTCAAGGTACCGTGATAGCAAAGTGCACGAGCGTAGTCATAGTTACCTGGAACTTGTACCGGCGCTCCTCGGACTTGACGATCACCTCCTTCATGGGGAACGCCTGACAGCAGTCCGCGGGGTTCACCGAGTCCGTCTCCTCGACGGTGATGAGGAACGACCTCAGGTGTCCGTTGATCAACTCGGGTAGACCCCACTCGAATGTCACGCTGGTCGTCGTCAGGTTCAACGACCTCAGGCCGCTTGGAGCTCCGGGCGCTACGCAAATCACGTCACACTCTTTAGGCCCCTCCCTGACTCACTCCCATGTCATATACATATTAGTATGGGTAAAAATTGGTAAAAACTGCTTCGAGTGGTACCAATTCAACACATTTTATGTTTTTTCTTCAAAATGGCTGACCCGATCAAGCTGAATTTTATAAAATGAGTATCAAAATGTAATTCAACTTCACGCAAAATTTCATTTTTTGTAAAATAAAAAATATTTTATTTTTTTTCCGCTATGTTATTCTAACGGGTATTTTTGAAATTTCTAAAATCCATTAAAAAAAAGTTACCCCCCGATAATGCCACAAAACTACACAGATCTAAGTTAGATGAGAAACCATATTGAAAAGAAGTTTAGAAAAAAAAAAAAAAAAATCAGAAACGAACACTAATTTTTTTCAGTATATCAAATTGAATCCTCGCTAAAGCTCGTCTAACTATCTGCGAAACCACAGAGAAACACAAGTCCGATATTAATGACCGACAAGATCCGAGAGCAGGAGAAGCGAGAAGAATGATTGTCATGGAGTCTTACGTTCCTCCTTGGTGATTGCGCGCGCAGACACTGCATCCCCGTTCTCCTCCACTTCCGCGTTGCGAGCCTCGACCTGGCAACAAGAACACGCACAACCAGGATTATTGGATGAGCGTAGAGAAGACTCAATTTCACCACGTAATCGGTAAAATAACGTATCCCAGGCTTTCTAGACTTGAATTGATTATTCAACCAAAACGCAAAACGCTCTCATTATGATCCAAATCATCCTAATGATATGAAGAATAAATACAAATCACATAGAATTGTTTCGACTCGTCTTGTTGGCAATGCATCTAGTTCCGACAATGAGCCTCAGAAAGTTCCCGATGAATTTGTAAAATACGTCATGAATGTTGGTGCTCATTCAACTGAAATTATTAAATTATTTTATTCAAAAACTTCGAGGCAATGACCCTATATTTAGATCCAATAGAAATAATAAATACAATACAAACTAGTGATGCCTTCGGGTAACAAATTAGGAACCGGGTACCCGCCAAAATTACCCGGGTAATTTAAAAAACTAAATAAATCTAAAAACTAAAAACTATATGACTATATATGCTTCTCAGTTCTCGGTAAAGAATAGTATTCGGCATGGCAACTAGAGAGCGGTTGACAGGAGAGGGATGACCACAGATAATGGTAGGTGGTGCGACTAGATTTGACGAGCGCATTATGACAAGTTGAGGGAGGTCTGGGAAGGTATAGGTGAAAAAACTTCTGTAGAATGCGAAGTTGAATTTCTCTCGGTAGCTTGAGTGATTTATAGAAGTTATTTCCTATATTATATAGGTACTGGTCAGCACAATTACCCGGAACCTAGACGGGTACCCGGGTACCCGGGTACCCGGGTAACAGAATATTACCCGGGTAATGCATTACCCGTACCCAACCCGGGTACCCGGGTACCCGAAGGCATCACTAATACAAACTCTAGCATGTTCCTAACTCCAGTCTCGGAGTCTGATAAGATAATTAAAGGAAGCTTCAGCAACTGGAACTGATGGTGTTGAAACGAATATACGATAAGAATTTGCTATTTAGAATTTTTCCAATTTCATATATATTTATATATATACCATGTTGGTTGTTTGATAGGCGCTAGGGGCACTATCACAAGTTTTTTTGTAGAGAGCCCAAATCACGGTTAAAAAGCGACACGCAAATTCGCCGAAATTAACGCTATGTTTTGAACATGTTTTGTGGGTTGTAGCATTTTTTACAACGATTTTTATTTTAAATGTCCTCTTCGATGGCACACCTGAAGAATTTCTCCGTTATCTTTACCCGTTCTCGCGATAAATATGAAATGTAGTACAATTTCAAATATTTTCAGTTCTGTCAATATTAGAAACATGAAATATTAAAATGAACCGTAATCTTCTTCAACCAATTTCCGTTTCAGTGACATATTGTTGATTGATATTGATCCATGCAGTAGTTTTCTGTCAATGGCAAAGTATAGCGGCGACGAAACAGCGTGCGAGCTTCAAGAAACACTGAGTGTCATCACTAATGTTTCAAAATGTCAACATTTAATTGTTTCATTTAAGGACTCTATAATAGGTCGCGTAGTTATAATTGTCGTCCACAGATGGAGCTGAACATCACATAATTATGAGAAATTCACATTGCAAGTTTACGTAGTGAAATGTGTTCATCATTTGGTCTTTGGTTTCTCATAGAACTATTCCTATCGACGACAGACAGAGGTTCCGAGCGACCGTCCCCCCTATTCCACAACACTAGCGTACGGACGGTTCAAGCATGCTCAAGTATGCTCGCGTAGTCGATGCAAAATTCGAGGAAAAAGACTAAGAAAGACCGCCGAATAGACTTGTGTTGATATAAGTATTGTTACATTTATACGGCAGTAAGTTTCTGCTGGTTTCTGCTAAGGCGGTAGGGCCTACTATATTGTTTTACCGCCGCATAATGCATTTCTATAGTAAATGTACCACCGGGGGTCAGGGCAATCAGCTGACCCCTCAATAATCATACATCAATAAACTGACCCTTCAATACAAATGATCTGTCAAATTGATATTATTTAATTATGGTGTAATTTAGTACTCAAAATTGAAGTAATTAGACGAGTTTTAGCGAGGATTCAATTTGACATACTGAAAAAAATTGGTGTTCGTTTCTTTTTTTTTTATGTTTTTTGTCGGTTCTCCACAGGTCAAACGGCTACAGCTATCAAGTTCAAACTTTTTTTCAATATGATCCTCATCTAACTTAGATCTGTATAGTTTTGTGGCATTATCGGGGAGTAACAATTTTTTTTGTAGGAATTTTAGAAATTTCAGAAATACCCATTAGAATAAGATGGCGGAAAAAAAAGAAAATATTTTATTTTCCAAAAAAATGAAATTTTGCATGAAGTTGAATTACATTTTGATACACATTTCTAAAAATTTTAGCTTGATCGGGTCAACGATTTTGAAGAAAAAACTTAAAATGTGCTCAATTGGTACCACTCGAAGCAGTTTTTACCCATTTTTACCAATACTATTACTGTTCGCTCGTCTAACAACGCATATATGGCGTTTTCCTAGTACTAGGAAAACGTCATATATGCGTTGTTAGACGAGCGAATAGTAATAGTATGGGTAAAAATGGGTAAAAACGTCTTCGAGTGGTACCAATTGAGCACATTTTGTTTTAATTTCAAAATGGCTGACCGATCAAGCTGAAATTTTTTATAAATGTGTATCAGAATTTAATTCAACTTCACGCAAAATTTCATTTTTTGAGATTTTTTTTTTTCCGCCATGTTATTCTCACGGGTATTTTTGAAATTTCTAAAATTCATTAAAGAAAAGTTACCCCCCGATGAAGCCACAAAAGAAACAGATCTAAGTTAGATGAGGAACCAAACTGAAAAAATGTTTGAAGTTGATAGCTGTAGCCGTTTGACCTGTGGAGAACCGACAAAAAAACAAGAAAAAAAAACGGAAAAAAAAAAACGAACACCAATTTTTTTCACTATGTCAAATTGAATCCCCGCTAAATCTCGTCTAATAAAATAATTATATTATATATGTATATATATGTTCGACTTTATTAGACGAGCTTTAGCGAGGATTCAATTTGACATAGTGAAAAAAAATTGGTGTTCGTTTTCATGTTTTTTTTTTTTGCTTTTTTAATGTTTTTTCTCGGTTCTCCACAGGTCAAACGGCTACAGCTATCTATCAACTTCAAACTTTTTTTCAATATGGTTCCTCATCTAACTTAGATCTGTATAGTTTTGTAACATTATCGGGGAGTAATTTTTTTTGAAGAAATTTAAGAAATTTCAAAAATACTCATTAGAATAACATGGCAGAAAAAAAAGAAAATATTTTTATTTTCCCAAAAAATAAAATTTTGCGTGAAGTTGAATTACATTTTGATACAAATTTCTAAAAAATTTCAGCTTGATCGGGTCAGCCATTTTAGAAGAAAAAACATAAAATATGCTAAATTGGTACCACTCGAAGCAGTTTTTACCCATACTATTACTATTCGCTCGTCTAACAACGCATATATGGCGTTTTCCTAGTATATATATATATATACCGGTATTGGTATGATTTTGAACTGTTCAAAAATCGCGACCTCCCCCGGGACTTGAACCCGGATCTCCAGAATGCCGGTCCGACGCGCAATCTGGAGATCCGGGTTCAAGCTCCGGGGGAGATCGTGATTTTTGAACAGTTTTGAATCATGCCATTATAATAACCTACTGGTGGTTAATCAGCAAGCTATTGAAATAATATATATATATATATATATATATATATATATATATATATATATATATATATATATATATATAGCCGCCCCGGTGGCTAAGTCATGGCTGAAGTCACCGTTGGGCGTGGGTTCGAGTCCTGCATAAGGCATGGGTTTTTGTAAACGTCCTTTCATCTATCATCACTTCATCGTTTCATTATCATCCGCTCATTCGTACCCCCGTATAACCGAGCTGTTGGTGGGGTCGCTAAGTAACAATAATGTTATTATATGTGTATATATATATATATATATATATATATATATATATATATATATATATATATATATATATATATATATATATATATATATATATATATATATATAGTATATACATCATAATTAGACGAGCTTAAGCGAGGGTTCAATTTGACATACTAAAAAAAATTGGTGTTCGTTTTTTTTATTATTATTTTTTTTTTGTTTTTTTTTTGTCGGTTCTTCACAGGTTAAACGGCTACAGTTATCAGCTTCAAACTTTTTTTCATTATGGTTCCTCATCTAACTTAGATCTGTATAGTTTTGTGGCATTATCGGGTGGTAACTTGTTTTTTTTATGAATTTTAGAAATTTCAAAAATACCCATTAGAATAACACAGCAGAAAAAAAATTATTTTCCAAAAAAATGAAATTTCGCGTGAAGTTAAGTTACATTTTGATACACATTTCTGGAAATTTTCAGCTTGATCGGGTGAGCCATTTTGAAGAAAAAACATAAAATGTGCTAAATTGGTACCACTCGAAGCAGCTTTGTTCTCTTTGTTCTACTTCTAAAATTTGGTTTGAAATTCGGACCAGCCGTTTTAAAGAAAATGATATAATAAAATATGTATTTTATCCATCGAAAAGATAGAAATATTAGTTGAAAAATGTTGCATTGTCAAAGTCACGGCTTCCTAGATTCATTGGCATCGGATGAAGGTCATTTTATATGATCAAGGTGTGTAGAGTTTTCGATTATACTTTATATAGACATCTCGCTCATCACACAACGCACATTCTGCGTTTGCCTAGTAGTTTTAATGCAATGTTATTGATTTCATAACCAGTATGCAGTGGTTATATTAGTGAAAATTTAGAACTGCGCATATTAAATCAATTAAATAAAGAGGTAGTCTCCGTGCGGATACGGGGAGGGGAAGGGGGGGGGGGGGGGGGGGGGAAGGTGCATCACAGCCCCGCAGGGATTTTTTTGAAAAACTTCACTTTTTCAAGTATCTTGTTACTATATGGGAATATGTAGGCCTAAGGCTATAGTGCATTATTTGCGCCAAGTATACACGTATTTATTATTGGGAGCAAAATATATAGGGAAGAATCATTCAAATTATTGAGCATGAACATGAAATAATGTGGTTTGAAGAATATCGATTTATTCACTGTTTAATTCTTCTTTGTTAATGTTAATTATTTAACGATATTTGTTATTTTACAACTGCGCAAATTGAAGTTTAGAGCTGCATTTCCGAAGTTTAGAACTGCGCATATTGGAGTCAACTACGCACTAATATAACCCCTGCCAGTATGTTTCCTGCGGTGGCTTATTCAATATGTGCTACAACAGACAGCAGAAGAACCACAAATCAAATTCAGTGATGGCTGGTCATAAAACCTATTCAATTTATTTCTCGTTTTTATTTGTTATTTCAAGTTCAATACGCAGCCACTATTACATAATGTACAAATACACATCGCTTATGTATTGTGCTTATTTTGGGTTAATTGTTTCAATTCTATTTTCAGAAACTATGATGAATAAATAACGTGGCAAATTCTAAATGATTATTGCGCACTTTATTACCGAAATAAGTTTTTTACAAACTGTCGTATTGTCTAAAAACTTCTAAAATTTCATAGAGCCCACATCCTAGAATGACAGATTTTGAAACTTATTTAACCATCATATTACGTAATGAATACTGTGTGATGTGTCAGCCTCTCGCAAAAATCAAACATATTGCATAGTAGTCCTCATATCTATTTAGCATGCTGATGAATATCTCGAATGGATTGAAATTATGAATGAAATGTTTGGTGACTATTTATTATGAATGAACTCCAGCAATTCAATAAAATGTGTAAACGTTTGAACATCGGACGTAACATTATAAATGAGTAGCTAGCTGACTCGGGAAAGAATTCCAAGGACTTCGTTGATAAGTCACATCGAAACTAGTAGTTTCTCAGAATTGTTCAGTTTATGATTGGCCTAGGAGGCGATCGTTGCGAGCGAGCTAGCGACCACTCGACAAACTTGAAGTAGTGTGGAAGACTGCCACAGCAGCGCCCAAATCACGGATGGAAAGCGACACGCAAATTCGCCAAAATTAACGCTATGTTTTAAACATGTTTTGTGGGTTGTAGCATTTTTTTCAACGATTTTTATTTCAGGTGATCGCTTGTAAATTATTGCATCGAGGGCTTGCCTGAAGAGTTTTTTCAATATCTTCACCCGTTCTCTCGATAAATATGAAATACTGTAAAACTTTGAATATTTTTAGTTCCGTCAATATTACGAACATGGAATATTAAAAAATACCGTAATCTTCTTCAAACAATTTCCGTTCCAATGACATATTGTTCATTGATATAGACTTGGTAGTTTTCTGTCAATGGCAATGTATAACTGGGAATGCGCGGCGACGAAAGACCGCGCGAGCTGTTATAGAGTCCTTAAGCGGGCTTTACATGACGCGGATTGTGCGCGGATTCTTGTCCGCGAAAGTTTGCGGATTGGCCATATTGGAATATTGGCCAATCAGGGAACAGTGCGGAGGCGGACGAGAGTTGGGCTGATCTCTACTTTGTCTGCGGATTCCGCGCGTTTTACCGGATGTAGTTTTAATGAACTATAGTTTCAAACAACAATCCAGTAGATGTCGTTGTATTCTATCTCCGATTTAGAAGCCAGTGTCTTTGTCTTGTTCACTTGTTGTGCATTGACATAAACATGAACAAAAATGGAATACACTTCCGAGTTATTTATTGAAGAAGTACGAAAACGGGAAGTTGTGTATAAAATAACATTGAAATCCAACAACCGGTATCAAGCTCCATACTGTCATAGTTTCTCAAAATGACCACTAGGCGGCACTCCCTTCAGAACCCGCATAACATACGGTCCGCGTCCGCTCGCGGTAGCGGAGCGTATTTTATCCGCGGACAGTACGCGTCATGCAAAGCTCGCCCAGATGTGCCCATACCAACAGTGTTAAATTAGGAAACTTCTTGACCACTTTTCAAGAGAATGGCTCACTGAATTGACGTGAACCTTTTTATCTACATCACTATATATTATGCAAACATTTTCAACATAAAATGTTTCAAAAAAAAAAAAAAAAAAAAATTACATAAGTTTTAATAATACCAAATATTTTGCTACATTTGAGCAAGTTGAAGAATTATTTGCTCCTTTCCAAACATCTATATTTTCTTTCTGTTTTGTTCAAAATGTGAGAAATAGGCGCACAAATATGCTGTGGAAATTTCAACTTATTCGCTTTATCGGTTTAGGAGGAAAGTGGTCAAACGTTCCTACGTAGGAAAAACATGAGTTTTGAGATAACAATGAAAATCATGTAAGAGCAAAGTTGCCTCTTGAAAACAAAATGTAAGCACACAAAACACATTTTTGGGATGCGAAAACTTGCAAACATGGGACTGAATAATTAATTGTGCAGTTTCTATCTATCGGATTTACTTCCGGTTTTCATTCTCACTCTCTTGGATCTATATAGAATAATGATTAAAAAAAAGAGGATTTAGCACATCCGGGATAACGTTTCCAGCATGCGTGTTTGCAGTAAGCCGATGCGATGTAAGCACTCACCGTGACGACGTACTGTTGGTCCGGCGCCAGGTTGCTTATGGTGTGGCAGTACAGGTCAGGCCAGGGCACACACAGTTGCGGTGCGACCGTCGCCATGACGGCGGCAGCACCTGTCGCCTGGTGCGTCACGCGGAACGAGGTGAGCGGGCCGTACGTGTGGAGCGGCTCACTCCAGCGCAGCCCGAGCATGCGCCGGCCTCGCTTGTACACCGTCAGGTTCCCGACGACACTCGGCGCTGCGGACAACGTCGCACGCATTTCTAGTCATCAAATCCATTTCTTTGGAACATTTCGTGAAATATTTCATGGAAAGTATGAAAACTATTGGAAATCTATTTCATATCCTTAATCAACTAAATTTAGAAATTACATCGAATTTTTTTTTTTGGGGGGGGGAGGGGCTTTGGGGGGAATATGTGCAAGCTGTAATGTGTTTCTTCATACGTGTCGACTTAGCAGTGGTCTCCCACTTACAGGAACTACAACAATATCAATCATTTTTACATCCTTTGGTAACAATCCTCTTGAATACGTTTACCAACCTCTGAAATAGTCCAACTTGACAAATATATCCCCAGAAATGAATGTGTTTATGCTATTTCTAACTAATAAATACTTTTCAATAAAAAGTGAAATCTTTCAAGGAACGGTGAAATCTTTCAAATAGATTTAATTTCAATGAAAGATTTCACAGGGCTTCACATCAGTATGCATTTCATTCATTGTTGACGCGAAATGTCTTAAAATACCGTACTCGTACTTGTAATTTACTCGTAGCCGTCAACTTTTTGTTCAAGTCCCGACTTTAGACACCAAACGTGTACACGTCGCATGCACATTGTTTTGACGCGAAACGTCTTAAAATACTCGTACTTGTAGCTCGTGTTTTGGCCGTGATGTTGAGCGGGAAGTTGCGATCCCAGCCCGCTAGCGTGGTGGCGTAGACCTGCACCAGGTATCGGGTGTGAGGCTCGAGGCGAGTGAAACTGGCAACAGTGGCAACAGTGCTCCCCTCGGTCCAGGGCTCGGACTGGTTCGGGCGGAACAGCTGATAGCGGTAGCCGGTCAGGAAGCCGTTCAGGTCCGAGCAGCGGGACGGAGCCGCCCAGCGCACCGACAGGCTGGAGTTGGTGCGCTCCACGACCGGACTCTCGGCGCTGATTGGTGGAGCGCTCGGCGCTGCACAAGTCAGGAGTCTTACAGCCAGTTCACACGAGGCATTGCAATGCCACCCATTTTACTATTCACACCACTCAAGGCCAATGCCGTCATTGGAGTCATTCATCGAGGATTTGGACAACGTCGTCCATAACCTTCCTTTTTTCCAATGACATGATTCTTGTGATTTGATTACCACAAGAATTCTTGATAGAAGTTGATAAAAGTGACCTCACGGTCGTATGTCTAATTATAACTTTTTTTAGGAGGCATTACGGTATTGGAATAACGACGAAATAATAAGCAATAAATTAAATGGGCTATAACAAAGGGTTTTCGCGCCCACTTTCTTCGCTCTCACCGAGTAGGATGAGTCGAATCGATTCACTCGAAAGTTATTTTAAATCGATATATCTCGACCTTAATTAATTTCGACTACAAATACTGCAATCTGACTGGTCAGCGTCCCAACGCCGAGAAGCCCAATGCTTGGTTTTAGAACTCACATCTGAAAGATTTCAAAGCTCCAATGCCAACGTTAAGATAGTTCAGACGGAAGCATTGGAATGCTAGCAATGCCTCGTGTGAACTGGCTGTAAGGTCAGCAATTAATGGCAGGTGAAATGATTATTTCACTGAAAATGGATGACAGCTATTCCCGAACCACTCTTCTATTATTTTATTTATTCACCAGCCAACGCAGAATATGCGTTGTAAGATGAGCGAGATGTCTACATGAAGTATAATCGAAAACTCTACAGATCTTGATCATTTTAAATATATTTCGTTCGGTTACTATCGAATCTAGGGAGCCGTGAACCAATTATTGCAGCATTTTCCAACTATTATTTCTATCCAGGTATTCAATGAATAAAAAACAGTAATTACATTATTTTCATCAAAACGGCCGGTCCGAATTGCATACCAATTTTTAGTGATGGGTATCATTTCTGTGTTTACATTTGAGGAAAATTTGAATTATATCGGAGAGATTTTATTTCTCAATTTCCGCACTTGGCCTAATCTTATGGGGGTATCAGAAACTTTGAGATTATGTTCTTCTAAATGATCCAACTGATTATACCTAAAAACTATATAGGGTTCCAAGTTGGATAAGTTTGCGAACACAGGAAAAGTTTCATGACGATCGGTCAAATCCAGCGACCTGTGCAGTGCTTACAAACAAACAAACAAACAAATGAACAAAAAGACAGAGAAAGCTCCGTAAGAGTTGAGTGGAAATCCTCGCTAACGCTCATCTAATAATAGCAGAAAAATGTTGTATTGTTAAATCACGGCTCTCCAGATCAGTTGGTATCAAATGAATTCCATTTTATATGATCAAGGTGTGTAGAGTTTTAGATTTTACTTTCTAGATATCTCGCTCATCGTACAACGCACATTCTGCGTTTGCCTAGAACAGTGGACATGATACATTATTAGATGAGCGTTAGCAAAGATTTCCACCCAACTCTTAAGGCTCATTCACGATTGACGTAAGAAGTAAACTTAAGATTTAGCCGTAGCTTTAGCAATGTTTGGTTGGTCGCATTCTATGCAACCATTCACGATAAATTAAGCCGCAGAAATAAATGTAGGCGTAACGTAGAAGTTTGCAAACTCCAAACTTCTACGGCTACGTCTAAATCTAGACGTATAATTCTATCAATCAGAGGCTGAGAAACTCCGAGATCGTCCGAACATCGTCTACCAGGTACCGAGATCGTCTTTGACACGGAATTTCATTGGTTGATTTACTTTGGATTCAGCACTAAATCAAGCTGTCATGAACAGTGACATTGCGGTCCAAGTTTATGTCATGAAGTTACACCCTACAGTTACGCTAAATCTTTAATCGTGAATGAGCCTTTACGGAGCTTTGTCCGTGTGTTTTTTCTTTTGTAAGCACTCCACAGGTTGCAGGGTTTGATCAATCGACATAGCACTTTTTCTGTGCTCGCAAACTTATCCAACTTAGAACCCTATATAGTTTTTTGGTCAAATCTGTTGAACCATTTTTCAGAAACATCATCTCAAAGTTTCTGAAAACCCAATAAGATTAGGCTGAGTAGAAAGAATTGAAAAATAAAATCTCAGCAATATAATTCAAATTTTCCTCACTTGTGAAAACAGAAGTGATACACATAATTAAGAATTTGTACGCAATTCGGACCAGCCGTTACCAGAAAATACTGTAATACATGTTCTTTATTCATAGAAGAGATAGAAATAATAGCAGAAAATGTTGCAGTGATAGATTCACGGCTACCTAGACTCGTTGGTATCGAATGAAGTATATTTTATATGATCAAGGTGTGTAGAGTTTTTGATTTTACTTTCTAGATATCTCGCTCATCGTACAACGCACATCCTGCGTTTGCCTAGTTTACAGGTGGTGAGAACAGAGCAGGAGCCCCGTAACATCATGTACCTCACTACATGCATGATGATACTAACTGAATCAGTGAACAAATAATAATTATCAAGTGAAATGAAAATTCACTAAATATGAAATATAAATGCCCATCATAATCCCCAATCTAACATATGTGAAGTTTCAAGTCACTGATTCAGTAAAAATGTTCCAAGTTATCTACAAAAAGTATTAAAAAAACCAACTGCTCTCAAATTGACAGGTAAAGAGTTCTAAAAAGCGACAGACCAAAAATAGAACCCTCTTTGCTATTGTGTGGTCGTGGCAAATGAAGATTTTAATGTGGCTTTTTATGATTATGTAATAATCTAATAATGTGATAATGGTTGGGTAGAGATAGGAAGATTATTGTTTGCTTAAAGACCCCACCAACAGCTAGGTTATACGGGGGTATGAATGAGCAGGTGATAATGAAACGATGAAGTGATGATGAGTGAATGGACATTTACAAAAACCCATGCCTTATGCAACACTCGAACCCTCAGCTGACTGAGCTACAGAGGGCGGCTTTGGTTCAGTATTTCCCATGAGAAGTTTTTGTGATGAAGAGACCATGGTGCTGAAGTCTGCTCGAACAGAGTCCGCTTGACTCGTATGGGAACAACTCCAAGTGCTCGGAGAGATCCCACGTGATCCGATGCGGCCGAACAGGTCGGCGTGACCTTGAGATGTACGTACGTGCCATGCTGGTGAGGGCGTGCACAGTGGCGGGCCGGCCATGTGCTCCTGACGTCACCGTGATGCTGTACCGCACGAACGGCTGGAGCTGGTGCAGGCTGACAGTCGTCCGTTCCACGAGCACCTCTCCCTTCTCCCCCGCGCCACTGAGCAGCTCTCCCTTCTCCCCCGCGCCACTAGGACACGCTAGCCGCTCCATCACCTGCAACACACGGCACTCCTGGCAACACGCGTCACTCCTGGCAACACGCGTCACTCCTGGCGACACGCGTCACTCCTGACGGCACGCGTCACTCCTGGCGACACGCGTCACTCCTGGCAACACGCGTCACTCCTGGCGACACGCGTCACTCCTGGCGACACGCGTCACTCCTGGCAACACGCGGCACTCCTGGTGACACGCGTCACTCCTGGCGACACGCGGCACTCCTGGCAACACGCGTCACTCCTGGTGACACGCGTCACTCCTGGCAACACGCGTCACTCCTGGCAACACGCGGCACTCCTGGCAACACGCGTCACTCCTGGCAACACGCGTCACTCCTGGCGACACGCGGCATACCTGGCGACACACGTCACTCCTGGCGACACGCGTCACTCCTGGCAACACGCGTCACTCCTGGCAACATGCGGCACTCCTGGTGACACGCGTCACTCCTGGCGACACGCGGCACTCCTGGCAACACGCGTCACTCCTGGTGACACGCGGCACTCCTGGCAACACGCGTCACTCCTGGTGACACGCGGCACTCCTGGCAACACGCGTCACTCCTGGCGACACGCGTCACTCCTGGCGACACGCGTCACTCCTGGCAACACGCGTCACTCCTGGCAACACGCGTCACTCCTGGCGACACGCGTCACTCCTGGCGACACGCGTCACTCCTGGCGACACGCGTCACTCCTGGCAACACACGTCACTCCTGGCGACACGCGTCACTAGTACTGACACTAGCGGTAATATTAGCTGAAAATTAATTTGGTGATTGTGCTTCAGTCGACAGTAAGACGGATGCTTGTCAAGTCTCCAACGTGACTGCTGGCAGCGCTCTAGGAATGTGTAGCGATGAATTAAGTAAGTTCAGGTAATAATGAAAGGGATTTGAATCTCGACGAGTTACTTACATTGGGACATCTCGAGTATCTCTTTAGTCAATGTTTAGACCAAAAGCTACGAGTCAAGAAGATTTCTTAGTTATTTCACATCCGATTGCGGATTGTTCCATAAATCACTTAAAATATGTATGATAGTTCTTTCCACATTCAGTATAAATTTGAGAGATTTTGGAAAATCTTTGTTTTAAGATGAGCGTAGCGAAGATTTTCATTCCATCTACCGAGAAATTTTGGGTTTGGTTTTTATTTTATTCATTTTTTTATTTTTTTTTGTGTAATTTTGTACGTGGCATACAGGTCAGGAAAAAGGATCAATCTATTAGAAACTTTTTTTTCAAATTGGTGCTATACCAGAATAGGTTGGGATTGTTTTTCAGAAAAATCGGTCGAATGGTTTTTCCGGAATGAATTGGAAACTATAGAAAATACCCATGGGAATAAGCCAGGGGAGAAATACTTGGGGAACAAAAATTTCCCAAAAACCCTCAAATTTACATTGAATGTGGAAAGAACTATAATACATATTACTAGGAAAACGCCTTATATGCGTTGTGAGATGAGCTTAGAAGTATGGAAATGTAGAATTAAGAACATTTGGTCAGCTCAATGTACATATACAGGCCATGGATCACGTCAAAGGTTTAAGATCCGCGGCTGTCTGTTGGTATATGGACCTTGGTTTCCCAACAATGGTACTGTGCCTTCTTGATATTGTTACAACCGGAATTTGGATGTTACGATCTAAAAGGATTCTAAGGAAGGGTGTAGCCAATAATTTAGAAGAGCGCTTACCTATGAATTAGTGAGAGGTTGGTTGTAGGGATCTTAGGGTTAATTACAAATCTATAGGTTATTGGACCTTGAAATAAGTGTTTATTGAATAAAAGATAATTTAGAGTACAAATGCCGAAAGAGGTTATGAAACGAACCTGTCGTCTATCAATAATAAAATTTTAACGGACCGACGACAAAAGAAACTAGAAGTTATTAATAAAATGGTCAACCAGACCAATACTTAGCCACATGGTGAAGACCATTCCCCAAGAGAGTACAGTGGCACGCGCAAGATGTTTTTCGGCGGCTCACTTCTCGAACAGTATTCTTCTCAAGAGACCGAGCTCCTTATCACACACACTTTTATACACACACCTCACATGATGTTAATACGTGTCCGGTCTGTCGAGAGGGACATTTACGCTGACTGAGTAAATGTATAGTTCATTCTCCCTAACGACAGACGTCGGAACAAAACGTGTAAAAGATGATGATCGTGGTTAATGGTCGATTAGAATAGAAGTTATGATTGAAGAAAAACAGTAGTTTATGAACTACTGTGACAATATCCATCTCAGATTTCAAACGTTTTAATTTATTGGTGACACTTGTTGCTCACATTTAATAGTTCTTTCATTGCTTTCTTAATTGCTTTTATTGATGTGTAGAAAAGTACATTAAAAATGCGATTTCTTCGTTATTTCACATCCGATTGTTTCACAAATCGCTTAAAATATGTATGATAGATCTTCCCACATTCAGTATAAATTTGAGAGCTTTTGGAAAATCTTTGTTTTCCAAGTATTTCTCCCCCGGCTTATTCTTATATGGGGATTTTCTATACTTTCCAATTTTTTTCCGGAAAAACAGTCCCAACCTATTCTGGTGTGATACCAATTTGGAAAAAAAGTTCCGAGTTGATTGATCCTTTTTCCTGACCTGTATGCCGCGTACAAAATTACATACAAAAAAAAAAACATAAAAACCAAGCCCAAAAGTTTTTCGGTATATGGAATGGAAATCTTCGCTACGCTCATCTAATCAGTTCTCGAGTGGGGGGACAGGTTCACGGAGATGTGCTCCGTTTGTTAGTTCGTGCACAGACTGGCACGAGTGGCTCGGTCGTGGCCGAGTAGTGCGGCACGTGCGGATCGTTGGAGAGAATAATTCGATGAGCGTAGCGAAGATTTTCATTCCATGTACCGAAATATTTTGGGCTTGGTTTTTAAGTTTTTTTTTTTTTTTTTTTTTTTTGTGTGTAATTTTGTATGCGGCATAAAGGTCAGGGAAAAGTTTCAATCAACTCGAGTCTTTTTTTTCAAATTGCTATTATACCAGAATAGGTTGGGATTGTTTTTCAGAAAAATCGGTCGAACGGTTTTTCCGGAAAAAAATTTGGAAAGTATAGAAAATCCCCATATAAGAATAAGCCGGGGGAGAAATACTTGGAAAACAAAGATTTTCCAAAAGCTCTCAAATTTATACTGAATGTAGAAAGAACCATCATACATATTTTAAGCGATTTATAGAACAATCGAATGTGAAATAACGAAGAAAACGCATTTTTAATATACATTTACACATCAATAAAAGCAATTAAGAAAGCAATTAAGGAACTATTAAATGTGAGCAACAAGTGTCACCAATAAATTAAAACGTTTAAAATCTGTGATGGATATGAAGAAGGCACTGGTATAATTGTTTGGAAACCAAGGTCCATATACCAACAGACAGCCGCGGTTTTTAAACCTTTGAAGTGATCCATGGCCTGTATATGTACATTGAGCTGACCAAATGTTCTTAATTCTACATTTCCGTACTTCTAAGCTCATCTCACAACGCATATAAGGCGTTTTCCTAGTTATGACATTTGGACAGGATTTAGTTCGCAATCAGTGCTGTAGTTTCGCCAAGTATCAGAATTAGTGTTCTGTAAGTTCCCGAGAAAAACGATATTCGAGGCCCTTTTTTTCGGGAGGTGCGCCAACCAAGCACCGCGAGCGAAATTCGATTGCTGAACCACGACGTAGTGATACCAACTTACTTCATCCTAATATAAAGAAGGTGTGCCGACTCCCATACTAATAACATGGCTGGCATTATTGTTTGCTTGCCGTCAGATCAGAGCCCAAATCCCCCATCTACCCTAGCGGACTCTCTTGTGAACTAGATGAGATTGAGTGGCTACGGTACCGGTGACATTGATGAATAACCAAAATAATCACTGAGCCTGGTTGACGCTGTTACCATGTTAATACGATCTAGAGTTGTCAAACTGACAACAGGATTGAGGTGGAATAATGTACAAAATTATCTGATTGCTATCAATCAATAATATGTGCATCACGCATGTTATCTATTGAGCCGTGATCAGTAGTTCGATATAAAAGCGATAGTTGCGCGACAGACAAATGTGCCCTCTATGACGGCGGACGTCCTCCAATTGGAAGACTGAGTCGGCACACCTTCTTGATATTATGATGTTGTAAGTTGTTATCACCACATCGTAGCTGAGCAGTCAAAAACGTACAAACATCGTTTTAAGTGTAACTTCCGTCCCGAAATGAATAGGTTAATATTTAGTTCACAAAATAACTATTGGGACAACGCCATACATGTGGTTTTCAACTAGTGAGAGGGCTGTGCGAGCAGAGCTTTTTGAGTTCGAGCGAGTTTCGAGCGAGATTGACTTTTTTCGAGCGAGTTTCGAGCAAGTTTCGAGCACAATTTTAGTTCGAGCACAATTCGAGTTCGAGCAGAATTCGAGTTCGAGCAGAATTCGAGTTCGAGAACGATTCGAGTTCGAGCACGATTCGAGTTCGAGCACGATTCGAGTTCGAGCACAATTCGAGTTCGAGCACGATTCGAGTTCGAGAATGATTCGAGTTCGAGCACAATTTTAGTTCGAGCGAATTCGAGCACAATTTTAGTTCTAGCAAGTCCAAGCAAAATTTTAGTTCGAGTGAATTCGAGCACAATTTTGTTTCGAGCAAACAAGCTCAAATCGAGCGAGTGAGCGAAATTACTCAAGTTACACAGGAAATCTAGAATAAAAATCAGTATTTTGACTATTTTCTGAATTCAGATTTTAATCACAATTGAACAGTCAGTAAGTCGTAGTGGTGAAATACAAGTTATAATCAATATTAAATATAATCATACAAATATCTATTGTGTTATACATAGTGTACTTTACAGAACTTTTGCAAGTACAGAAATATTACTAGGCTAAATAAAGATGACATATTTGAAAATGGTGTTGTGCTTAAAGACACACATAATGAAAAAGACCATTTTCAAAATTGAAAATGATGCAGCTGTTACTTCACAGCACTCAAGTCGTAATAGAATCATAATTTGTAAATTTCCAGACATCACAAATCTGTTAATTAAGAAGAATATCACTTATTGGAAAATTGCAATTCAAATGCATACAAAGACAACAATGAATTACATATAGGAACTTGATATGGACCTGGTTACAAATAATAGACAATGAACAAACATAAGTACGAGTAATCAAGGGGAATGTACTGGTACACTGAAATCAGTAACTCATATGATATGGGACCAATTCCATCAGTATCAAAGTGAAACTTTTTTTAAAATACCATCGAAACTTGATACAAAATTATTGTTCCCCAATTAAGGCACTGTATGAAGGATAGGATCGTTTGAACGGGCAACTACAAGGGCGATCTTACCACCCCAAAGAATTGAAAATAAGAACTCATTCAACAAACAATAAATCTTTAAGGTAATAATGTCAGGCTTACAAAACAATTCAAACATTCACAGTGGAGAGAAAAGCTGGAGTCGTCTTATCATCTTGATATTCTTTTTATTGTGAAACTGTAAATCTGAATAAGTGAACCCTCGTTAATTCGAATTCCAAGGGACCCCAAAAATCTAAATTCGAATTTAAAAAATTCGAATTATGAAAAAAATGTTTTTCATTTGTATAGTACAGTAGTATACTGTGTGCGTGTAGTTTAATTGACCATGTGCGCCTCGCACGTTGTTTGTTCCCTCCTTCTTCCCCCTTGCTCCAAGGAAGAAAACTTGACAGCCATGTGGTTATCTTCAAGTGAAGTGTTTTCTCAGCAATTTTTACAACACAACAAGGAGTCCCATTAATACTATATATTATCATGCCATTCATTAGGTAACACTTATCACAGTTCACAGTGTTGAAAGAATCAAATTACTGAACTGGATGTTTGGATTAAAAAGTAAAAAGCGAGGCAATAAATATAAATATTAGGGCCTAGAATGAAATGAATGAATTATTCTCTCTATACATGCACTAGCTGGCTGATTTATTCATTATTGTTTCGTGTTTGTTCAATTTGAATTTCAGCAAAAATTACGAATAAAAGTTGACACAATCACGTCCATTATCCTAAACATTACCGCTCGAGTGTTTTGACCAGCCAGATGTCTGTCCATGACCGTGAAAAGACCCCCTGCCTCCCCCTCATCATACTAGCACGCACTGCACATGTGGCTGTGACGTATCTCTAGCTTGGTCGCCAGGAATGTTGATGACAAAGGATTTCACGTAATAAAATATCCAATTGTGAAAACATGTATTCGTAATTTTTGCTGAAATTCGAATTAAACAAACACGAAACAATAATAAAGCAGTAGTTTGGACTAATTATCAGTTCGAAATTCGAAATAATAAAATTTCGAATTATCAAAATGAAAATCACTGAAAATGTGTATGATGGTGTTTTCATAATTCAAGTATTTCCTATCCGGATTATATTCTTATGGGGCTTTCCCAAACTTTCCGATTTTTTTTCCAGAAAAACCGTTTGATCAATTTTTCTGAAAAACAATCCCAAACTATTTTGGTGTGACACCAATATGTCGTTTTTTTCCTGACCAGTAGGCCCATGCCGCGTACAGAATTTAAAAAAAAAACACGTAAAAACGAAGCCCATTTTTTCGGTATATCGAATGGAAATTTTCGCTACGCACATCTAATTAGTAATTATTGTTTTAGGATTCAATCAATGTTTTAGGGTGTTCAATATACACTGTAAATCAAATTTATCTAGGCCCACTTATTCATTATGTCATTTATTGTTGAAGAATTAATAAAACCATTGTCTGAAATAATCCATTCCTTAAGTAATAATAAATTATTTAGATCGACCAGGGGGGTTCCTACAATGTGCTTGACAACATGGTGTGATGACTTTCTTTCTGTCTTTGACAGAGTGGGTGTGTATGTATTGGTGAGAGGGGGGAGGAACTGAAAAAGAGAAACAGACGCGTGTGTGTCTGGTAAGGTCTAGCTACGACTCAGCAGAGCTCGCAGTGACGCAATCAGTCGCAGACATGCAGTCAGTCCTGTGACATCGTGAGATGTGATGCGTGTTGTAAACTTGTAATCATTCAGCAAATTTATAATTAAAATCAAATAGGGAAATGGTTGAACAAGAAACAGAACTTTGTTACAAGTTTCGGACACGGTATATTCATTTAATACCAATCTGTTGAATGATAAAAAAGATGACAAAGTTATTCTTCCACTCTCGCTCGCTCGCTCGATATAGTTCGAGACCCGAAAGTGTTTCGAGACTCGTAGATGTTTCGGGATTCGAAAAAGTTTCGAGTTTCGAGACTCGAAAGTTTCGAGACTCGAAAAAGTTTCGAGACTCGAAAAGGTTTCGAGACTCGAAATTTCGATCTGAAAAAAAATATTTTCGATCGAGTTCGAGTCTCGAACTCGACTCGAACTCGCTCGAAAATTTCGAGTCTCGCACAGCCCTACTAGTGAGAGTGTAGTGATCCGAGTGGGCAGGACAGGTTCTCGCTGCCTCGTACTTGCCTTGTACGTCACCCTGTACTGGCCGGACTGTTGCTCGAGTAGTTCTGCCGGCGGCCTCCAGCTTACCTCGATGCTCCTCCCGTCGGCCCCGCGCGCCGTCACGGCCAGGCCAACGACCGAGCCGTGCCCTAACAACAAGGAACAATGTTCAAGCGGGTCGGGAGCAAACTGCCTCACTCCGTCTTAGCCTGCTATTCTTCTATCCGTATTGTTGGGCAGAGAGTGGTAATCTGTTGCATATTCGGAATCAAGCAATGCTGCGTACAGACGATACCGTATGATTGATATGCGCATGAGGAGAGAAAACGTCCTGGACCCCTTCTCTGTAACAGCTTTCTCGAGCGGTCGAATCCATTTCGACTGGAAACGGGACTGTTTCGATCTGTTGACATTCTATAGCACTTATATTCCCATTTCGACTCGAAACCGTTTCGTCCATGGTCGATACGGATACTGCGGGATTTGCGCGCCAGCAATGGGATATTAATGAGGTTATATGATTACATAAAATATGTAATCGTGAGTGTTGAGTGTTTAAATGGTTGGAAAGTGAGAAGATATTTCTGATAGTAGAATAAAAACAATCCACTTGCCATCTTAGTAGCTCTAATGTGTTTTACAGTATAATTGACGAATACTTTCAGGTTATATGTTATTTTCTGACGTTCGACTTGTATGTTTGTATTATTTTCAACTTGTACGGACTAGGGTCACGGCCCACAGGATACAATTGCACTTGTGTGCGTGTGTAAGTGTGTGTGAGTCAAGTCATAAGAAAAGCTGCGGTGGCTCAGTCGTTGCTTGTGTTTCACCTGGAAATAAGCGATACATCGCACTTTTTCCAACTCCTGTGATTTCTGATGAATGCCTGTTTCTGATCAGTGCTATGGAATACCGAACGGAACCAAAGCGATATCGAAACAGTTTCGACCAGTCAAGCAACAGACAGCATTCTAGAATAACTGAATAACGCTTCAGAACGCTGTTATGAAATCAGTGCATCTTTCATTCATGGCCTCGATTAGGGAACAGCGATTCTGTATCTAGTTTCGATGTTATTAAACTACTAGGAAAACACCATATATGCGTTGTTGGACGAGCGGATAGTAATAGTATGGGTAAAAATGGGTGAAAGCTGTTTCGAGTACTACCAATTTAGCACATTTTATGTTTTTTCTTCAAAATGGCTGACCCGATCAAGTTGAAAGTTTCCAGAAAAGTGTATCAAAATGTAATTCAACTTCACACAAAATTTCATTTTTTGGAAAATAAAAATATTTTCTTTTTTTTCTGCTGTGTTATTCTGATGGGTATTTTTAAAATTTCTAAAATTCATAAAAAAAAAAATACCACCCGATAATGCCACAAAACAATACAGATCTAAGTTAGATGAGGAACCATATTGGAGAAAAGTTTGAAGTTGATAGCTGTAGCCGTTTGACTTGTGGAGAACCACAAAAAAACATGTGAAAAAAAAAAAAAAAATCGAACACCAATTTTTGTCAGTATGTCAAATTGAATCCTCGCTAAAGCTCGTCTAATTAAACAACAACAACAACAGCACACAATGAGAAATGAACAAGAGACCACCAACATGACTGTGCTACTATCGCCTGGTCTGACCTGACATCATGTGTGCTGGAGAGGGGTGAAGTTTCAGCAGACATCACACAGGTAATGGAGAGTGAGCGGAAACGAGAATCCAGCAGTTCCCCAAGGCGTATAGCGGGAAGTAGGAACCGGACAGGCTAGACTCGTCAACTCAGAAGTGATACAGAAGTGGTCCCAGGGTGGTGACAGAAGTGAGGAGTGAGAATCCAGCAGTTCCCCAAGGCGTATAGCGGGAAGTAGGAACCGGACAGGCTAGACTCGTCAACTCAGAAGTGACACAGAAGTGGTCCCAGGGTGGTGACAGACGTGAGGAGTGAGAATCCAGCAGTTCCCCAAGGCGTATAGCGGGAAGTAGGAACCAGACAGGCTAGACTCGTCAACTCAGAAGTGGTCCCAGGGTGGTGACAGACGTGAGGAGTGAGAATCCAGCAGTTCCCCGAGGCGTATAGCGGGAAGTAGGAACCGGACAGGCTAGACTCGTCAACTCAGAAGTGGCCCCAGGGTGGTGACAGACGTGAGGAGTGAGAATCCAGCAGTTCCCCAAGGCGTATAGCGGGAAGTAGGAACCAGACAGGCTAGACTCGTCAACTCAGAAGTGGTCCCAGGGTGGTGACAGACGTGAGGAGCGAGAATCCAGCAGTTCCTCAAGGCGTATAGCGGGAAGTAGGAACCAGACAGGCTAGACTCGTCAACTCAGAAGTGGTCCCAGGGTGGTGACAGAAGTGAGGAGTGAGAATCCAGCAGTTCCCCAAGGCGTATAGCGGGAAGTAGGAACCGGACAGGCTAGACTCGTCAACTCAGAAGTGGTCCCAGGGTGGTGACAGACGTGAGGAGTGAGAATCCAGCAGTTCCCCAAGGCGTATAGCGGGAAGTAGGAACCAGACAGGCTAGACTCGTCAACTCAGAAGTGGTCCCAGGGTGGTGACAGACGTGAGGAGTGAGAATCCAGCAGTTCCCCAAGGCGTATAGCGGGAAGTAGGAACCAGACAGGCTAGACTCGTCAACTCAGAAGTGGTCCCAGGGTGGTGACAGAAGTGAGGAGTGAGAATCCAGCAGTTCCCCAAGGCGTATAGCGGGAAGTAGGAACCAGACAGGCTAGACTCGTCAACTCAGAAGTGGTCCCAGGGTGGTGACAGAAGTGAGGAGTGAGAATCCAGCAGTTCCCCAAGGCGTATAGCGCGAAGTAGGAACCAGACAGGCTAGACTCGTCAACTCAGAAGTGGTCCCAGGGTGGTGACAGAAGTGAGGAGTGAGAATCCAGCAGTTCCCCAAGGCGTATAGCGGGAAGTAGGAACCGGACAGGCTAGACTCGTCAACTCAGAAGTGATACAGAAGTGGTCCCAGGGTGGTGACAGAAGTGAGGAGTGAGAATCCCCGCAGACCAACAAGCGGGGGTCTCGTGCAAGATCTACCCTCCTCGACAAAAAAAACACCACTAACCATAGCGCTGAGATAAACAGTGGCGGAGAGTGACATTCCGACAGGGTAGACACGAAAGAGCGTATTAGTAAATCTAGATAAGCCTTGAGAATAATAAGCCTCAGTAAAGCCATAGTAGTGTACTAGAAGTCAAAATATATATATCAACAAATTTTCAGACTCTTGATTGGATATTGGCTCATTTTTCAGAATGTTGATTGGTTAGGAACAGTACAATTTAAAAACAAATCCCGCGAAAAAGTGTAGGAATAACTGTAAAGCTAATGAATACACTTCAAAAATAACAGTCATTAAAAAATGACCGAAGGGTTTGGGTAGTTTTGAAATTCAAGAGTTGAATGCAGCGTTTATGTAGCTTTTGACTTGAGTGATGGACATTTTTAAACTGACGAATTGTGTTTCCGATCTTACGTCACATTTCTTCCATTTATTACTCACTTGAAGACTTCTCGAAATGAAGATTATGAAATATAAATATATACCAATATAAATTTTAGGACAATAAAAAAATAACAATACATATATGGATAGATATACAATGGGCAAAGGGTTGTTTTGGAGTTTTGGACCAATATTTCATCTGCGACTTGACGTAATAAAAGAAAGCCCGCTCAAATAACACGTGTAGGAGACATGTCTCAAGCGCGCTGTTTAATTGTCATATGTGGCCTGCTAGCAAGCTAACAACTCGATTACACGTATAACAGGGGCTCGGGAAGCGACAACTGTCCACAGCGTCTCACAAGAATAGCAGGAGAAGCATAGCAGATAGCCACGGCACAGAAACATGCTCACGTACCGCACACAGCGTGTGACGGCGTACAAGGCAAAATATCGTCTTCTGGAGAAATTTGAAATCAATTTGGAAATAAAAATAAAGATTTACAATTGTTTTCTTTCCTTTTTTTCGTTGGGTGGACACTGTCTCAATGTTTACCCCGACGCTTCGCTATTGGAAATGAACACACCAAGCTTTCACGTTAGCATTTCTGTAAGACATAAGAATCAGCCAATAGAAACCTTCAATGCCGTAACCACGAGAGGCAAGGGCCGAACTACCAGGCCATGAGGCTCAGTGTGACGTTGAGGGTGCACGAGGACTCTGGCTGGTATTCGGATAATCTGCGTTCATTTAGAGGTGTATTGACGGATGCTAGACGCCCTTGTTACATGTGAACCAGTTCGGGTTAACACTGCTGTTAATCATGCTGTTGACAGTGTCTCACCTGTTGCTGGCAGAGTGTCAACACCCAGAGTCATGCTGTTGACAGTGTCTCACCTGTTGCTGGCAGAGTGTCAACAGCCAGAGTCATGCTGTTGACAGTGTCTCACCTGTTGCTGGCAGAGTGTCAACAGCCAGAGTCATGCTGTTGACAGTGTCTCACCTGTTGCTGGCAGAGTGTCAACACCCAGAGTCATGCTGTTGACAGTGTCTCACCTGTTGCTGGCAGAGTGTCAACACCCAGAGTCATGCTGTTGACAGTGTCTCACCTGTGTCAACAGCCAGAGTCATGCTGTTGACAGTGCCTCACCTGTTGCTGCAGAGTGTCAACAGCCAGAGTCATGCTGTTGACAGTGTCTCACCTGTTGCTGGCAGAGTGTCAACAGCCAGAGTCATGCTGTTGACAGTGTCTCACCTGTTGCTGGCAGAGTGTCAACAGCCAGAGTCATGCTGTTGACACTGTCTCACCTGTTGCTGGCAGAGTGTCAACACCCAGAGTCACGCTGTTGACAGTGTCTCACCTGTTGCTGGCAGAGTGTCAACAGCCAGAGTCATGCTGTTGACAGTGCCTCACCTGTTGCTGCAGAGTGTCAACAGCCAGAGTCATGCTGTTGACAGTGTCTCACCTGTTGCTGGCAGAGTGTCAACACCCAGAGTCATGCTGTTGACAGTGTCTCACCTGTTGCTGGCAGAGTGTCAACACCCAAAGTCATGCTGTTGACAGTGTCTCTCCTGTTGCTGGCAGAGTGTCAACACCCAGAGTCATGCTGTTGACAGTGTCTCACCTGTTGCTGGCAGAGTGTCAACAGCCAGAGTCATGCTGTTGACAGTGTCTCACCTGTTGCTGGCAGAGTGTCAACACCCAGAGTCATGCTGTTGACAGTGTCTCACCTGTTGCTGGCAGAGTGTCAACAGCCAGAGTCATGCTGTTGACAGTGTCTCACCTGTTGCTGGCAGAGTGTCAACACCCAGAGTCATGCTGTTGACAGTGTCTCACCTGTTGCTGGCAGAGTGTCAACAGCCAGAGTCATGCTGTTGACAGTGTCTCACCTGTTGCTGGCAGAGTGTCAACAGCCAGAGTCATGCTGTTGACAGTGTCTCACCTGTTGCTGGCAGAGTGTCAACAGCCAGAGTGTGTGAGAAGTGTGCCGGCCCGGCCCTGGTGAGCGCCCGGACCTTGACCCGGTACTGTCGGCCCGGCAGCAGGCCGTGAACCGTGTGACGGCCCGCTGCCACGGTGGTGACGTCCCACCGCCAGCCCAGCTTCACGTGCACCTCGTAGCTCGCGGCCAAGCACCCCTCGGGCTCGTACTGCAAGCAACCACAACCAGATCAATCACCATTCGTGGCGGTGTAAAGTACTAGGCAAACTCAGAATATGCAAGATGAGTGAGATGTCTTCATGAAGGATAATCGAGAACTCTACACACCTTGATCATATAGAATATATATTCCATTCCAATGACCGTTCCAATTCCGATTCTCGATACCAACGACTCTAGAGAGCCGTGAATCTATCACTGCAACATTTTTCTGCTATTATTTTTTATCTATTTGATAAATGAAAAAACGACTTCGAAACGGCTGGTCCGAACTGCATACAAATTTTTATTAATGTGTAACATTTCCGTGTTTACATTTGGGGAAAATTTGAATCATATTGGAGAGATTTTATCTCATGGAGTTGTTAGAAACTTCGAGATGATGTTTCTCAGAAATGGTTCAAAACTATACAGTTCCAAGTTGAATAGGTTTGCGTATACAGAAAAAGTTTTTAGTTGATCCAACCTGTGCAGTGCTTACAAACGAACAAAAAAAAAAACACAGACAAAGCTCCGTAAGAGTTGGGTGGAAATCTTCTCCAACGCTCATCTGATAAACTGACATGGAAGATCGGAGTTACCAGCACGAATCAGACGTGACGTCATACATTCACTGGAGTCTCATTGGTTGTCTGCCGCTAGTCAGCCGATTGAGTTGGCGTGGTTCTATCCTCTCCAACCCAACTCTTGTTAACAGCCATGCAGTCGGCGACACGTTCACACGGTCAATTCAGTACGAGATGTTCGGTATAACATGTTACAAGCCTAGTTCACACAGACAATAATGAACATTGAAACATTGGAGCCTAGCTTCTAATGTCTATAACACGAACGATGATCTCAGCAGATCCAATGATAATGACGTCATGCGAAGAGCCTGTTGAACATTGAAAATGGGCCTGATTAGATGACAACAAAAATATACAAATAATTTTGAATTTGTTAATTGAATAAGCGTTAGCGAAGATTTCCATTCCACTTTCACAGAGCTCTCTCTGTGGTTTTTTTCATTTTGTTTGTTTGTGGGCACTGCACAGGTCGCAGGGTTTGACCGATTGACATGGAACGTTTTCTGTATACGCAAACTTATCCAACTTAGAACTGTATAGTTTTGGGGTTAAATCGGTTGGACCATTTTTGGGAATACGAGAGACATCATTTTAAAGTTTCTAGAAACCCCATATGATTAGGCTGGGCGGAAAAAAAAAATCAATAAAATCTCTCCAATATGATTCAAATTTTCCTCAAATGTAAACACGGTTTATCATACACTTCATTGAAAATTTGTATAAAATTCGGACCAGCCGTTTTGAAGAAAATAATATAATACACGTTTTTTATTCAACGAATAGATAGAAATAATAACAGAAAAATGTTGCAGTGATAGATTCACGGTTCCTCAGATTCGTTGGTATATCAAATGAAATATATTTTATATGATCAAGATGTGTGGAGTTTTCCATTATACTTTACAGATATCTCGCTCATCTTACAACACATATTCTGCGTTTGCCTGGTTAGATTAAGCACATACTTCGAGAGACTCCAACTTTATTGCTAACGCTGTCATGGCCCTTTAGATCAAGCAGAGAGTCGTCCTGCCTTGTGACGTAACATGACGAGGCGTGAGATTCCATGCAAAACAGAGACATGTCCCGTCTTGAAATGAGGCCTATATTTATTAATTGTTCGAGGAATTGAAACAATAAAACAGACAGAAACGGATTGAGTGAATGTTATTTGCTGGATTTCATGAATCACGTGTGTAGTGATAGGTAAATTCCCGGAATTTATAATTTGGGAAATATTCCCAGGAATTTTCCCGGAAATATTACCAGAATGAGCATTTTCAGGGAATATATCTTTCATCTTGTTTACACTCACTAGAGTATGGAGAAGGAAGGATACGAAGAAATAAAAAACTAGAGAGCCTACTTAAATTTTTGGTGTATAATTTTTGGTGTATTGTAATAAAGCTTTTATTTTGGTAATTCTGATGTAATAATTGTGCTGTGTTTCTAATGTTAAAGTCACAAGTTAGTATGGAGTATAGGACGAAGTGAATTCGGTGTATTTAACTTGATCTGCATTGAGCCACATTACGTAATATGGATGAGGTCACCGGGCATCTGGATTCAGGGTCAATACATTGAACGCACTTCGATTCATATATGAGACCACCGTTCGACCGAGCCTACTCTAGCGTAGACGATTGTATGTGTAGATCACGTGGTAAACCACGTGATTGACTCTATAAAACAGCACGCATAACGTGCGAAGCACACAGTAGAGCGCTCATAGCTAGTTCGCACAGTTCAGCACTGTCTTAGCTGGCCAGAGGTAAAGACGAGTACCTAAATAGCACTTAGTGTGGCTGGCTTTAACTAGTCCAGAGTACCCTAACTGTTATTTAGAAAAAATCCATACTCTACTTTCATTTCACAATCAAGTCGGAAATTTCAATACGGTTAGTGACCATTATCTATCGAGATTGGGCCGATAGTGTTTATAGTGGTGAATAACCAGTGTTGGTATTTCCAGGGGTTTTGTGGGATTTGCTATCGGGCAGTTGATTTGTTATGCGGGCTCCCGCCTCTAACATCTCTTTTGTCTATGAATAGTAAATTTGCAATAACCTTTGATTTTGCAAACCTTGCGATTGAATAAAGATATCCTGTTGTCTTGAGAGAAAAGTAAAGGGTGCGGACGCAGCATCTTATTTCCAGCTCCTGGTTTTAAGTTGCGGAGTGCGTCTGGGGTCGGAGACCCATTACTGAACTCAATGTCAAACGGGCCTTTATCTAATCCTAGGTTGCGCTATTAATTTAAGATCATCTGTTTTTTTGACCAAACGTGTGCGGTGCGGGCGTAGCAACTTGTCCAGGTCGCCCGTACACTTTCTTCGTACGAGTTTCTTGGCTAAGTCGCGGAGTACGCCTGGGGTCGGAGACCGCATCACCGGGTCAAACCTAACAAGATATCTTAAATTCTTTCTCTTCATCGCACAGGCGATTCCCCTTGGACTTGATCAAAATTTAACTGGACTTATTTTCATTCGATTTAATTACTTGATTAATTTAACTTCACCAATCTGAAAACGCTAAGAGGCTGTATAACTATTGGTATTATTGTCATACGTGTTGTACTTGCTGTAATCATTTATTCGGGGTGAGAATAAACCACACTTGCATAACCAGACAAGTTTTATTCCACAGTTGACAGGAGTCCCGGACCAACTCTTCCCTTACCATTCCCTGGGCCAAGATCCCACACTTCGTCGGGAGTCGTAATTCTACCCTTTAATAATTACAGG
Source organism: Brachyptera putata (assembly GCA_907164805.1). Classification (NCBI taxonomy): domain Eukaryota; kingdom Metazoa; phylum Arthropoda; class Insecta; order Plecoptera; family Taeniopterygidae; genus Brachyptera; species Brachyptera putata. The sequence goes on along the minus strand of OU015466.1, from coordinate 1,427,156 downwards.
CTTCGCCTTACCCTCTCCCGTCTAACAGTATGGAGCTAGTCTATATGAAAAATAATCACAAAACATTACATAAAACAAAAAAGGTTCTACAAATCTTCTCATCTGAGGCCTGTCAAGATATTTCTACCACCAAAAGTACGGTCTGGATTCTGAAAACCCAACATTCGAAAAATATATATATATATATATATATATATATATGTATATATATATATATATATATATATATATATATATATATATATATATATATATATATATATATATTTGTATATATATATATATATATATATATATATATATATATATATATATATATATATATAAATAAATATATAATAATATACACATACAGTAGTAGACAAATTGCTGAATCATCTAATTAATTATGTAACTGCTGAACTCATTTTTCAAAATATAAATAAATTGAATGAATATGGGAATTTATTCAAACATAGGAAACATTCCCCGGGTAATATTCCCATGCGCCCCTCACTGCGTGTGTCTAACAGAAGCCATTGATGTGCGCGTGAGTCGGGCGAGACAGACTGGGATCAACGAGCCAATCGAGTGGCTTGGTTCTGGAACTGTTCAAACCGAAACAAGCAAATGTCAGAACTGACAAGTTCATCATGACAATTGTTTGTTCAACGACCCCGCCAGCAGCAGGGTTATTTGGGGGTCAGAAACCCAAGCCTTATGCAGGCCTCAAACCCACGCCCGACTTGACTTTATTGTCTGTAACATTGCCTTGACGGGCGAAGAGGAACTTTACCTGCCATGCCAGCTGGAGGCTGGTCTCCGTCACGTTCTCTGCACGGAGCTGGTAGTCTCCCGACGGAGACACTGGAACTTCAGAACAAGAGCATTACGCTGCGACAGTTGGAGGTGCGAGGCTGGGGTGTTACTAGCACTAACGCTAGCACTGTGGTGCGAGGCTAGGGTGTTACTGACACTAACGCTGGCACTGTGGTGCGAGGCTAAGGTGTTACTGACACTAATGCTAGCACTGTGGTGCGAGGCTACGATGTTACTAGCACTAACGCTAGCACTGTGGTGCGAGGCTAAGGTGTTACTAGCACTAACGCTAGCACTGTGGTGCGAGGCTACGGTGTTACTAGCACTAACGCTAGCACTGTAGTGCGAGGCTACGATGTTACTAGCACTAACGCTAGCACTGTGGTGCGAGGCTACGATGTTACTAGCACTAACGCTGGCACTGTGGTGCGAGGCTAAGGTGTTACTAGCACTAACGCTAGCACTGTGGTGCGAGGCTAAGATGTTACTAGCACTAACGCTGGCACTGTGGTGCGAGGCTAGGGTGTTACTACCACTAACGCTAGCACTGTGGTGCGAGGCTAGGGTGTTACTACCACTAACGCTAGCACTGTGGTGCGAGGCTAGGGTGTTACTACCACTAACGCTGGCACTGTGGTGCGAGGCTAAGGTGTTACTAGCACTAACGCTAGCACTGTGGTGCGAGGCTAGGGTGTTACTACCACTAACGCTAGCACTGTGGTGCGAGGCTACGATGTTACTAGCACTAACGCTGGCACTGTGGTGCGAGGCTAGGGTGTTACTACCACTAACGCTAGCACTGTGGTGCGAGGCTAGGGTGTTACTAGCACTAACGCTAGCACTGTGGTGCGAGGCTAGGGTGTTACTACCACTAACGCTGGCACTGTGGTGCGAGGCTAGGGTGTTACTACCACTAACGCTAGCACTGTGGTGCGAGGCTAGGGTGTTACTACCACTAACGCTAGCACTGTGGTGCGAGGCTAGGGTGTTACTACCACTAACGCTGGCACTGTGGTGCGAGGCTAAGGTGTTACTACCACTAATGCTAGCACTGTGGTGCGAGGCTACGATGTTACTAGCACTAACGCTGGCACTGTGGTGCGAGGCTAGGGTGTTACTACCACTAACGCTAGCACTGTGGTGCGAGGCTAGGGTGTTACTACCACTAACGCTAGCACTGTGGTGCGAGGCTAGGGTGTTACTACCACTAACGCTGGCACTGTGGTGCGAGGCTTAGGTGTTACTACCACTAACGCTAGCACTGTGGTGCGAGGCTAGGGTGTTACTACCACTAACGCTAGCACTGTGGTGCGAGGCTAGGGTGTTACTACCACTAACGCCAGCACTGTAATGCGAGGCTACGATGTTACTAGCACTAACGCTAGCACTGTGGTGCGAGGCTAGGGTGTTACTAGCACTAACGCTAGCACTGTGGTGCGAGGCTAAGGTGTTACTAGCACTAACGCTAGCACTGTGGTGCGAGGCTAGGGTGTTACTACCACTAACGCTGGCACTGTGGTGCGAGGCTAGGGTGTTACTACCACTAACGCTAGCACTGTGGTGCGAGGCTAGGGTGTTACTACCACTAACGCTAGCACTGTGGTGCGAGGCTAGGGTGTTACTACCACTAACGCCAGCACTGTAATGCGAGGCTAGGGTGTTACTAGCACGTAACACTGATATGTAACTTCTTCAGGGTAATGGAAGGCGAGGTGGAATGGGGGAGTTGAATAGGCCGATTGAAAGGAATGAGTCAGGGTATGGGGGTAGGCGAAGTCATGATAGAGCAGTAGTTATAAAGAGGGCTAGATTAGATGTCGGTAAATTCTCTTTTACTTGAATAGGACAGGTAGGGATTGGAATGGGCTTAGTAGAAGTATATTTGAGGGGGATGAAATAGGGTTGAAGCTCTGCCATCAGGAGGTTAGGGAGGCGATAGGATAGGATAGATAGGGAACTTGCCACCGTGCATTTATGTGCAATTGCAAGAGTTCAATAATAATAATAACGCTAGCACTGTGGTGCGAGGCTACGATGTTACTAGCACTAACGCTAGCACTGTGGTGCGAGGCTAAGGTGTTACTAGCACTAACGCTAGCACTGTAGTGCGAGGCTAAGGTGTTACTAGCACTAACGCTAGCACTGTGGTGCGAGGCTAAGGTGTTACTAGCACTAACGCTAGCACTGTGTACTCGAGATAACTAGGTATTCATGCATCGAATCGACTCTTCACTGAAAAACGCCCGGGTCCAGAGGAAGCTGCTTGTGCACCTACCCGTGCAAGGCGTGATGACGTCAGCGACTGGTAGGTTGCCCTGGTAGCTGCCTCCGTCCTGGTCAATCAGCACGACCCGGACCTGGTACTGGACCTCGGCCCGGATACCAGGCACCGAGTCCTGCAGGGCCTGGTGGGCTCCAGGGATGAAGCCGGTGGCCACGGCACGGAACGGGGTTTGTTCCCCCTCGGCTGTCAGACTCTGCGGGAACAAGGAACAGCGCGGTTAGAGACCGTGTGGCAACAGTGACGTCCCTCCAATCCTACCGGCCTCATCCAGCTTAGCTCAACAAGATAGAGTGAGGGGGGGTCCGTAGGCAAGGGGGTCCGGATAGGTAGTTATTACGGTAAGGTCAAGGGAGTCATAGTCATAATCAGTTACGGTTGATAGCGCGGCACGTAGTTTGGGAAGCTGTACATTATATTCCAAGATGGCGTCCGCCTGAGTTTCCTGAGCAGAAGCATTGCAATGGCAGAAGTTCTCATCCTTTTTATCTTTCCCCCCCCCCCCCCCCGTTTTCTAAAACTGTGAAATCATTACTCATCTACTCCATCTTGGCCGTGGACTCCGTGTTATTTCTTCGTCACTTTTTATTTCCCATTTTCTCTAAAGTTCTCAAAATGAAGAATACCAAGATCGTATCAGCTACCTACATCAACAAGGCCTACTGGATCCCCTCAAACAATAGGCTAGAAGAAATACTGGTCAACAACAATAAACATCAAAATCAATGGACTATCAATGCCTTACTGGTACAAGAGGTAAAATCACTGAGATATCTACTTAATCTACTTGGCCTTCCCAAATCGACCCAATATGTAAGAAATTCTCCAAACAAAATTTGGAAAAGCTCATTTGAACATCAGCCCAAGTTGCCCGAGCTACCATTAGGGGCCACCCCCTCCCAGCTCAAGAACCAACAATAGTTCTTCTGTCGCCCGCCGGATCACGCCACTAGTCACAACTGTTCCTGCCAAGACTGGTGCTGCCATGAATGGAACCCCTCCCCCTACACAATCATCCGAAGAGTGCATCACGGTAATCCATGGAGATTTATTGGAAGCACCTTCCCACATGGCGCTAGTTGTGTACAATTCGGTAGATTTAGATTTAAATTCAAATAAGATCTTACCCAGTTACAATTACAATAAAGAGCACTTGCAGAACCAATTAACTATGTGATCTAGGCCATGTTGCCACGATCTCTGCAAATGGCCGCCTAACATTCCATCTCATCATCATCATCTCATCATGACCTCCTTTATCATCCCCTATCATTGCACCAATAGCATATACTATCGCACCTCCTCTTCCTACGGCGGTGTTGCCATCTTTTACAAACTTCACTGGAACATCACTCCCCTGCCCTTTCTCCACTCTGCCTGCATCGACAAGGTCTTCGAATGCACAGGAGTCCTCTGGACCCGCTCACCGGCAGCAGACATACCCAGATTCCTCAAACTCCTTGAGCAAGTCCTCATCCTAGTCACCAAAAGGTTTCCCGCTCTGAACTCCTCGTTTGTGGCGATTTCAACATCGACATCCTGATTCCCACTCCCAATTCCACCAAATTCCTAGACACCCTACACTCCTTTCGTTTATTCGAAACCATCACCACCGCAACTCGTGTCACTCCACACTCGTCAACACAGTAAATATGTATTATAGAGAACTCGCCTATTGTTGGATTTTTTTTGGATGAAAATGCCTGAATATTGTGTATTTCGTTGCATTAATCACTTAAACGAGGGCACATTTCGACATTTTTACATGGTATCATTTTTTTACTCACACTAAGTGTGACAACAGCGAAAAATGTGTATGTAGTCCGCCATGTTGGATTGCGGTGTTGCCAACTAATCCTCACTTGACTCGCCCCCACCCCCCCCCCCTAGGATTATATAGTTCGGCAATCATACGAAAGAAGGCATGTATTCTCTCCTTGTGCAAGCTGGTATAGTCCTTTTCCACAAAAATTCACTTAAACGCGGCCCGATTCGCACCACTTTACAGTCACTTCTCGACAGAAACTGGACCAGTCAATTACCGTGCGAATGTTCATGTCCAGTTCCTGAACGATGAACGAGGTACGCGGCGGCCTCAAGCATAACCATAATGAAGTGAACGCGCATATTTTCAAAACAGACATTTTCGACCTTTCGAAATTCGAACCACGAATTCTTCCGTAGGGTAACCGTGTAATTACAGCGTTTTCACTTAGTCTTGACTATCTTGGCCCTACCGCAATGAAACGTCCATCCCCTAGTTATTCTACACGGGATGTTACAGGGCGGGCAGTTACCACCGCGACGTAAAACTCCATGATCTTGCAACCATTCACGCAAACACTCATCATTAGCGGTGATCCTACTAAAACTCAATACCCCTTGAACACATGAATCACAAACCATCTCAAAGCTGGACCAAACACTAACTGGCGTCATAGAAAGGGCCACAGAATCAGGAATATCAACCACCGCCCGGGTGGCATCCAGCAATGAGGTAGTGACAGATCCTAACCACATGGCCCATTCACATGGTTGTTGAGCGTCAAGAACGGGGTTGGGACGGGGATATAAATACATGGCAACACCGTCAATGAATGCCACAATCAACCGGTGATGGCGCTAGTGTATGTACGTGATATGGCTGTCAAAACGAAAAAATGTTCTCAAATTCGTATTTTCACAATACGATAAAACCATGAAAACGCCATTCAAATGGAAATGTGCCACCATTTCTTAATAATATAGTGACGGTATTATTAGATGAGCGTAGCGAAGATTTTCATTCCATATACCGAAAAATTTTGGGCTTGGTTTTTATGTTTTTTTTTTTTTTTTTTTGTGTGTAATTTTGTACGCGGCATACAGGTCAGGAAAAAGTTTCAATCAACTCGAAACTTTTTTTACAAATTGGTGTTATACCAGAATAGGTTGGGATTGTTTTTCAGAAAAATCGGTCAAACGGATTTTCCGGAAAAAAATCGGAAAGTATGGAAATTCCCCATAAGAATAGGCCAGGGGAGAAATACTTGGAATTTTATTTTTTTCAAAAGCTCTCAAATTTATACTGAGTGTGGGAAGAACTATCATACACATTTTAAGCGACTTATGGAACAATCGGATGTGAAACAACGAAGAAAACTCATTTTTAATGTACTTTTTTACACATCAATAAAAGCAATTAAGAAAAGCAATTAAGAAACTATTAAATGTGAGCAACAAGTGTCACCAATGAATTAAAACGTTTAAAATCTGTGATGGATATGAAGAAGGCACTGGTTTAATTGTTTGGAAACCAAGGTCCATATACCAACAGACAGCCGCGGTTTTTAAACCTTTGAAGTGATCCATGGCCTGTATATGTACATTGAGCCGACCAAATATTCTTAATTCTACATTTCCATACTTCTAAGCTCATCTCACAACGCATATAAGGCGTTTTCCTAGTTAGAAAATATCAACATCAGAAATGTGTCCCTTCAAATAGGCGAGTTCCCTATAATACATAAATACCGTCAACACTCATTGATAACATCTTTACCACCCTGCAGCCAACCTTTTTCATAGCTTCCACCTTCGATTGTGAACTCTCACACCATCTCACCCTAACCCTCTCTATCCCTCTCCCCTACCTGGCACCTATCTCAGAGGACAACACCAAGACACAACACCGATGTCTCCAAACGTACCTTCTCGGATTCTAACGTAATCCATTTCCGCTCCCTACTTGCCCAGCAACACTGGCTACACCTGTCAACTGCCACCTCCACAGACAACATCTATTCTCTCTTCATTAATACCTTCCTCTCTCTTTTCAATCAAGCTTTCCCCCTCAAACTTGAGAATACAACTCCCAATCTTTCCCACACCAATAGATGGATCGCACACGAAATCACCAAGATGGGCACTGAGCTCAGGCTGCTTCACTCCTCTCTGAAACTGAACCCCAATCCGCTCCTCAAACAGCAATACAACTCCCTCAAAAACTCCCATGCCAAAAAAATCCGTTTTATCAAACGTAGCCACTTCGACAATATCATCCTCTCCTCCAACAACAAGTGCAAAACGTCATGGAATATCATCGGAACTCTCTCGACCCCCCCCCCCCCCCCATCCCAGACCACCAACAACCATCTCCGTGAACATCAACGGCCAAATCCATATTCCAATTCCTCACAACACTTCACATCCAACTCGATAAAGGTAACCATTCGTTGAGCATCCTCTATGACCTGTCGAAAGCCTTCGACACCATTGACCATGAACTCCTTCTGCTCAAACTCAAACTCTATGGCATCCAGGACATCGCAAACGATTGGATCGCTTCCTTTCTATCCAACCGCACTCAACAGGTATCCCTTCCTCCCACCTCCCCCTCCTCCCATTCCCCATTCCTATCCTCGGCCAAAACTGTGCGCTGCGGAGTGCCTCAAGGCTCCGTGCTTGCCCCTCTTCTCTTCCTCCTCTATATCAATGACCTACCCAATCTTCTCTCACTCGGCAACCTCTTCCAATGTGCCGAAGACACCAACCATCTCCTCACCTCCTCTAGAACTCTAGCCTTTACCACCCTCATATCTTCTGCCAACCAGCAAGCAAACGCTATGGCCTCTTACTGTTCCAACAACAAACTAGCTTTGTAACCCTCTAAAACTGCCTTTATTTACTTTCATCTCAAAGCCCCGTCAACCTCACCCCTAATCAAAATCAATAGCCATACAATTCCCTGTACTCCCGCCACGAAATTCCTAGGCATCTACATCACCCCCACTCTAGATTGGTCCACTCACATTCAACACACTGACTCTAAAATCCAAAGCACTTGCTACCTTCTTAGACGCCTAAAGCCTATTGTTAACCCCAACTCCCTTCTCCTTGTCTATCACGCCCACCTGCACTCTCACCTGTCATACGGCCTTCTCTTCTGGGGCAACTCAGCTTCTTCCAAACGCATCCTCATCCTTCAAAAACAAGCCATCCGCATCCTTGCCGGAGTCTCTCGCCGCCAATCGGCTAAACCTCACTTCATAAAACTTGGCATCCTCACTCTTCCTTGCACACTCATACAGATCGCTTCCACCTTTGTCCGCCCTCACCCCGAACAATTCCCCCTCAACTCTTCCGTACATCACCATACCACCAGAAACAGAAACCACATAAGACTTCCAACACACTCTCTCTCGTCATTCACCAATAGCCCCCATTATATCTGCACCTTCATCTACAACAAACTTCCTCCCTCCGTCACAAGCAACCACCGCAACCACCTATGCCGTGTTTGTCTGAGGAAGCAGCAAGGTTTATTCCATCCGTTGGATTTGTCGACCTCGCGTTCGAGAGCAGTATTGAAATGTCGCAGTGGGAACTAGCAAAAGAATACGGCCAAGTACTATGTCAGGGATTCAAGTAAGCTTTCTATTTCAAATTGTTGTAGGCGTAACATGATTGTTAAAACTGCAGTATTCTATTTAATTGACAACTATTGATTTAGAGAACCTTTCCAAGTTGAACCTAGATTTTTTGAAGGAGGAAAACATGTTTTCATTTAGTCTATTCTTGAGAATGTATAACAGTGATAATAATGCGGCTAGCACTTGCCCTGAGTTGAATCTGGTAGTAAAGTGGTGTGCCTTTTCCTTCAGTCGTGCTCAGGTCGAAGCTGACAGACATCGTGTCTGAGCTGATGAAGCTGACAACGGGTGGAATTGCCACGTGGGTGTATCCTGGGAACACAATCACACCTCAAATTAAAATAAAATCAAAATCAAATCAAAATAAAATCTCTTAAGAATTGAATGCACTATATTCTCCTGAAGCATTTCTTCATTAGACGAGCTTTAGCGAGGATTCAATTTGACATACTGAAAAAAAATGTTGTTCTTTTTTAGTTTTTTTTTTTTTTTTTTTCATGTTTTCTGATCGGTTCTCCACAGGACAGCTGACAACTTCAAACTTCTTTTCAGTATGGTTCCTCATCCAACTTAGATCTGTATAGTTTTGTGGCATTATCAGGAGGTAACTTTTTTTTATCAATTTTAGAAATTTCAAAAATACCCATTAGAATAACACAGCGGAAAATAGAATGAATTATTTTTATTTTACATGGAAATGAAATTTTGCATGAAGTTAAATTACATTTTGATACACATTTCTGGAAATTTTCAGCTTGATCAGGTCAGCCAAAAAAAGGAAAACATAAAATGTGCTAAATTGGTACCACTCGAAGCAGTTTTTACCCATTTTTACCCATACTATTACTATCCGCTAATCTAACAACGCATATATGGCGCTTCCCTAATTCTTTGAATAGCCAATGTAAAAACCTTCAATTTATAATATACATCCATAGTGAAGCTACTAGCTACCTTTGGTGACTTTATGGAAATAATGAAGACTCACCTTTGTTGTGTATTATCTTGAAAATAATGATAATATTATTTCTCGTCCTTTCTTATTTGTATGTTATTGTTGTTATGCATATGTGTTACTTTGTGTTAATACGTGTTGATTCTGATAGTACCAGTGAAATGAACTTGAACTTGAACTTGAAGAGGCCAGAAACGCCCTCAGTTTGGTTAACAGTCCATAGGAGTCGATTTGGCGGAATATCAGTTTTTTGATGATAATTTCATTGCTCTGATTTAAAATGATAATAAAATGGGGTGGTAAGATCGCCCTTGTGGTGCCCCGTCCAAACGATCCTATTCTCATCCTTAGCCGTTACTGGGGAACAATGATTTTGTATCAAGTTTCAATGTTATTAAAAAAAAAAAAAAAAAAAAAACGGTATGAGATATGGAAATTCTATACACGAGGAAACACAGATATTTCCGATTTAATACCATTTACCTTACATTGCCTGATTGTCAGGCGTATACGCTTGAAAATACACATTTTTCAAGCGTATGCCTGATGATTATGCAATATGAGATGAATAGTTAACATTTACATCGTCTGAACGGTATTGAAAATATCTACGTATCCTAGTTTTTAGAACTTTGATATCTCATACCGTTTAGAAATAATCATCAAATAAAATGATATTCCGCTAAATGATATTCTGCGTTAGCTTGGTTCGACTATGGAGTAGACAAGGCAAGCTGCTCCCGACCGTGCACTCACTGTCCTGGCAGAGTGGCGGCACGAGGCCCGACGTCGCGCCACAGCCTTCCGGACACTCCCCCGTGTAGATGTCGCAGGTCCCGTGCGCGCAGTTGCCACATCGCTGCTCGCAGCTCGCCCCGTACCGCCCCCAGGCACACGCTGCAACAATGGCAACATGGCACTACAGGCCAAGCTAGCTCCTTTTTTCAAGCGAGGCATTGTACCGGTGTCGAAGATCTATTGGCGTCGTGGATGATGAGTGATACGATGTGTTGGAAAAAAACGATTATAGACGGAACCAATAAATCTTACTTCCTATTACTAGAAATAACTCGAGAAATCCTTTTTTTCCCAATGTTGCCGAACGACCCCACCAACAGCTCGGTTATACGGGGGTACGAATGAGAGGATGATAATGAAACGATGAAGTGATGATAGGTGAAAGGACGTTTATAAAAACCCATGCCTTATGCGGGACTCGAAGCTAGCGATAGTTGACTCCTCATCTCATCATTACATCATCCCTGTAATCATCCATTCGAAGCCAATAGATCTCGGTCATCATCACAGAGCGTCGTTCGACCCAATGAGAAGAGAATCACACTGAAGGATCAGTACGAAGCATTACATTAGATTATTGCCATCAGTACGACAGCCTACATTCAAGGTTCGAATTGTCTTGGTCTAGATTGTTTCAACAATATTAGGGTCTATACGTCGAGGTTTTATACGGAACACATGATGGTTATTATGAAGGAGTTGGCAATTGGTAAGATTAGATGATCTCCAGGAAGAACAAGGATGCCAATGAGACCTACTCTAGGGCTGACCAATGGAATGAAAAACACAGACAAAAATGTATACAAAAGTGCCAATATTCTTCCTGCCTATATTGCATATATATTATATATATATATATATATATATATATATATATATATATATATGGAGACGAGTAGGCCAAACGTAAGGTAGGCCAAACGTCTGGTAGATGAATCAACAATTATATTATAATATTATTTTATTATTATTAATTGTATTTATTTTCCCATGGGTTGTAGAAAAGACGAGAAGGCCAAACGTAAGGTAGGGCAATCGTCTGGTAGATGAATCGACAATTATATTATAATATTATTTTATTATTATTAAATGTATTTATTTTCCCATGGGTTGTAAAAAGACGAGTAGGCCAAACGTTAAGTAGGCCAAACGTCCGGTAGATGAAACAAAAATTAAAAAATCAAATATTATTTTACCATCATTAATTTACTTATTTCATTTATTCTTATTACTTGTTATAATATAATATCAATCCAATTAATTTGCTTCTGGTATATGGTGATTTCGGTGGCCGTTGAAATTAATAGAGAATAATCCTCATGTCGTATTTAATCATGGTAGCCGTTGCTAGTTATTCCAGTTACGACGTAGAGGAATCACAGAACTCCCCTCTATATATATATATATATTATATATATTATAGATATATTATAAATATCTAATTATATATATATATATAAATTATATATATATATATATATTAGATATAATATATATCGATATATATATATAATTATATATATATATATACTGTAAATAGATATATATATATATAATATATATATTATATACTATATATATATATATATATATATATATATATATAATATAGTATATTATATATATTAGATATATATATCTATATATATATAGTAATATATATATATATATATAGATATTATATAATATATATATATATTATTATATATTAGATTATATATATTATATATATAATATATAAATATTTATAATATATATTATATATATATTATATTATATTATATATATATATATATATATATATATATATATATATATGGGCTAACACAACGACTTACAGGAAGCCTACGAGAAAGTAAACTATTGAGCCTGCCTACATGTTTGGTGCATCAAGTCCATATGGAAAATAATCACAAAATATTACATAACAACGAAAAGGGTAATATAAATCTTCTCGTCTGAGGCCTGTCAAGACATTTCTACCACCAACAGTATAGGCCTTGGATGAAAACCCATCATTAACAAAACAAATGAAATAAAATAAGAATGAAATACATACAGTGGGCCAAATGATGAATTGTCCATTTCGTTATCTAACTGCTGAATTCATTTAAAACAAAAATGAATAGTGAAAAAATGTTCCCACTGTAGCGGGAACATTCCCCGGGGAATGTTGTCATGCGTGTTGAGTTTCCCCGGTGAGAGCAAGGCAGATGTTGACTCACTTCTGTCGCAGAGCAGTCCGGACAGGCCCGGGGCGCATGCGCACCCTAGCAGCGGCCGGCACAGTATCATGCCTCGACACTGCCTGCCTGTTGCCGAGCACTTGCCGCCGCAATCGTCGCCGTACCTGTTCTCTCCGCAGCCTGGAACACGGCAACAAAACCTAACGCCTGCTCCACACAGCCCTGCTACCGTCATCATTGAACTGGGAAAACGCCATATATGCGTTGTTGGACGAGCGGATAGTAATAGTATGGGTAAAAATGGGTAAAAACTGCTTCGAGTGGTACCAATTTAGCACATTTTATGTTTTTTCTTCAAAATGGCTGACCCAATCAAGTTGAAATTTTTTAGAAATGTGTATAAAAATGTAATTCAGCTTCACGCAAAATTTCATTTCTTTGGAATATGAAATATTTTTTTTCCGCCATGTTATTCTAATGGGTATTTTTTGAAATTTCTAAAATTCATGAAACCACCCGATAATGCCACAAAACTTTACAGATCCAAGTTAGATGAGGAACCATATTGAAAAAAAGAAGTTTGAAGTCGATAGCTGTACAAAAACCAAAAAAAAAAAAAAAAAAAAAAAAACATAAAAGCGAACACCAATTTTTTAGTAGGCTCATGTCAAATTGAATCCTCGCTAAAGCTCGTCTAATAAGAGCAAAGGCAGACGGGATATTTCGAAAATTGAGGATGCTAATTTGGAAACCAGATTCTCCGAGAAGTGGGAGGTTTCTCATTTATAATGGTTACTACCAGGGGCGTAGGAACGTTTCGAAAGTTGGGGGGGGGGGGCAAGCTCAACAACCCGCGGAGGAAGGAAGTATGAGGTGCCACATATTCAATAACATTTGATCATTTTTCAGGACAGAAGAAAAAAATACTGTAATACCAAGATGGGGTGGGGGGGGGGGGGGGGGGGGGTGGGGAGGGGGATCTCAGTTTGGGAAAGAAAGTGCCATATAAGAACAGTTGTACAAATGCCTGTTAACGCGAAGCCTACAACCCGCAGGGAGCAAGGGGGGAAGGACCCCTTCTGGCCACGCAGGGAATTTGTGGAAATTACACGTTTTTTACACTTTTTTAACGTGTTTCAGATGAGATTTAGATGACAAAATTGATTGTTTTGAAGAACTAGAGGTGCCCAACCGATATTTGCCAAACATAGTTATTGTAACCGCGGGGTCGTTCTGGGTCATTTCAGCGCCACGGGCAAGGACTCAATTGTGAGCCCCAAAAACTGTATGCGCATAGTGAAAGTGATATGATAGATATGAAGTGATAGATGACTTGATATGATACTTCCATCATTTATTGTGTATTTTATTGATGATCAATCATCAAAACCATGTGTCAATCAATCGAATTCTTGATGAATCTGCAAACCGAAATTTTAGGTTTTGTTTACGAGTAAAACGATGCGATATGATACGTCACATGATAGGTTTCATCGATGGTTCAAATAACCGTAGTTTTCACCATTTCCCAATAATCAATATACCTGATCAATTATCACGATATTACCTTGTATTTTGGAGATTCTCACATCACGTTTTATTGAGCAAATGCCACTTCAATGTTGATTTATCACAATTATACTGATTGATTGATTATCAATAGAGTTTGATCGAATGAATTTTCTGATCATCTTTCAATTATTCTCATTGTAAATGTCTTCAATTTGATTCCATACACGATGAATTTGATTCTACTTTCAAATATTTAGATTCAATCAAATCGATAAATTGGTAAAAATCAATAACTCTGAAAGTTCTGAGAAGTCGGCTAGGGGCCATCAAATTTTGGAATTCTCATTGTCGAATTAGTCAGTGTACCAAGTTTCATGTTGGTATCACGATTTGCACTATAGTTGTGTTTATGAAGATAACATGACCCAACTATGGTGAAGCAGTGAGACTCTCCTGACTTGTTCTCCAGCAATCAGTTGATATTGAACATTGAATGAACGAATCGCCAAGTGCATGAAATGATGTCTTTCACTTGGGACTGTTTGGTCGGCAATTCCAGCCGATACTGTAGTAGTTGTTTGTCACCTTTAGCGCAGTGTTTGCCGGCAAAACCAGCCGGGCAGACGCACTCCTCGGAACCAACGACCGTCCGCCCTCCGTTGTAGCACGGCTTGCCGCTCAGGGAGCCTGGACAAGGACCAATAACAATCACTCTACTCTGAGGTCATAACAATAACAATCACTCTACTCTGAAGTCACAGCAATAACAATCACTCTACTCTGAGGTCACAACAATAACAATCACTCTACTCTGAGGTCACAACAATAACAATCACTCTACTCTGAGGTCACAACAATAACAATCACTCCACTCTGAGGTCATAGCGATAACAATACTCTACTCTGAGGTCACAACAATAACAATCACTCTACTCTGAGGTCACAACAATAACAATCACTCTACTCTGAGGTCACAGCGATAACAATCACTCTACTCTCAGGTCACAGCAATAACAATCACTCTACTCTGAGGTCACAGCGATAACAATCACTCTACTCTCAGGTCACAACAATAACAATCACTCTACTCTGAGGTCACAGCAATAACAATCACTCTACTCTGAGGTCACAGCAATAACAATCACTCTACTCTGAGGTCACAGCAATAACAATCACTCTACTCTCAGGTCACAGCAATAACAATCACTCTACTCTGCAGGTCACAACAATAACAATCACTCTACTCTGAGGTCACAAGCAATAACAATCACTCTACGCTGAGGTCACAGCAATAACAATCACTCTACCATGAGGTCACAACAATAACAATCACTCTACTCTGAGGTCACAGCAATAACAATCACTCTACTCTGAGGTCACAGCAATAACAATCACTCTACTCTGAGGTCACAGCAATAACAATCACTCTACTCTGAGGTCACAGCAATAACAATCACTCTACTCTGAGGTCACAGCGATAACAATCACTCTACTCTGAGGTCACAACAATAACAATCACTCTACTCTGAGGTCACAGCAATAACAATCACTCTACTCTGAGGTCACAACAATAACAATCACTCTACTCTGAGGTCACAGCAATAACAATCACTCTACTCTGAAGTCACAGCAATAACAATCACTCTACTCTGAGGTCACAACAATAACAATCACTCCACTCTGAGGTCACAACAATAACAATCACTCTACTCTGAGGTCACAGCAATAACAATCACTCTACTCTGAGGTCACAGCAATAACAATCACTCTACTCTGAGGTCACAGCAATAACAATCACTCTACTCTGAGGTCACAACAATAACAATCACTCTACTCTGAGGTCACAACAATAACAATCACTCTACTCTGAGGTCACAACAATAACAATCACTCTACTCTGAAGGTCACAACAATAACAATCACTCTACTCTGAGGTCACAACAATAACAATCACTCTACTCTGAGGTCACAACAATAACAATCACTCTACTCTGAAGTCACAACAATAACAATCACTCTACTCTGAGGTCACAACAATAACAATCACTCTACTCTGAGGTCACAACAATAACAATCACTCTACTCTGAAGTCACAACAATAACAATCACTCTACTCTGAGGTCACAACAATAACAATCACTCTACTCTTGAGGTCACAACAATAACAATCACTCTACTCTGAAGTCACAACAATAACAATCACTCTACTCTGAGGTCATAACAATAACAATCACTCCACTCTGAGGTCACACAATAACAATCACTCTACTCTGAGGTCACAACATAACATCACGTCTACTCTGAGGTCACAACATAACAATCACTCTACTCTGAGGTCACACAATAACAATCACCTACTCTGAGGTCACAACAATAACAATCACTCTACTCTGAGGTCATCAACAATAAGCAATCACTCTACTCTGAGGTCAACAGCAATAACAATCACTCTACTCTCTAGGTCCAACAATAACAATCACTCTACTCTGAGGTCACAAGCAATAACAATTCACTCTACTCTGAGTCACAACAATAACAATCACTCTACTCTGAGGTCACAAGGCAATAACCAATCACTCTCTCTGAGTCCAACAATAACAATCACTCTACTTCTGAGGTCACAACAATAACAATCATCTCTACTCTGAGGTCACAGCAATAACCAATCACTCACTCTGAGGTCACAGCAATAACAATCACTCTCACTTGAGGTCACAACAATAACAATCACTCTACTCTGAGGTCACAGCAATAAACAGCACTCCACTCTGAGGTCACAACAATAACAATCACTCTCCTCTGAGGTCACCATAACAATACAATCACTCCACTCTGAGGTCACAACATACATCACTCTACTTTTTGAGGTCACAGCAATAACAATCACTCCCACTCTGATGTCACAGCCATAACAATCACTCTACCTGAGGTCCTAACAATAACCATCACTCTACTCGGTTCACCAGCACTAACACACTCTCGCTGAGGTCCTAACAGAAACAATCACGTACAAACTCCTACTCTGAGTCACAACGATAACAATCACTCTAACTTTGGTCCAGCAATAAACATCACTCTACTCTGCTACTCTGAGGTCACGCAATACAATCACTCTACTCTGAGGTCACTAACGACTAACAATCCACTCTAACTCTGAATCCATACGCAATCCCATCACTCTACTTCTGAGGTCCACAAACAATAACAATCACTCTACTCTCAGAGTCCCGCAATAAATCACTCACTCTGAGGTCACAAAAACCATAACAATTCCACTCTTTGAGTCACAGCAATAACAATCACTCTACTCTGAGGTCACAGCAAGAACAATCACTCTACTCTGAAATCATAACAAGAACAATCCGCTACTCTGAGTCCACAGCAATACAATCCACTCTTCTCTGAGGTCACAACAATACCAATCACGTCTACTCTAGGTCACAACAATAACAATCACTCTTCTCTGAGTCACAACAATTACAATCACTCTACTCTCAGGTCACAGCAATAAAATCCCTCTACTCTGAGGTCATAACATCAATCACCTCACTCTGAGGTCACAACATAACAATCACTCTACTCTGAGGTCACAACAATACAATCACTCTACCTCGAGGTCCCTCAATACCTCACCTCTCCTCTGAGGTCACAGCATAACAATCACTCTACTCTGAGTCCAGCAATAACAATCACTCCACTCTGAGGTCAACAACAAACATCACTCTACTCTGATGTCACAACAATAAACAATCCCTCTACTCTGAGGTCACAAACATAACAGCAACTCCCCTCTGAAGTCACAGCGATAACAATCACTCTACTCTGAGGTCACAACAATAACAATCACTCTACTCTGAGGTCACAACAATAACAATCACTCTACTCTGAGGTCACAACAATAACAATCACTCTACTCTGAGGTCACAACAATAACAATCACTCTACTCTGAGGTCACAACAATATTGAAAGTAGCATTGTAATTCGGACACGTTCTTAGTAATAGTTTAATAGCCTTCGTTTCGTAACTCTATTTGACGAGTTGTTTGAGGCTTTCGCATCCCGAATATAAGGTGTTAGATACTGGGTTGTTTTGCACGACGCGACGAAACAACCCAGTATCTAATACCTCAGTTTCATCATCATTCATCTCTAACCAGTATTACCTGTTAATTGCCCGCAAAAATTGTATTTCACTTGTTTTCTTCACAACAGCTGTTTTGATCGATGTTAAATGTCGTAATTATGTTCAAATCATGAACTATTACGTATAAACATTCAATTTCAAACCATTTTCAATGAATTTAAACAAACCGACGAATACCCACTTTTACTACACAATATTCAAGATATCACTTTCACGTTAGAACCTCTAGAAAAAAAATTCCATGCCAAAAATATCATCGGGAAAAATCCGGGAAAAATATCCCCTTGGAAAAAATCCACCTGCAAAAGTGAACCGTCGGTTCTCGAGCAAAGAGAGTTTTGTTGTACGAGGTCAACCTGAAACTGGTGTTGAAGATAGAGCTTGCATGTAAAGTCAAACATTATCCGAGATAAGCACATGGACGTCCAGACCCGACTCGAATACTGCTTCTACGCCGGTTGCCTTGGCATGGAGCGTCCTTCAGAGAATATTCGTCCAGGCGGCGGACTGGCTCCAAAAGGCCCGGGGTGCTGCTTGTATAAAGTTAGTGCCATGCAGGCTGCAGGCGCACCGCCGGAAGCTTCTTCGCTGATCGAAATTTTTCGATTTTTCATGTTTTTCAAGTATAGCTTTTTACACATATCTCGACACAAGTTAATATTTATATTGTATATAACTGCATGTTTGCGATAGATTATTATTCGGGTATCGATACGTTTAATCAGTAAATAATCATTCTGCATAGTATAGATCAATATATGTTTCAACTAGAATGGTTACAAACATTATGTAAATATCTATTTGAAAGTGTTCTTGACATTAACGATGAACTCTGACCCAGCTTGTCGATGATTGTGTTCACGTTGTGTTCAACACTGAACACTCGTTCTCTTTTGAAGAGCCGCCAAAGACAACGCATGAACCATAATAATTTAATAAAGATATTGTCTTATAGTTATAGTAATGTATTTTGTTCGCCAATTCTTTTGCGCAATAAACAGATGAATATTTATATAGCTATTGTCTATATAATTATTATGTCATATGTTCGATAGGGGCCCGGAACGACCCTGCCAGTCCGCGCCTGCATTCATCTCTTGTGCCATTTGTTCGTCGCGATTCGACGGTCGACTTACCAGCGCGGTCTTTGGATGCGACGTCGAAGCCTGGAGACCGGACCTTCAGAGAACGCTCGGGGGGGAACACGGCAATGTCCTCCGAGTCTGAAACAATGGTTTGGCCGTGTCTAGACTGGTGCCATTCTCAACTCGCACAATTCTCAACTCGCAACATTTCAGGCTCATGCTATATCAAGGTCGTCTCAAGTGGTGCCATTCTCAACTCGCAACATTTCAGGCTCATGCTATATCAAGGTCGTCTCAAGTGGTACCATTCTCAACTCGCACGATTCTCAACTCGCAACATTTCAGGCTATATCTGCTTTTGAATGGATGTTGCGAGTTGAGAATCGTACCAGTTGAGACGTAGCCGAAGATCATCCCCCAAGGAGGGAGTCACGATATATCATGAGGCAGGAGAGAGTTCCCGTTTATTCTTATGGAACGTGACAGTCGTTACAAAAGATACATAGAACATATCACATGTTGCAATCGAATCAATTATTCATGTAATATTAACTCATTTTTATTGTCATTTCAAGCTCATTTCTGATTTTTCGATTCTTTTACCCTGCTATATTATCGAGTATGTTGAATATAATATTGGTTTCTGTGGATGAAATTGGGTCTACAACATATGCACAGTGCTTGTTTTGACGTATATTGAAATGTTATAATAACTAGGAAAACGCCATATATGCGATGTTAGACGAGCGAATAGTAATAGTATGGGTAAAAATGGGTAAAAATGGGTAAAAACTGCTTTGAGTGGTACCAATATAGCACATTTTACGTTTTCTCTTCAAAATGGCTGACCCGATCAAGCTGAAAATTTCCAGAAATGTGTATCAAAATGTAATTCAACTTCACGCAAAAGTTCATTATTTTGTAGAAGAAGAATATTTTCTTTCTTTTTCCGCTGCGTTATTCCAATTGGTATTTTTGAAATTTCAAAAATTTATAAAAAAAAAAGTTACCACTCGATAATGCCACAAAACTAACTATACAGATCTAAGTTAGATGAGGAACCATATTGAGAATAAGTTTGAAGTTGATAGCTGTAGCCGTTTGACCTGTGAAAAACCGACAAAAAAACATAAAAAAAAAAAAAAAAAAAATTCAGTACGTAAAATTGAATCCTCGCTAAAGCTCGTCTGATGAAATTAACCACGTCGTCATGCAGATGTTGGTAAGTGGAGCGAGAGATACTGACCTTGAGCCATGTCTTACCTACAGCGTTGCAGCCCGCGATTCTCGAGACGAGCAGCTCCGCGTCGGCCATCTTGTTGAACGTGACCGTCACTCGCATGACTTGCTGCTCGTAGCGGCTGGGCACGTCGATCACGTACATCTCTCGTCGCCAGCCCTGGAACCAGACCTGTGTGTTCACGTCACCACCAAGCTGATGCTCCAGCGTGTGCATGGCCATGGTTAGTGAGGGGCGCATGGGAATATTACCGCTAGTGGGAATATTAACGGGAATGTTTCATATGTTTGAATAAATTCCCATATTCAGGGATTTTTTTTTGAAAAAATGAGTTCAGCAGTTAGATAATTAATGAGATAACTCAGCAATTTGCCTACTAGGGCCTATGTGTATTTTATTTTTATTTATTTTTCGAATGGTGGGTTTTCAGAATCCAAGACCGTACTTTTGGTGGTAGAAATATCTTGACGGCCTCAGATGAGAAGATTTGTAGAACCTTTTTTGTTTTTATGTAATGTTTTCTGATCATTTTCTTATGTACTAGCTCCATACACCAAAAATTATACACCAAAAATTTAAGTAGGCTCTATAGTTTTTTATTTCTTCGTATCCTTCCTTTTTCGTACTCTAGTCAGTCTAGTGAGTGTAAACAAGATGAAAGATATATTCCCTGAAAATTCCAATCATGGGAATATTCCAAGGAAAATTCCTGGGAATATTCCCTAAATTATAAATTCCAGGAATGTACTCATCACTAGCTATGGTCCTTGTGCATGAATCAAGACAAACCTATCTCGCGTTAGATTGACGGGTGTTTGTGACGTATCTTGCCATGCCATTGCTTCCTCGCACGGATCAGCTGTTTGGACCGTCTCGAACGCTCGATCTGAACAGTTCCCGTCTCGCCAGAAGCAGCTATTTGCTCTCTAGGCTCCAGAACCTCGGTCCACCCTAGCGTCAACTATCTTCACTGAGTTTGTTCTTCTCTTTGTTTTCATTCCTTCTCGTTTCATTTCTTATTTTACCTCGTATCATTCAACCACCGTTATTATTTATATTCATTATACCGTCCACTTAACCTCACTTTCAGTACGCCGCTCGGCGTAAACAACAGGTGTCCAACAAGTTTAGGGACAGTTCCCGTTAGGTTATTCATGAACTTGGACATACCAGCAATACGAAAATCAGTTCAATCATATTCAGGACGTCAAATAATAACGTGCATTATATTAGGAATATCATATTCCCTGCAGAATAAACACATTGAAATGAGTGAATGGTAATAATATCCATCACATTTTACAGCCAAACAAACTATATTGGTTTCATGTACACAAACGTATGGATTGGACCACACTGAAATAATAATGATATGGTAATGCTCACCTGTTGCTCGAGTGGCTGCCGTCCAGACGCGAGTCTAGCGCCTGTGCCGACCAGCTGGCCGCCGCCAGTGACCGCGAGGACCTGGGGCGCCGTGGCCGCAGCCAGCGAGTACTCCAGCGCCACGCAGAGCTGCGGCCCGAGCGGAGTCAGGGGCGGACTGGCCAGCGAGGCGGACTCGTGGCCCAGCGACAAGAACGACACCGCCGCTAAACAAAACAGTTGAAGGTGACACTGCCCGGGATGCGAGAACCGTGGGAACGCCACGTAATGACTCGGGTACTATGATGTGACTGGGAAAACGCCAGATATGCGTTGCTAGACGAACGGATAGTAATAGTATGGGTAAAAATGGGTAAAAACTGCTAGGAGTAGTACCAATTTAGCACATTTTATGTTTTTTCCTAAAAATGGCTAACATGATCAAGTTAAAGGTTTCCAGAAATGTGCATCAAAATTTAATTCAACTTCACGCAAAATTTCAATTTTTAGGAAAGTAAAAAAATTTGTTTTTTCGCTGTGTTATTCTAATGGGTATTTTTGAAATTTCTAATACCCCTTGATGATGCCACAAAACTATACAGATCTAAGTTAGATGAGGAACATAACATATTTGAAAAAAGTTTGAAGTTGATAGCTATCACCGTTTGACCTGTGGAGAACCGACAAAAAAACATTAAAAAAAACGAACACCAATTTTTTCCAGTACCGTATGTCAAATTGAATCCTCGCTAAAGCTCGTCTGATGATGGAGTAGCAATAAGCAGTCATAAGTCTGTGTGATGCTATGGATGGTACCGATGCCTCACGTTTTAAAAGGTCCATGGTTCGACTCCCGACACTGTTACTTTTTTTTTTAGCAATATAACTATCAAATGTTGACTCATGCGCAGGGTTATGGTTTAGGTTGATTTTTGTTACATTTGACCACAGAAACCAAATTATCTACACTAGGAAAACGCTATATATGCGTGTTAGACGAGCGGATAGTAATAGTATGGGTAAAAATGGGTACTAAAAACGTCTTCGAGTGGTAGCAATTTAGCAGATTTCATGTTTTTTCTTCAAAATGAAATTTCCCGAAATGTGTATCAAAATTTAATTCAACTTCATACATAATTTCATTTTTTTGGGGAAAATAAAAATATTCTCTTTTTTTTCGCTGCGTTATTCTAATGGGTATTTTTGAAATTTCTAAAATTAATAAAAATAAAAGTCACGTCACCCGATAATGCCACAAAACTATACAGATCTAAGTTAGATGAGGAACCATAACGAAAAAAGTTTGAAGTTGATAGCTGTAGCCGTTTGACCTGTGGAGAACCGACAAAAAAACATAAAAAAAACGAACACCAATTTTTTTCAGTATGTCAAATTGAATCTTCGCTAAAGCTCGTCTAAAAATATGTTGTGCCTGCTATTTCTTGTTTTAAGTCCCATTTAAAAAGCAACTTGCAGGAAACTTGTCGCGCCCTGGCTCATGCTGCTAGAGAAGTCAGCCTTGCCACGCTGCTTCGTGTGCTGGGCGTCATCAGTCGCCTGGTCACGGCAGACTTTGTGTGAGGCCGACAATATAGACTGACGCTCGTAAAGTCAGACCGAGGCGTCATCCTGAACCACGCTGCTTCGTGTGCTGGGCGTCATCAGTCGCCTGATCATGGCAGACTTTGTGTGAGGCCGACAATATAGACTGACGCTCGTAAAGTCAGACCGAGGCGTCATCCTGAACCACGCTGCTTCGTGTGCTGGGTGTCATCAGTCGCCTGGTCACGGCAGACTTTGTGTGAGGCCGACAATACTGAACCACGCTGCTTCGTGTGCTGGGCGTCATCAGTCGCCTGGTCACGGCAGACTTTGTGTGAGGCCGACAATATAGACTGACGCTCGTAAAGTCAGACCGAGGCGTCATCCTGAACCACGCTGCTTCGTAAGCTGGGTGTCATCAGTCGCCTGATCATGGCAGACTTTGTGTGAGGCCGACAATATAGACTGACGCTCGTAAAGTCAGACCGAGGCGTCATCCTGAACCACGCTGCTTCGTAAGCTGGGTGTCATCAGTCGCCTGGTTATGGCAGACTTTGTGTGAGGCCGACAATATAGACTGACGCTCGTAAAGTCAGACCGAGGCGTCATCCTGAACCACGCTGCTTCGTGTGCTGGGTGTCATCAGTCGCCTGGTCATGGCAGACTTTGTGTGAGGCCGACAATATAGACTGACGCTCGTAAAGTCAGACCGAGGCGTCATCCTGAACCACGCTGCTTCGTAAGCTGGGTGTCATCAGTCGCCTGATCATGGCAGACTTTGTGTGAGGCCGACAATATAGACTGACGCTCGTAAAGTCAGACCGAGGCGTCATCCTGAACCACGCTGCTTCGTAAGCTGGGTGTCATCAGTCGCCTGGTTATGGCAGACTTTGTGTGAGGCCGACAATATAGACTGACGCTCGTAAAGTCAGACCGAGGCGTCATCCTGAACCACGCTGCTTCGTGTGCTGGGTGTCATCAGTCACCTGATCATGGCAGACTTTGTGTGAGGCCGACAATATTGAGACTGACGCTCGTAAAGTCAGACCGAGGCGTCATCCTGAACCACGCTGCTTCGTGTGCTGGGTGTCATCAGTCGCCTGGTCACGGCAGACTTTGTGTGAGGCCGACAATATTGAGACTGACGCTCGTGAAGTCAGACCGAGGCGTCATGACTGTTCCACATGATAAGCATTCTACATGTAACTCCACTCAATTGTTGCCTAACAATCTATCGTTTTGTTATTACATAAATAAGACTGTCATTAGGTAAGCTTCACTTGAATATATTGCAGTATGTTCTAGTTATTAGTTATATGCAAATACTCTATGTGATATGCTATATTCTAGTTTCATAGTTCAATATTTAGTATAGTTATTAGATATCGATGTATTTTTCATATTATATCTATGTATCCGTCTATGTAAAACCAGTTGAGTGTAAGAGAAGCCATTGGCCTAACTTCGCCGGATTAATGAGGATCTTTTATTATTATTATTATTATTATTATTATCATTGTAGTGTTGAAAGTTCCAATATACTCACATGATCTCCCGTATTGCAGCCGACCTTGAATCCCACCGACAGTTCGAGCGTAGCTGAAGTAATGGTGTGTCACATTCAAGCGGTATGCGTCAGAGTACTCCAGCAACTGTGCACCGTCGGAGAAGACTTCAATGTATCCTGGTTCCACAGCGACACTAATACCCGTCAAACCGCTTCCTCTATAATTATACTGTGAAACAAGCAATTCAATTAGAACTAGGAAAACGCCATATATGCGATGTTAGACGAGCAAATAGTAATAGTATGGGTACAAATGGGTAAAAACTGAGTCGAGTGGTACCAATTAAGCACATTTTATGCTTTTTCTTCAAAATGGCTGACCCGATCATGCTGAAAATTCTCAGAAACAAGTATCAAAATGTAATTCAACTTCTCGCAAAATTTAATTTTTTTGGAAAATATAAGTATTTTCTTTTTTTTCCGCTGTGGAAACTCGTTCCTTTTAATTAGCAGTAACTTAAAAGGAACTTAGTTACTATTTTTAGGAAACTGGGAACGATTTGCAAGTTCCTTACTAAGTTCTTTTGCACAAACAGTACTTCAGAAATCAAAGTCAAACTGGAGGCGCCAAGATTTATTCTGTTCTATTGTATGTTGTATGTAAGTAAATTCAAGCGATTTTAATCCAAAAACTGGGTAAAATTGTGGGTAAAACCCTCAACTCCATCCGGTCATATCTCATCAGCACTGCTAGGAAACTCACACGCCTGAACCTTGTTCCCAGCAACATTGTCTCCGCAATCCTTGGTAGCCATTCGGCAAAATACTCCCACTCACTAGAAAAACTCTGCGCCGGTAACTTTTAAAGTTCTTTTATTAGAACTGGAACTTTTCACTTCCTTTTTTTCTTAAGTAATGTAACTGTAACTAATTATTTTTTCTACTGAGGAACTGGAACTTAAACTAGTTCCTTTTCCAGAGGAACTAGTTCAACACTGAGGAATGACATGACGAGCACTCGCTTACAGCAAGGCAATCGCACGTCAAGTCTACGAGGAAATTATCGTTGACTTGAAATCTGGTCACTGCCCTATATTGGTTTCTTTCTTCTTGTGACAGACTCTTTCACACAAAAGACACGACCCTGGAAAAATAAGCTTTCACCCCGTTCCTGTAATGTTATTGCTTCACTCTTCACTTGTTGTCAAATCTCAGCTTTACTCATTTCCGCCTTTTCAGGTTTTGTGTTTCGATTATTCAGATAATTAGTGATCAATATCAATGAATATTTGATTTGTTCATACATATTTGCCTTTGTTACATTTGTATTGTTGTTTGCTTCCACTTCTATTTATACATTATATTGATGTTTAGATTTACACAAAACATTGCCAGTGTTGTCATGGTAGTAAGGGTGAAGTGGAACGGTAGGTTTGGAACATTCAGTCGACCTACGAACACTCATCGGGTAGCCACCTACGGGTGCTCTGCTCCTATTTCAATGTTGCTTAACGACCCCACCAACAGCTAGGTTATACAGGGGTACGAATGAGCGGATGATAATGAAACGATCAAGTGATGATAGGTGAGAGGACGTTTACAAAAACTCATGCCTTATGCGGGACTCGAACCCACGCCCAACGGTGATTTCAGTTACTACCGCTAGCGATAATTGACTTAGCCACGGGGCGGCTGCTCTGTTCCTCTTTGTGATGAATAAACTAGGCCAACACGGAATGTGCGTTGTAAGATGAGCAAAACTCTACACACCTTGATCATATAAAATGAACTTTATCCGATGCCTACGGATCTAAGAAGCCGTGAAGCTAACAACGCAATATTTTTCTGCTATTATTTCTATCTTTTCTATTAATACGAAACATGTATCAAATTATTTTCTTCGAAACGACTGATCCGAATTACACGACAATTTTTATCAATCTGTATTATTTCTGTGTTTACATTTGAAGAAAACTTGAATTATATTGGAGAGATTTTATTTTTCAATTTTTTCTTCCCGGCCTAATCTTATGGGGTTTTTAGAAAACCCTGATGATGATAATGTTTCTCAAAAATGGTCCAGCCGATTCGTCCCAATAGCCATAGGGTTCCAAGTTGGATAAGTTTGCGTATAAAAAAGTTTCATGTCGATCGGTCAAACCCTGCTACCTGTGCAGTGATTTCAAACAAAAAACACACAGACAAAGCTTCGCAAGAGTTGAGTGGAAATTTTTGCTAACGCTTATCTTGACCGTACTTTCTTTTAAATTGTAATGAAAGTATTACATATTTTAATCCAAGATCCCGAATTCTTCATTCAGGTTATTGTTAGTTTTTATACAATTTTCCACCCCCAAAAAAGTGTCACCCCAAACACCCCTGAAGTTCCTGAACGAATCAGAAATCAAATACCTCCTCCTCATTTTTCTGAAAACATCCTGATATCTTCATGCACTTCCTTGATCACTCCGGAAACTTGGTCTAATTTCACACTTCACTCCACTAGGAACACATTTCCATACCTTTGGTATAAAACATGTAATAAAAGTTTCTTCGACATTCTGTGAAACTTTATTTTAATCGGATTAAACTAGCACATTGTTATAAAACTTGACGATAATTTGCCTAAAGATGCTCCTGATCGAGTTCACTCACAAACAAAAACGCCAATTAAAAGCAGTGTGAAATTAAATGGAAGTCTTTACTATGCTCATCTGATGAGAACGTATACCTGATCAATTTGGCAATTGAAATTTTTAATTTCAAACTTCAAATAAACTTTGGAATGAGACGAGAAAAATGAGAATCTTCTGCGTAAGTTTGAAAATCCCCATCTTTGAAAACAGTACTTGTCGTGGATTGTATTGCAGATCATTCCAGTAACTTTCTGCGGCATTTTCACCAGTTTTATTTCAAGACATTTATGTGAGCTGAGCATTGAAATGTAATGTCAGAAAGATTGGCTTGTTTGAGCTATCCAATAAACATGATCATTATTTTCTTTCCATGACAACAGGAATTTTCAACATGAGTAAAGCCAGATTTACACGGTCCAAGTTTTCATCCAAGTCCTTGGATTCAAGGGTTGAAAACAAGTTCTTGGATCGTCTGAATTGAAAACTTGAAGCAAAAAGCTTCTATTTAACCCTGGAATTCAACCTTTCATCCAAGTCATTTTGTTTAGAAAATTCCTGTATTTCGTTCAACCTGTGATGAAACCAACCAATCAGAGGCTTTGACGTCACACAAGTCTGGCGCGCATGCGCACTTGACGGCGACCGCTCGGTCTCCCGCCATATCTGATTGCCAGTCAGCTGTTACTAAGTCATCTAGATACTCGATCAGCATGTTCAACTATTGGGATTAATGTGCCGTGTATGGCCTTCAATAGATTGGACTGTGTAGACAGGCGTTCAATGATCCATCCTAGTTGCTGTCAAAGTACTTGGACCAACCCTTGAATCCACGAACTTGGATGAACACTTGGACCGTGTAAATCAGGCTTGAGCAACACAACTTACCCCTAATCGTGTACAATAATCGCCTATGCGGTCAACTGAACCGTACGTCCGCTTGGTGTCATCAGAATGAATGGAACATCTGAAGATTGTCAAGTAGACTTGGTTGAAGTCAACGACATACGTATTGTCTGATCCAGCGCTCACGTTCTTGTCCACAAAAAACACTCTCAAAACGTCACCGAAGTTCAGCACAAAATCAGCAGATCCTCGGAACTCGATTTCATCCGCTGAGCTGCCCTCTGGTGTTCGGACAGAGAAACAGTTCCACGAGATGATGTCAACAACATGTTATTACATGTCGTTCATGTACAGTGATGTTGATAATAGGAAATATGTAACAATGAGAACCATATTCGTGCATATAAGTAAAAAACAGACCTTTGTACGCGCTAAATAAGCGCAATTTTGAGACATTTCTGGTCTTAGAATTGGAGCATGTACCGGTATGTTGACTGATATGCCATTACCATCTTAGGTAAGCTTCACTTGAATCTCTTGCAATATGTTCTAGTTATTAGTTTGCTACGTTTAGGGGTAACAAGGACAATTAATATAGAATAAAACGTTGTAGAACATAATTATATCTGTATTTGTAAGAAGTAAATCACAATGTTTATCCAACAAAACTCTCTCTGACCCTTGTCTTATCAACACAATCCAACAATACAATGTTGCCATGACTGCCTGTCATGGCCATCTATATAATATTATAGTTATAAGAACTGCCTTTTTTAAACAGTTAGGTAAATCCTAACATTCTCCCCCCCTTAACGTTAAGTACACAGTTTCGGAGGTTGTACGGATGGTCTGTCCTCGTACACGGTGGAGCAGGTCGTACAGCTGGCGCTGAACCTGGACCCGGTCCTTTCGCCCAGTCTGGTCGAGGCTCCCAACGAAGAAGCTGATCTGCATTGGCTCGTCCTGCAGGTTGGCCTGATTCCTGGTCTACCAGGTCGAAAACGTTGTTGCCAATGCAGCGTACGATGCGAAATGGTCCATTGCGTTTCGGAGCCAGACTACCTGCAATGCCCATACTAGCATTACTGAGGACATGTTTCTCTCTCCACACCAGCTCGTTCACTGAAAAGTTAGTTTCATTGCGGTGTGCGTCGTACGTCATTTTTGCTACCTCGTGATGTTTTTGCATGGTGGTCCTGGCAAAATCACGCGCTTCTGACAATCTATTGTGTAGGTTGGCTGCAAATTCGTGAACATCGTCATCCTTGACGTCTCTTTCTTCTTCGTTATTGATTTTCCATGGAGTTCGGAGTTCACGTCCGTAGGTTAAAAATGAGGGAGTGTATCCAGTCACTGCGCTTTCTGAAGAACGAAGAGCGAACAGGATTTCCTGGAGATGCGTGTCCCAGTCGCGATGGTCTTGGCAGTAAGCTTTGAGGGAATCCTTCAAAGTACCGTTGTACCTTTCCACAGCCTGCCCACAAGGACGATATGGCACCGAATGACGTTCTACTATGCTCATTGCTGACAACACACCTTTCCAAATGTCGCTCACGAAAGGTTTGCCATTATCTGAAGAGATACTTAATGGAAAACCATGTCGGGAGAACAGTTCGACCATACGAGGAACAATGGATGAAGCTGTAGCATTGCGTAGTGGGAAAGCTTCTACATACTTAGTGAACTTGTCCACGACCACAAGGAGATATTTATTGTGGTTTCGTGACGTTGGAAGTGGTCCTACTAAGTCAGCACTTAATTCTGAAAATGGATCGCCAGGGAGTCTGCTGTCCATTTTTCCAGTTGGCTTCAGACGATTCGGTTTTACTGTTTGGCATGACACACATGAACGCACATATCTTGCGATGTCAGTACGCATACCCATCCAGACATAGGTCTGTTGAACCTTTTTCAACGTACGGAAGAATCCCCCATGACCGCTAAGAGGATGGTCATGTTCCACTTTCAACACCAACTCCCTAAGACTCTTCGGCAACCAGATTCTGGTATAAGTTGACTCATCTGTGCCAGGTTTACCTCCAACACGACGCACGAGTAGACCTGTTTCAGTCAAATAACTACTATTAGAAACCGCCTTCACCCACGAAGCGATGCGAGGGTCTGCAGGTGTTACCTCTTCCTGTAGAAACTTCACTAAACAGTTTAGGTCTTCGTCACCCTTTTGTAAGTCTATTAGCATCGGTGTATCAGTAAGAACTGATATATCCAGCTCTTCGATTGCCCCGACCATAACATTTGTTTCATTCTCTTCAAAACAAACTGAGTGTATGGGATCTACAACCGAGATTGGAAAAAGCAACTCAGCATAAGATAGGTTTGGTGTCGAAATATCTGAAACCGGTGCTCTGCTAAGGGCATCTGCTGGTAAATTAGTGCTTCCCTTACGAAATTTTATTGTACAGTCGTACCCTTGCAAACGAAGCACCCATCTTCGTACTCGACTTGATGCTAGGTCAGTACGAAACATCCATGATAGTGATGAATGATCACAAAACACGTCAAAGTGCGTATATTCCAAATACGGCCTAAATTTATCCAATGCCCAAACAACTGCTAGACATTCCATCTCTTGTACCGTATAGTTCTTCTCGTGTGCGGTAAGTTGCCTACTTATGTACTCGACTGGTCTTGGAGACCCTTTAAAATCCTGTAGAAGAACTGCTCCAATTCCCAAACCACTAGCGTCCGTTTCCACTGAAAATGGTTTAGTAAGATCTGGCAAAGCTAGAGAAGTCGCATTCACTAAACCCTCGATAAGTGAAGTAAATGCCGACTCCTGTTTTTCACCCCAATGCCAACGAGTGTTCTTCCGGGTAAGATTGGTGAGAGGAAGCGAGTCTTGTGCCATACCAGGTAGAAAAGGGCGATAATACCCAACAAGTCCAAGAAAGCTTTGTAATTCCTTTATCTTTGTGGGGCGGGGATATTCCCTAACTGATTTTACCTTGTCTGGATCAGGACTACACGCTCCTGGACTAATAACATGTCCTAAGAATTTAAGTGATTGTTGAAACAGTTGAACTTTTTTAGGATTGATGGTTAGCCCCGCACCTTGTAATTTGGCTAGTACAGCCTCAATATCATGAACATGTTTCTGCGCCGTAGGCGAGAAGATGACAACATCGTCCATAAAGAGCATGGCACACTTATATTTCAGATCTCCTAGCACCTTGTCCATAAGTTCCTGGAATCGAGCTGGGCTTCCTGCTAGACCAAAGGGCATGTGGGTATATTGGAATGAACCTCTATGACATACAAAAGCAGTTTTGTAGCAATCATCTGGGTGCATTTGGATTTGATGAAAGCCTTGGGATAAGTCTACTGAAGAAAACCACTGCGAGGTTCCTAATTGTGCTAATATCCATTTAGTCGTAGGCATTGGGTACACTGGAACCTTAGTCCGTTTGTTAACTTCCCTATAATCTACCGCTAATCGATAACTTCCGTTTTTCTTAGGAACTAAAACCGGTGCCGATGCCCAATTACTTTGTGAAGGTTCGATAATACCGTCAGCAAGAAGGGAATCAATAAGTTCGTCCATTATTTCTCTTTTTTTCTTATTTACTGGGCGAAGTTTACTTCTATATGGAGCATTATCAGAAGTGTCAATCTGGTGTTGAACTAAAGAAGTAGCACCCGGTTTGGGGGTGAAAATGGCTGAGAATTTATCCAAAATCTTTGCAACAGAAGAACGTGCTAATTCTGGACACTGACTACCTATTGAAGTTAGAGTAGCAGAAGATGATTCAGTGGAAGCAACATTTAGCACATTTGGTGTTACGACAGGTGAGTTGCAATCAAGGTGTGCTCCTACATCTGCAACTGCATCGTGAAGCTGTAGCTCTCTTACCTCAGTGTACGGTCTGGAATCAACTGGAGCTGTCGGCCGCGAACTTTGAAGGATAAATCGCCAAGCCTCGACGATATCCTCAATTTGACTGTCACGCGAGGGCTTCACTGAAAGTGTTGGGGTGATAAGAATACACGGTTGTGTACAGGGAGGTGCTGGATAACGGGTGGGAGAGGCTGTGTCTGCATCAGAAAACAAGGTATCAAGGTTTAGACTCTGAATATCCCTGTTGTGGGTGAAGTCTCTCGTTAACCTGACGTCTTGCAGTCACAAACGGTATTACTTGCTGGCTGGAGGAACCTACAGACCAACCACCTTCTTTGGTGTGGATGGAGATTCCTGTTACCTCCAAAAAATCACGCCCAAGAATAACGGTCTCCGACAAGTTTGGTAAGTATAAGAATCGGTGTCGCCTTTGACCTCCTGACCAAGAAATGGGAACACGTAACTGGGCTGAAGCTATCACTTCTTCACCGGAAGCCATGCGAAGAATTCTGTTGATGTTGCAAGGCTTAACTCCCACTGCTGCCGCTGCATGCATTCCTGATTCTCCCATTAAACTGATGCATGATCCAGTGTCCAAAAGTGCCCTTAGTTGTCGATTCCCAACCGTGATAAGAATGAAGGGGAACTTAGATAATGGTAATTTGTCCTGCCAAACGGATCGAACGTGAGACCCCGCAGGATTAGGGCTCACCGTCGCCCGTTTCCCGACACTGCTGGAGACGATGATGGCGGAGATGCTTTTGGAGTTGGGCATTGACGTGACCAATGTCCGGATCCTTTGCATCGGTTACAGACATCGTTGGGATTTATTGTGCCAGCTGAATCAGGAACATGACCCGAAATCTTGTGGTTTGTAGTAGGTGGACTGGTGTACTGATTCAAGGGAGGAGGTGTGTTATACGCAGGCCAGTAGGCTAGATCACTTTCCATGGTATATGTAGGAAGAGGAGGTGGAACATAGCTGTTGTTCCTCCAATTTAATTCTCTGATCTCGGGCCCACTATCCTCTAGATCACGAAGTGACCTGAAAGTCCGGCCTAGCAGCAGGTGGCGTGTGAAGGGGTTGGCTTGTGCAAGTACCCTCTGTACCTTCTCTTCTTCCGGGACTAATTTCCCTATTCGGTCATAGTACGCAGCTATGACCCTTACGAAGGACCCGAACTCCTCGTCAACGTGCTGGGTCCTCGAGTCCAACTCCCGGCACAGACGGCGTATTCTATCTGGTTCTCCAAATGTTTTTTCAAAATCTCTCTGAAAAACTTCCCACATGGAGTAGCCTCCACGGCACTGCCACCACCTTCCCGCGTCACCCACTAAATTTAATGGTAGTACCTCACTGAGAAGCCACTGGTGGTTTTTCCTCGCAGCGCCCGCGTAGCGTTCTATCTCCTCCAGGAATTTCATCGGAGAGAGTCGGTCTGACGAACCACTAAATGTCGGTAGTTCCAGTTTCAGTGCTTGAACTACACTACACTGTGTTCCTTGACCACCCAGGAGGACCTCTGGTCGTGAACGAGCAGGGATTGACGGCGGTGAGCGAGCAGGAAGTGGTGGTGGTGAAAAACTTGGTGGCTCAAATCGCACCTCAGACAATGATTCACATGTCACCCTCAATGCAGTTATAAAACCTGTATTGTCTATCTCTTGGCACCTTCCCATCATACGTAATAAGTCTAACGGTATGGTCTCTTCATCGAACTCCCTGGCTGCATTATCACTTTCCACACTATATTTATTCATAATATTGTCTGTACTTTAGAAAATAACCACATGTAAACACGAAACTGCATACGTACGATAAACAACTTCACGGCAATATCACTTACGGTATGCGAATTAAAAGGACGAGCCCCCACTTGCTACGTTTAGGGGTAACAAGGACAATTAATATAGAATAAAACGTTGTAGAACATAATTATATCTGTATTTGTAAGAAGTAAATCACAATGTTTATCCAACAAAACTCTCTCTGACCCTTGTCTTATCAACACAATCCAACAATACAATGTTGCCATGACTGCCTGTCATGGCCATCTATATAATATTATAGTTATAAGAACTGCCTTCTTTAAACAGTTAGGTAAATCCTAACAAGTTATATGCAAATACTCTATGTGATATGCTATTCTAGTTTTATAGTTCAATATTTAGTATAGTTATCAGATATTGATGTATTTTTTATATTATATCCATGTATCCGTCTATATAAAAGCGATTAAGTGTAAGAGAAGCCATTGGCTTAACTTTGCCGGATTAATAAAGATCTTTTATCATTATTATTATTATTATTATCTCTGACACGATGGTAGAATATATTCGATTCCTCGACCGTGCATGTGCCCAGACGGCTTCTGAAGCATCCGAGTACATCGATATCCGACTGCGGAACACTGTCTTGATTACCAGCATCTTGTTTGTGAAGTGTTCCCAGCTAGAAGTGTAAGTCAGTGTTGGGGAGTCAACTTGCAGAATGAACGCGTTCACGGGAACACGTTTATTTTTTGATGAACTTTTATATGAACGCGTTCGTTTTTTACATAATGAACGTGAACTTAGTAAAGGTTCCTTTTTCGGTCACGAACTTTTCAAAAGTTCGCCGGTGAAACGTTTTTTTCAAACGAGTAGTAGCCTACATTTTTCCATGACGATTGTATTTGAGTGAGAGAGAAGGAGATAGACGAGGTTTTCTGACCAATCCGAAACGCCGATTCATGCTCAGTTTGGCTAGCGGTGTTTCCATTGGCCGAAACTTATAATCAGACGTAGTATTATCCAGACCGCACGTTTTAGTCCATACGTGTTTAATGGATGCGCGTGTTCCTAGTTTCATAGAGGTCTAGTTTATTTGTGTGATGATTACAATTATGGCATCTGAATTTGATACGGATCTTGAAGATGTAGAGGGAGGTGGAGCTATACAATACTGTCCGGTGGTCCAAATTGACGTTGAAAGCAAAAAAAATCGCGAAATGAACCTTCACGTGAACTTATGTACTTTTTACACGAACTTGAACTTTTCAGAATGAATTATAGAAAATGAAGTTGAACTTTTGAAAAGTTCTTTTTAAAAATGAACTTCCCCAACACTGGAGTGAGTTTTGATCCTACCGGTGCTGATGTCAAGTGAAGTGTTGTTGCCCGCCAAGTGGACGGATGTGGAGAAGTTGTGCGTGGTCCACTCGCACGCCCGGTGCCCGGCACTGCACGACGGGACGTCCACGCCGACACCAGGGTCTGGGGACAAGTCACAACGATCTACATTGAGTTACGAGTGATGAGAATTATTTTGATTCCAATGATTTATCCCAATTTCATAGCGATTGATCTTAGTTCTCTGAATGTATCATTATTTGTTGTACTACTTGTTTGATATACTGTAATTACTGAATCATTAGACGAGCTTTAGCGAGGATTCAATTTCACATACTGAAAAAAATTGGTGTTCGTTTTTTTTTCAATGTTTTTTGTCGGTTCTCCACAGGTCAAAAAATATGCCACAGATGTTGATGGAATAATTTTCTATGTGCAGAGTATGTAATAAAACATAGGCCTGATATTCTACATGATATACTCTCCGGTGGAATATACACGTAAATTACTCAATTTCTACGGCGTGGATTCTACTGACCAAACCCCGCTTTCAATTACTGTTTTTTGTACGTAGGCCTATAAATCAATATTTTGTCATTAACCCTCCAGTAGGCGCGCCCTAATCTAAAACACCAGTGGTCGCGTGGGGTCTACCAGACCCCACGGTGTTTCTGCTATAACGTTTCTGTGAATCACTTTTTTATATATTTTTTTTATATAAATGTTATTTCGTGATTTGGTGAGCATTAGAATCTATTTTCGTACTCATAGGTTCCAAATATTGTTTGTAATTTCAAGTTGACATTTTTTGGTAAAAAGTCTAAATAATAAACAAAGTAGGCCCTACTTTAAAAAAATTGATAAAAAATGAGAATTCGAAGATTTTTTTACTTTTAATTGATTGTTTAGTTTAGTGTTGTACCTAACAATGAAATTATTATACATTGTTGAAGAAAAACATAAAACAAACCTGTTTTTTTGTTGTTTGAACTTATGCTATTTTAAATGGATAATTTTATATCATATTTTTGAGTAAAACTGTACCAATTTTTCAATTTTTCAAGATTTCACATTTTATTGATCCATATTCAGCATAGAATTCAGCATACATCCTATTTATCCGGCCTCAACTTCCATGACCATACCGATACTACGACGACTGCACGATATAGTGACATGATCCAAACAAAGCTATTTGTGACAGAGAAGACATGTGTACTTGGTCTTAATATGAATCCAAAAACTGATTTATGCTGATTTACAATATTCCATGGTAAAACAGTGTACGGAAAGTTTCGAAGCTATGTATCTATGAAATACGCATCATAAAAATACGTCAGAATCGAACAAAATGATTTTTTTATCTGCTGAAAAAGAGACAGTTTCTGTGACGCGACTGGTCGCGTGTGGTCCAAGGGACCCCAAAAAAGTTCTGACTACAATAGTCACATGACGTATTTTTTTTTTGTGTTGAAACTTCTCTTGTTGGCTACTAGAGGGTTCCACTTGGAGGTATAGAGACTCCCAAAAATTACAAGTTATGGCATCTATGTTATATTAACATAACTAAAGTGTTGGGGTCCATAGGACCCCACGCGACCACTGGAGGGTTAAAAGTGGTAACTTTATACATTAGTAGTGAGTTTGTTTTCTCAATTGAATATTGAATATTATATCATGTTTTATTACAAGATTCTTCACATTCTTCAAATGGTCAATAACAATCTACTAGAGAATACAACCCATTCAGAAAAAACACTAGACAGAAACTAGCTGGACGGAAGAACAAAAGCATTTTGAGAATACAATGCAAAATATATCGGATCCAATCCAAACTCTGTAACAACTTACCTACTTATTCGCAAAATTACATCTTATAACAAATTCAAACTATAGTGTATCACCAATTGGATTAAACAAAAAGGCCGTGCATACATCAACAACTTGATAAGCATAAATAACTTACAGAGCCGAGAATGACGCAATTTTATTACTGTTATAATCGTTACCGTTATTATTACCAATACTAAGATTGTACCTCGATACCACCAACATATTCTCCTACCGGTGCGAAACAATGCTATCAATCCATTGATTTCAGCAATTATCATTCTTCCATACTGTTATATTTGCTAGGCTGAATGGTGAATGTTTGATGGCGATACAAGACAGATGTTCAGCGAGCAGTATTTAGGCTCAGGACGACGTACTTGCTATCGATCCGTTGCGGAGCAGGAACGGCAGTCCTCGCGCGTTCGTCCTGGCGTGAATCTCAGCCGAGCCGGCCAGGTTCAACTCCATGTTCACGCCGTCTGAGAACCAACACGATCACCGCTCTACATTCCTCAACTGAGAAGATAACCACCGACCGAAACTTCTACTTCTTGAGCAACTTGTACAGAAGTGAAAGTGGGAGGTTCCTGTGACTCCTCCCCTTCAGAAATGTCATTGGCTACAAACCTTGGGCCTACCCACCTGACCTTGACCATCACTAATGAGCCTAGACAGAACACTCAGTGGGTGGTGACAGTTTGTGGAGGGGAGGAGATAAACCCTCAATGACACTCCTCTACAGGTTGCTCAAGAACTAGAAGTTTAGGTCAGTTGGTTGACCGATCCCCGCACAATTGTAGCACACTATGAACCAGGGCAGAGAGTTGGTGTTGTGTTTCGAGTCAAACAACCGGTACATATTTGTCATTCTCAGTCTGATACGTGATTGTGTTACAATGGCGAGCAAGGAGTAGCTAAGCTATGCATCTGAATGATAATAGGTTTGTTCGATTTGCCTGCACCAGGGGCAGTTGGTGTAGGCTCATTGCACTATGCCAATGACGTCATGCCAGTTTGGTGTAGCACCAAGCTGATATATTACACCACAAATCAAACGCATCTGAATTCGTTACGCGGTATTCCTTTGATTTCTATTTATTACTGTTGACATGATCGTAGATTTACTATATTATTATGAACATGGGCTACAAATAACTCACCGTCAGAAGAGAAAGCATATAGTGCCCCTCCTGGACAACTGGATTGTTGTTGGTAATTAGGATTTTTATGATTTTCATAACCCTCCATATTGCATTCATGAAAATGAGCCAAAACAACCTGCACTACACCAACACACCACCTCCCGAGCTGGTGCGCTAAAAAGCTGCCCCAAGTTACACCAGCGCCAAATCGAACGCGCACGGTGCTGCACTAAGGGTCGGCAAAGTAGTCTGCACCAGACAAATCGAACAAACCTAATGATTGCAGGCTGGGCATCTGTGAGAAGAGTCACGATATTCAAAGAGACATAAAGAGCCAAAGCCCAAGACTTGAGTGAATCATGAAACTGGAAGTCAATTGAACGGCCTTCTAGTCTAATTGGCGTGATGCCAAGAAGCTGGCACCAGCGCTATTCTCAAATGTAGTCAGAAAAGAATATGGCCCATCCTATTGCTAGCACTTCATTTGACTTCAACTTGGAAAATAGATTGAGCCGTTCCAATATCTGTGACTTCCGAGTTGGATTTTGTCAAATCAAAGTTGTGTAGATGTGTAGGCTTCATCAAAATCTCATTAAGCACTTCAAAGAAATCCGTAAACCTTGCTTTGAAGAAATGACAAGGTACCAACTGTAATCAAAATGGTCTGTCCTAAAATGCAACTGTCGTAGAACTCGACTGTCCTGAGAAACAACTATCCAAAAAACAAACTGCACTAAAAATCAACTGACCAAAACTTCTATGTATCGGTCAACGAGGTCAGTATCTTAAGGGGGGGGGGGGGGGCCTCATTCTCTTCACAAATTTCATTTGGCATAAACGTTACTCATACAAGTAAAACTAAAAACCTCTCAAACATTTTATGGGAGGTAACAATTTGTGAAGGGGAGGAGCCAAACCATCCCTCGTTAGATTGCCTACAGATGTCTCAAGAAGTAGTAACTTGGGACAATTGGTTTTAAAGTAGGGCCTACAGAAGGCTTATCAGTAAACTGGGTTTTAAATACAGTCGGTCAGTTTTGAGGACGGTTCATTTTCGTTACAGTTGAAACATCTCCGTCTCAATAGGCAGAACATTATAGTATACGTTTACCAGGTATATAGTCACCATTACCAATCTGTATTCAACTTGACTGAACCTTAACTGATACAATGTCACAAAAAAGTGTGTCAATGTGTTTTGTAAATGTTCGATGCAAGTTGGAAAAAAATCAAGAAGTTTTTTTCTCAAAGTTACCAAATTAGATCAACAAATATATTTTGAAAAACAGGTTGAAACCTATACAGATCTGGGTTGTATGAATCTGAGTTTCCAAAACAATTCAGGTCAATAGAGCAAATCTTCCGACCTGTGCAGTGCATTTCTTTGCTGTTTCTTTCAAACAAATTTCCATTAAATGCAAAATTTGTTCTTTCCCAAAAGTGATGAAACCAATAACTCCACCAAACTATACAGTTCCTAATTGCATAGGTATGCATGGCCACAAAAACAACATATCGATCAAACAAGCCATCCAACCTGTGATGGAGTGTAACAAACAACGGGCAGCTTGGATCGAAGGGGAGTCTCCGTATACACTCATCCAACAACTCGAAAGATTATGAAACTTTATAGTTGATTGAAATTTCGTGATGGAAGATATGAGCGATGATGATACATTGTAGGAGAAGCTATAGTGATATGAGGAATAAGGTTGGAGGAAAAACATGAGACAGAGCACGAAAACACACACAAA
This sequence comes from Brachyptera putata, assembly GCA_907164805.1. NCBI lineage: Eukaryota > Metazoa > Arthropoda > Insecta > Plecoptera > Taeniopterygidae > Brachyptera > Brachyptera putata. The sequence continues at coordinate 1,387,156 of OU015466.1, read as the reverse complement.
ATGTACTGGACATGAGTGCTGGATGTCAAGTCTTGAGCCATCACGACTCAAGTCACATTACGAGATGAGTCGTGTTTTGGCTGTAAACGTCACAAACCCTAGTCTTGGGGACCAAATATCGACTCTTGTCGAGTCGAGTCGCAAAGATTTCACGTTTCAAACCGAGAGCTTTTTGAGTGTGAGTTACGTGGTGAGGTATCATCTGTTGGTGACTTGACGTAAATCAACATGGACGATCAAGTTTTAATAAACGCTATTGCCGACCTCAAAGAAGCCGAATTAGATGTTATGAATATCCAAGATCGTTTTCATAAGCTCCTTGACGCATTCAACATTTCCAGTAACTAAACTATCCAATTTTCCGCCTGACTATAAGGCACTAGCTCGCGAATTAATATATGAACTGTCAGACTTTATGGCCCTCACACGATCTTCAGCAATCGACATTCAGACGAGAGTAAGTCTATAGATCTTTCAAACAGTAAAATATCATATCAGACTCGTTGTTTTACATTGAAACTGTATTACAATAAGCTCATCATATACCTAGCCTAGCTAGGTCCGAGACGTAAGTCTGTACTTCTATCTAGGAAACTATGGTCCATATAGCCTATACGCCTATGCCTAGGCCCAACCTATAGCTCAGTACCTAGGCCTATGGGCATTGCTTTTGTGGGCTAGGCCCTAGGCCTCAGTTGTTTACAAAAAGTTCTCGGCTAAGACCAGATCTATTACCTACTAGATTAGCTTCTGTAGGCTTCAAGCATCGAGTTTACAGCAGGTGTACACTATATTATAGGCGTACTTTCTCTTGGCCTATGGTGTAATCATTGAGCTAGTAAGTAGCTTCACCCATTGCCTAGGCCCTAGGCAATTCTATTTTTAATATACTAGGACCTACGTTAGATGTTTAGGTCTTAGATGTTCAGTCAGCTGCGGTAATCACCAAAATCACACTGAAATCACCGTTGGGCGTGGGTTCGAATCCCGCATAATGCATGAGTTTTTGTAAACGTCCTTTCATTTCACTTATCATCACTTCATAGTCTCATAATCACCAGCTCATTCGTACCCCCGTATAACCTAGCTGTGGTGGGGTCATTAAGCAAACTATAATTAATAGTCAATCAATACTGGGAAGGACTGACACAAGCCAAAGGTATCAGCCAAACGATTGATAGGCTCATTCCAAGCTCATCCAAATCCTCATCAACCTAACCGTAGAGGCTACACTTTTTGAGTCCAGCCTACCTAGGCGTATAGTTATTTATCATACTATAATAATCAGGGGCTTATCTCATTCATCTTATTTCATTTTATAATCTTATTTATACGATTATATTTTCACAATGTTAGCTATTTAATAATTACACTGAATGCATAATATGAAACAAACCTGACAATAATGAACGCAACAATCAACGCTAACAATTCAACATTCACAACAATTGACAAAAGTATCAACAATGGAAGTTTCATCATATTAGAATAAAATGTCATTATACGACTTTTAGAGATTTCGATTATTTCGCACTAGTTTCTTAATCGACCATTTACAAAGTTATGAATGGTTGCGGGGGCGTAGTAATACTTTTATGACTCCGCCCCCTCGATTCGAGTCGTCATGTCGAGCTCACTTTCATCTCACAATGATTGAACTCACTTTCGACTGGGAATCGATCGTTGGGTTTCAAGACTAGCAAAACGAGATCCCTGCAAGTCGATATCGACTTCGATATGTGACACAACTCGTAATGTGACTCGAGTCGTGATGGTTTAAGACTTGACATCCTGGGAGGTAGGTTTCACAAGAGTCAACAAACTCAAGTTTCCCGCTACCTTTTCCACGGACTCTGGAGGAAATAACCACCGGGCGAAATCACAGACACATTAATAATAAATTAAAACTTACGATATGATCCGATCTCTTTGGATCTCATCAGGCAAGTGGATCATTTATTGATTATTTTAATCAATTTATTATTTATTTCAATTTATTATTAATGTTTCTGTGATTTTCGCCTGGTGGTTATTTCCTCCAGAGTCCGTGGAAAAGGTAGCGGGAAACTTGAGTTTGTTGACTCTTGTGAAACCTGCCTCCCAGCACTCATGTCCAGTACATTTTGTGTGTGTTTTTGTGTTCTGTCTTATGTTTTCCCTCCAACCTGTACCCACCTCATTATTAGCTTCTCCTACAATGTATCATCGTCTATCACCCATCTCTCATATCGCCCATCATAACAATATATTCTTTATTTCAAGTCCTACTTTCCAATAATGTTTATACTAATATTGAAATAATGTTAATATTTAAAAATGTTCAAATAAGAATTTTCATTCAACTCAATCGGTAATCCATTACTGTAATATTTCAAGTAGTAATTCACTCTCACGGATACAGGGTACCCACTGCACAGGGCGCAGGGATTGACTGATTGACATGAAACTTTGTATGTACATGCAGACTTACTCAACCTTGAACTGTGTAGTTTTGGGGTCAAATCGGTTGGACAATGTTTGAGAAACATCATCTCAAAGTTTCTGAAACTCCCATGAGATTAGGCTGGGCAAGAAAATGTGAAAACACATGAATGATACAGGTCCGTGAACCTGGCCCCCCAACATGTCACACTAATTCTGAGACTTGGAATATAATTAGTGTGCCGTGACAGGATTTAGTGTGCCAAATCTTGGAATTAGTGTGCCATTAGTTTATAAGATATTATAGAAATAGAAAAGAGGGGCCAAGTTCACGCTGGCCCCCCAACATGTCACACTAATTCTGAAACTTGGAATATAATTAGTGTGCCGTGACAGGATTTAGTGTGCCAAATCTTGGAATTAGTGTGCCATTAGTTTATAAGATATTATAGAAATAGAAAAGAGGGGCCAAGTTCACGCTGGCCCCCCAACATGTCACACTAATTCTGAAACTTGGAATATAATCAGTGTGCCGTGACAGGATTTAGTGTGCCAAATCTTGGAATTAGTGTGCCATTAGTTTATAAGATATTATAGAAATAGAAAAGAGGGGCCAAGTTCACGCTGGCCCCCCAACATGTCACACTAATTCTGAAACTTGGAATATAATCAGTGTGCCGTGACAGGATTTAGTGTGCCAAATCTTGGAATTAGTGTGCCATTAGTTTATAAGATATTATAGAAATAGAAAAGAGGGGCCAAGTTCACGCTGGCCCCCCAACATGTCACACTAATTCTGAAACTTGGAATATAATTAGTGAGCCGTGACAGGATTTAGTGTGCCAAATCTTGGAATTAGTGTGCCATTAGTTTATAAGATATTATAGAAATAGAAAAGAGGCAACATGTCACACTAATTCTGAAACTTGGAATATAATTAGTGAGCCGTGAAACGTTTTAGTGTGCCTAATCTTGGAATTAGTGTGCCATAAGTTTCCGAAATACAATCGGAAGAAGAACTGGGGGGCCAAGTTCACGCTGCCCCCCAACATGTCGCACTAATTCCAGGACTTGGAATATAATTAGTGTGCCGTGACAGGATCTAGTGTGCCAAATCTCAGAATCAGTGTGCCATTAATTTCTAAGATATGATAGAAATAGAAATGAAGGGCCAAGTTCACGCTGCCCCCAACATGTCACACTAATTCAAATACTTGAAATTTTATTAGTGATCCAGTTACGGTATTTGTTGGCCAAATCTATGAACTAATTCCATAGTTCTTATATTTTAGAAACTATAGCGGTAAAGTAACTTGAGTGAAACTTTTTTTTTTAATTTTCACCTACTTTTTCACCTACTCAGTATGCCACTCAAGTATTTGTTCTAGCTTCAATACCAGTGAGGATCTCAGGAAAGATTTTAGGCCTCTGATGGTCAAGCAATGTCAACTCTCGAGCATTTTAACTGAGCAAATGCTTCCGATTGTATCTCGGGGACTTATGGCACACTTATTCTGAGATTTGGCACACTAAATCCTGTCACGGCACACTAATTATATTCCAAGTCCTGGAATTAGTGTGACATGTTGGGGGGACAGCCGTTGATATCGAGACTAGCCACTTGCCCGAGTCGCTGCAGCGGGAGATGTCGCTGACAAGGACCGGATAGTCGCCGAGCCGGTCTGCCACGAGGTGGAGAGTTGCGCCCTCCTCCGCCATGTCCAGAGACCTCACGAACCTCCACGACTCTGCCACGCCCTTCAAGCAAACCCCGCCTCGTTATTGCATGGCACAGTCACATTCTGAGGAAACTTGGCTCATGACCCTCATGCATTCTGTTCGAGGGGTGAACAACTAACAATCAGGTGTACATTTGAAAAAACAAGAAAAAAAATCACAAAAATAAAAAAAATTACGCGAATTAAAAAAATCAAGCGAATCCGAAAAAATCACGCGTATCAATCAAAATAACGAGAATCAAGCAAAAATCACGCGAATCAAGCAAGAATCATGAGAATCAAGCAAGAATCACGCGAATCAAGCAAGAATCACGCGAATCAAGCAAGAATCACGCGAATCAAGCAAGAATCACGCGAATCAAGCAAGAATCACGCGAATCAAGCAAGAATCACGCGAATCAAGCAAGAATCACGCGAATCAAGCAAGAATCACGCGAATCAAGCGAGAATCACGCGAATCAAGCGAGAATCACGCGAATCAAGCGAAAATCACGCGAATCAAGCAAGAACCACGCGAATCAAGCAAGAATCACGCGAATCAAGCAAGAATCACGCGAATCAAGCAAGAATCACGCGAATCAAGCAAGAATCACGCGAATCAAGCAAGAATCACGCGAATCAAGCAAGAATTACGCGAATCAAGCAAGAATCACGCGAATCAAGCAAGAATCACGCGAATCAAGCAAGAATCACGCGAATCAAGCAAGAATCACGCGAATCAAGCAAGAATCACGCGAATCAAGCAAGAATCACGCGAATCAAGCAAGAATCACGAGAATCAAGCAAGAATCACGCGAATCAAGCAAGAATCACCTGAATCAAGCAAGAATCACGCGAATCAAGCAAGAATCACGCGAATCAAGCAAGAATCACGCGAATCAAGCAAGAATCACGCGAATCAAGCAAGAATCACGCGAATCAAGCAAGAATCACGCGAATCAAGCAAGAATCACCTGAATCAAGCAAGAATCACGCGAATCAAGCAAGAATCACGAGAATCAAGCGAGAATCACGCGAATCAAGCAAGAATCACGCGAATCAAGCAAGAATCACGCGAATCAAGCAAGAATCACGCGAATCAAGCAAGAATCACGCGAATCAAGCAAGAATCACGCGAATCAAGCAAGAATCACGCGAATCAAGCAAGAATCACCTGAATCAAGCAAGAATCACCTGAATCAAGCAAGAATCACGCGAATCAAGCAAGAATCACGCGAATCAAGCAAGAATCACGCGAATCAAGCAAGAATCACGCGAATCAAGCAAGAATCACGCGAATCAAGCAAGAATCACGCGAATCAAGCAAGAATCACGCGAATCAAGCAAGAATCACCTGAATCAAGCAAGAATCACGCGAATCAAGCAAGAATCACCTGAATCAAGCAAGAATCACGCGAATCAAGCAAGAATCACGAGAATCAAGCAAGAATCACCCGAATCAAGCAAGAATCACGCGAATCAAGCAAGAATCACCTGAATCAAGCAAGAATCACGCGAATCAAGCAAGAATCACGCGAATCAAGCAAGAATCACGCGAATCAAGCAAGAATCACATGAATCAAGCAAGAATCACGCAAATCAAGCAAGAATCACGCGAATCAAGCAAGAATCACGAGAATCAAGCAAGAATCACGCGAATCAAGCAAGAATCACGAGAATCAAGCAAGAATCACGCGAATCAAGCAAGAATCACCTGAATCAAGCAAGAATCATGCGAATCAAGCAAGAATCACGAGAATCAAGCAAGAATCACGCGAATCAAGCAAGAATCACGAGAATCAAGCAAGAATCACGCGAATCAAGCAAGAATCACGAGAATCAAGCAAGAATCACGCGAATCAAGCAAGAATCACGCGAATCAAGCAAGAATCACGAGAATCAAGCAAGAATCACGAGAATCAAGCAAGAATCACGCGAATCAAGCAAGAATCACCTGAATCAAGCAAGAATCACGCGAATCAAGCAAGAATCACGCGAATCAAAAAAAAATCACGGGAAACAAAAAAATGTAGTTTTAAAAAAGTGTACAAGAAATGCCTATTCGTTGTTCACCCCTCGATTCTGTTCACAATGTGACGCATCAACCGTAACGATCTAGCAGTGGGCGCAAAGTTTGCAAACTCCAAACATTGCTGTTAATTCTTCCAGCTCGCTGCAAGCACTGACCAATCTGGGGCCTTATTCTAGAACTGCTGTCTGTTGCTTGACTGGTCGGAACTGTTTCCATATCGCTTTGGTTCCGTTCGGTATTCCATAGCACGGATAGAAACAGGCACTCATCAGAAATCACAGGAGTTGGGAAAAGTGCGATGTATCGCTTATTTCCAGGTGAAACACAAGCAACGACTGAGCCACCGCAGCTTTTCTCATGACTTGACTCACACACACTTACACACACACACACACACACACGTGCAATTGTATCCTGTGGGCCGTGACCCTAGTTCGTACAAGTTGAAAATAATACAAACATACGAGTCAAACGTCAAAAAATAACATAACCTGAAAGTATTCGTCAATTATCTTGGAAAACACATTAGAGCTACTAAGATGGCAAGTGGATTGTTTTTATTCTACTATCAGAAATATCTTCTCACTTTCCAACCATTTAAACACTCAACACTCACGATTACATATTTTATGTAATCATATAACCTCATTAATATCCCATTGCTGGCGCGCAAATCCCGCAGTAACCGTTTCGACCATGGACGAAACGGTTCCGAGTGGAAATAGGAATATAAGTGCTATAGAATGTCAATAGATCGCAACGGCATCATCCCATTTCAATGAAATCCCGTTTCATCGACCTTGCCGAAAATACTGTAAAATGAGTCGATGAAATGGGATTTCGATGGATCGGGATTTCACTGCAAAACAGGATTTCGATGAAACGGGATTTCGATGAAACGAGACAGTCGATGAAACGAACACCTACGTCGTTGGCTAAAATTCGATGAAACGGGATCTCACTGAAACGGGATTTCGATGAAACGGGATTTCGACGAATCGGGATTTCGATGAAACGAGACAGTCGATGAATCGGGATTTCGATGAATCGGGATTCCGATGAACTGAGACAGTCGATGAAACGGGATTTCACTGAAATGGGACGTAGCCGATCTAAACAGTCCCGTTTCCAGTCGAAATGGATCCGACCGCTCGAGAAAGTTGTTACAGAAAAGGGGTCCTGATTTGGGCGCCTCACAGACTGGTATCGTTCCGTCGACGTCTGCCAATGTCTTGAAATGCACTCCCATTTCGTCTGCCATTTGTGTCACAGTTTGAGTCGAATCCATATTATTGCAATTCAATTGTTTCAATTTCATTCCATTTTACTCTGCATAATTATATAAGCGCTGATACATATTGTAAATGGGAGTAATAAAGTAAACAGAAGCCCGCGTAGGAACTCAAACTCCAGAGTGCGGGCTGTCAAAAGGAAAACATTTATAAATATTGCGGCTATAAATAATATGTATTATTTCTGAGGAGACAAACAGAACAAAATTGGATATTGAGTATTCAAATATAATTATACGATTCATCAATATTAATATGAGAATGAATATTAATAGAATAGTTAAAGAATGTCAATATTGATATTATTAACATTATTAATTATTATTTTGGATATTAATTGAATATTAATTAATACTGGATTCAATTGGGTTTTACATAGATTTGTAATGGAATTTGAATGGATAATTTGTATTTCTTGTTTCTAACATTGATAAGTTGTTGAGTGGTGTACCTTTCATGTACCTCATCAATAGAGACATGTAAATATAGCTTCTAGTTGTTCTTTCTGTAGCATTTTGATTTTGAAAATCAGTTTCTGCACACTTTGGTGCACTTTTATTTTGAAACGTCGTGTTTTGTACCGTAACAACAGTATCGTACTGGTAAAACTATTACGTAACGTACTATTGCATACAAGAGAAACACATCAACTGATATTTTCAGACAACTGGTGAGCACTACCGGGTTATATCCACGCCTCATCTGCCGCCTGCATTTTCAGCTGCTTTTTGGTTTTCCACATTCCCAACTAACTTCACTCTTTTACATCTCAATTGATATAATTTTGCACAAAATAGTGTTAGCTAGTTTTAAATTCTGTTGGTGTAGGGCGCTTTAGTCCAAGCCTTGCGCTCTCTAGCATGTATTTTAGGTATTATTTTAAAGTTAACTGTTATTTTACCACCCCTCTAGAGAGGAAGTTGAATTACGGCTGTCTTGAGAACAGGCCGTCTCTTGAGACGCTCTTACCAAGGCACCCCGGCCTTTGGTTCATTGTATAAGTTTCGACCTGTTGTATTACTAATAAACCTAGTTGAAGGTGGAATATTCGAGTTGTTGTTATTTTGAGTGTAAATCTGTCAGTTCTCTTAAGAAGATAACTCTATGATGCTTTGACTCTGAATATAGCGTTTATATCGCAAATACGTTCAAAAGTAGCGGAATCAGTATCCCAATGGATTCTCAAATAAACTCTTCAATCTACATCTTTATCACCTCATCTTTAGTCTTGTACAAACATTTTATTCCTTTCACAACTTTGTCCCGATCAGAGAAAACTACTCTATCCTCTGACCGTGTTGAAACCAACATTGTCACGTGTACGAATAGGTTCCACTTCAGGATTGACGTGTAGGCCTACATAAGCTGTTACCATGATTCGTATCATATTGTTTACTTTTTGTGTATCATTATTTCACTGAAAAGTCAATAATTCCCAATTAATGGTAAATAATGTTACATGTTGAAGCTGGCAACACTGCGTGGAAGGTCCAGTTAGTTCCACGACAGGTGTTGAGAGAGCAACTTGGCAGCGGTGTATTGATAAGTTTAGAATAAAGCGCTGAGTACGTTCAAATATAACCTGTGTATTGTGTAGTTACTCCAAGCGCAATTACCGGAATAAATATCACAGTTATATAATGCGGAATGAATCGAACATTGGAATATGAATATTAAAAGCACTTCAAGATACAAAAGTTTGGCCACATTAGGGTGACCATTGCCCCAGTGTCCCGAAAATGTATTTCAGGACACACATTTGTCCTGGTTTCGGCAAAAGAACGAAATTCGCAATCATTGAGTTAATAATTCTCCTAAAATGGGGAATTTTTGTTCTTGAGCCACAAATAAAGGTATTTGCTATAGCTGTACGAATATGGTACCGAGAAAAGTTTTCAACACTGTTTCATTCCCTTTATAACTCACCGCGCGAGCGCGGCAGGCTATACGACTGTCAGAAAAGTCATAACCCCCCACGTAACTAGAGAGCCTCCCCCCCTCGTAGGTGACATGTCTGGACCTGTGGGTCTGTGACACTACATACACTGTGTGCACAGGAATCAACACATATAAAACACTTTATTATAAAAAATCCCTGCGTGGTATATTGAAGGGGGCCCTAACCCCCCCCCCCCTCACCCCCCACTGGTCACCGGCTTCGTGGTATATTCTCTCCTAATTTTTTGTTCTGGATTTTTTTTCCTACTTATGGTCACCCTACCGCCACATCATATGCTTTCTGAACTGTTCAAACGAACTTTTCCTCAACATTCTAAGAAGCTGTGAGGGAGAGACAGACACACGACAGGTGATCTTTATATCTGATAACAAACTCTAGAAGTGCATATTGAAGTGGACGTGTGCCTAGCTGAGTACTTACTGTCGTGTTGGCAGCGGTGACGAGCCCGAGCGGGTAGCTGTGCGAGCCCCGACTGGCTGCGGCGAACAGCGTGAGGCTGGCACCGCTGCGAGGGTCCAGGTAGGCCGACAGCGCCACGCACAGCACGTCGTCCCGTCGCCAGCTCACTCGGGGCGAGGAGATCGTCGCTCTAGTGCTGGACAGCGACAACACGGGGACCGCTGCATGGACAACGTTCAAGAATACAAGTTGGAATAGCGTCATCCCAGCCAGCCACGACTGGCTGGTCACTGACAACTAGGGCTGCCCTTTGATATGAATCTCATGATCGATAATCATTGGCTTCATATCGATAATCAACTAGAAAAATAATCGATATTTCATATGAGTATCGATAATCAACTCGAAGTGATTGATAATCGATTATATTGATTATCAATTTGAATAGCATGTGACCCATAGAGTCATTATAGTGGTGTCAGCTTCCCCTTCCTCTACCCCCTTTCCTGCCACCATAAATCACACCACGTCCAACATTGAAGTCATTGACAAGCAGTTCACTTCGAACACCAAGAGTGTCCACCAATCGTGTTACACAAATGTTCCCGCCTTACTCTTTCATCGGATAATTTTGGAAGTAAACACTAAAGAATCATATTATAAAAATGATGGAATACACGTTGATTATCGATTTAATCGATTATATCGATATATTGATACTAAAAACACTTTCGATTATCATATCAAACAAGTGATTGTGAGCTTGGCTGTAGATATCATATAGCATTGGCTGTAGAGTAAAAATGTTTCGAGGCATTACCTTCTTACTGATCAATTGCCAAAGCTTCATCAATAAGATTATTATCAAGATCAATAGGATTGTATCGAGAAGATTCATCATCCAAAGCCTTGATTTATTATTAGCCTAATCATACTGTCCAGTTGTACAGGCCATAGTGATATTGGCCACGGAGACTTGGCTGCATCGGGGTGTTACGTAACCGCTATACATACTACGGTTTATACGATACTCGGCGAAAAACTACCGACCTATCATCTCATCAGCAGTATATTCAAAGCTCTTGAGACCATAGTGTCCGAATATGTTAGAGACACTCACTAAAAAACAAACACACAAAATGAAATCAGCCCGACATTATTCTCAGTGCGGGATATTCCTGCGAGGCACAGTTGACTCCTTCTTTCAGTGGGGAGATAGATGCACTTCGCTGAGGCGTTCGATGCTGTGCCTCACCATATTCCAACTTGGAAGACGAGAAAACTAAAACTAGACGTGAAGTTGTAAATTGGATTCAGGAATGGTTGACAAACTGGGAACAAATCGTTAGAGTTGGAAGTATTCATTCGGATGAGGGTGACAATGGGTGTGCCCCAGGGAAACGTGCTGGGGCCTCTTTTGTACCTATCCTTCATAAACGACATGAATAAGGACAAACCTTGTGAAGTACGCATATTTGCAGAAGATTGTGTTATATATTCTGAGGTGAAGGATTTGAGTGATTGTGAAAATCTGCAGGAGAATATAAAAAGAATTTTCAAATGGACTGATGTCAATGAAAAGAGATTGAACGATCCAAAGAGCCAGTTAATAGGATTCACAAACAAGTGAATCTGTGGCCAACTTGACTTCAATCATGAAATCAACTATGTAGGCCTACCCTCAAAATATGAAGATTATTGTGAATGTCTAGAAGTAATACTAGAGAGTAAAGTGAAATGGCGTAATCAGACGGAGTGTGTAACCAGCAAAGGAATGCAAAGCCTACATTTTGCCAAGAGGAAACCTCTAGATGCTGTAATACCACACTCTTTGTTTAAAATATCTTATTAGACGAGCTTTAGCGAGGATTCACTTTGACATACTGAAAAAAATTGGTGTTTGTTTTTACGTTTTTTTTTTTTTTTGACATACTGGAAAGAAAAATGGTGTTCGTTATGTTTTTTGTCGGTTCTCCACAGGTCAAACGGCTACAGCTATCATCTTCAAACGTTTTCTCGATATGGTTCCTCATCTAACTTAGATCTGTATAGTTTTGTGGCATTATTGGGTGGTAACTTTTTTTTTTATGAATTTTAGAAATTTCAAAAATACCCATTAGAATAACATGGCGGAAAAGAAAGAAAATATTTTTATTTTCCAAAAGACTGAAATTTTGTGTGAAGTTGAATTGCATTTTGATATTCATTTCTAGAAATTTTCATTTTTATCGGATCAGCCATTTTGAAAAAAAAAAATGTGCTAAATTGGTACCACTCGAAGCAGTTTTTACCCATTTTTACCCATACTATTACTATTCGCTCGTCTAACAACGCATATATTGCGTTTTCTTAGTACGAGCATTTGCACAAAGCTTATGGGACAGAATATTCATTCCGATCCGATATTAAAAGTGTTTTTTATGAAACTAGGAAAACGCCATACATGCGTTGTTAGACGAGCGAATAGTAATAGTATGGGTACAAAATGGGTGAAAACTGCTTCGAGTGGTACCAATTTAGCACATTTTTTTTTTCAAAATGGCTGATCCAATAAAAATGAGAATTTCTAGAAATGAATATCAAATGCAATTCAACTTCACACAAAATTTCAGTCTTTTGGAAAATAAAAATATTTTCTTTTTTTTCCGCTATGTTATTCTAATGGGTAATTTTGAAATTTCTAAAATTCATAAAAAAAAAGTTACCCCCCAATAATGCCACAAAACTATAAGGATCTGAGTTGGATGAGGGACCATATTGAAAAAAAGTTCGAAGTTGATGGCTGTAGCCGTTTGACCTGTGGAGAACCGACAAAAAAACATGAAAAAAACAACATAAAAACGAATACCAATTTTTGTCAGCAAGTCAAATTGAATCGTCGCTAAAGCTCGTCTAATGAAAATCGGAATTGCCGCAGCTTACGTTCGCTGAACGTGACTTGTCCGTCCACAATGACCGTGATCGTGTTGAAGTCCTTGATCTGCACGACGTTGTCGATACTGAGGGCTGCAGCCGGCCGTGTGGAGGTGATCTTCAGCTCCAGGGGCGACCACTGCACGCGGTAATGCTGAGAGTTGGTGGGAGCAGCCTCCAGAACCTTCCAACGAGAACAAATCGTAGCATCCGCTCACACTATTGGTTTACATTTTTCACGAATCAAATTTGTTTTTCATCAATTTAGTTGATAACAGGGATAACGCAGCGTATGCATTGTGAGATGAGCAAGATGTTCTATAGAATGCGCTCGAAATATATCAACACAAGTTGAATTTGGAATCAGTATAAACCCACATAAATTATTCACTTATACATGCATCCTCTTGGTATTGATATTGTTTACCAGGTGCCCCCCCCCCCCCCCCCCCCCCCACCACCACCACCACCACCATGACCTGACCTGATCTGAAGTGGACCAACCTAACTGCTTGGGTTGGGCATCATGGTTAGGTTATCCAAGTCAGGTGACTCCACAGTAGGGTACACTACATGCAGTACTGGTGTTAATTTTCCAGCTCATCCTTCAACGCGAGGGAAACACGTAGCGTTTGCCTAATTAGATGAGCGTAGCGAAGATTTTCACTGAACTCTTACGGAACTTTGTCTGTGCGTTTTTTTTTGGTTTTTTTTTTGTTTGTAAGCACTGCACAGGTCGCAGGGTTTGACCGATCGACATGAAACTTTTTTTTTATATGCAAACTTATCCAACTTAGAACTGTATAGTTTTGAGGTCTAATCGGTTGGACCATTTTTGAGAAACGTCATTTAGAAGTTTCTAAAAACCCCATAAGATTTGGCTGAGCGGAACAAATTGAAATATTAAATCTCTCCAATATGATTCAAATTTTCCACAAATGTGAACACAAGAATAATATACATGAATAAAAATGTGGTTTGATATTCGGACCAGCCGTTTTGGAGAAAATAATTTAATAAATGTATTTTATTCATCGGAAAGATAGAAATATTAGTTGAAAAATGTTGCATTGTCGAAGTCACGGCTTTCTAGATTCATTGACATCGGATGAAGTTCATTTCAAATGATCGAGGTTTGTGGAGTTTTCGATTATACTTTATATAGACATCTCGCTCATCGTACAACGCACATCCTGCGTTTGCCTAGTTTAATGAAAATTTGATTCAAGAACTTGCTTACTACACACATTGTCCAAACTACTGAGCTAACGAGACACAGTGAAGTCGGCCTGATCTGTCCCATCAAGAACCAAGCACGACAGAGCATACATTTGGTATTGTCGTTCTTTATAAGTATATATCTCAAATAATGAAAATATCAGATAATTCGACTAGTATACATTGGTAGTTTGTCCGGTACGGTTAACAAGTTGGCTATGTGAGGAAGGAAGTGATGAACTAGTAGATGTGATGGCTTCAAATAATGGTGTGTTCATAGCTATCAAGTACTTCATACGGATATTTCTCTCATCGCTCATCTATGCGTTATTCTAATGTGAGGCCTACTCACAGTCCTCGAGATCAAGCTGCATCTTCTGCTGAGAGCCGCTGTTATTCTCAGCTCCGCCCCGTCCTGGCCGCGCAGGCAGCGGTAGGCCTCGAGGACGCGGTCCGTCCAGCGCTGCGTGGGGAACCTGACAACGAGGAGGTGCCCCGACGCGGGCTCGGTCGAGAACAACAGCTGGACGTGGTCGGAGCGCGCCGACTCCACGAGCACGCCGAGCACTTCCGACGTCAGCCGATGCGTGGGCGAGCTGGCCGGAGACGAGCTGAACGCTGCGACCACTGGAGAACAAGTCCATTAGACGCAGTGGTGCCAGGTTGGACATATGAAATTAGGTATCACTAGGAAAACGCCATATATGCATTGTTAGACGAGCGGATAGTAATAGTATGGGTTAAAAGGGGTAAAAACTGCTTCGAGTGGTACCAATTTAGCACATTTTATGGTTTTTCTTCAAAATTGCTGACCCGATCAAGCTGAAAATTTCCAGAAATGTGAATCAAAATGTAATTCAACTTCATGCTAAATTTCATATTTATGGAAAATGAAAATATTTTCTTTTTTTTTTGCTGTGTTATTCTAATGGGTATTTTTGAAATTTCTAAAATTCATAAAAATTAAAATTACCATCCGATAATGCCACAAAACTATACAGGTCTAAGTTAGATGAGGAACCATATTGAGAAAAAGTTTGAAGTCGATAGCTGTAGCCGTTTGACCTGTGGAGAACCGACAAAACAACATGAAATGTGCTAATTGGTACCACTCGAAGCAGTTTTTACCCATACTATTACTATCCGCTCGTCTAACAACGCATATATGGCGTTTTCCTAGTAACAAGAAGTGTACTAGTAATACTGTAGTTGTATTACTGTATATTTTTTCTCATTGTATCATGTCTTCATATAATTTATTGGTATTTTCCAATGATATAGGTTACTCTCGAGCTTCCCCTTGGTAGCCCAGTTACTTTAGTGAATACGTAATACATTGCGATAAAACGATACAGTCATGTGCATACAACAATTACCATCCAATTATATATTTCAAAAATGAAACTGGACTCGACCACAATAATGTTAGATTTTACAATAGCTCACCAAAAGAATTGCAGATACATACTTTCAGAAGTAAAATGTCATCTCTTTGAAAAAAATAATTTCATCGTATATAACAGATTTTCATGTAATATTAACATTACCGTACCATGACTTCTTGTTGTTGGCCTACAGTGAAAATGACGAAACATAACATGTGACATGTATAGGCTACTGTGAGTAAATATTATCTATTATTATTATTACTATTACAAGTAGGGCTAGGATGTTTAAGACCTTTGAAACTGCCAAAACGGCAGGCAAATAGTACCTTAAGAAGTGAAGAAAAAGACTTATCAAATAAAAAAAATAACCATGACATTTAGGATTTCACATTGATTTTTCTGAACGTAGGGGGCTATAGGCCTAATTACTTTTACTTACTAATTTTTTGACCTTTTCGATCAAAAATCAAACTTGCGTGTACACTTTTAGTGGATATTTAAATAAGGAAGTAAATATTTTCTAGTCATTTTGAATGAATGTGAATTTGAAAAATGAAAAATGAATTTTGAAAAATGAATGAGTAGTCAACTATTGGCTGAAAAGGCTTCACAATAAGAAATTAGAGCAAAAAAAGACAAAATGACCCAAAAACACTGAAAAATACCTAATTTACCAAAAATGTAAAAAATACTTTTCAAGGCAAAATAAACAACACGTTTTTGCGTTCAGGAACGCATGAAACGTATTGATATTTCAATTTTGAGTACTACAAAGTGGAAGAAAAAAATAGGATATGTCTTAAACATCCTAGCCCTGATTATAAGGAACCTATAAAAAGGTCAAGCCGCCCTCGGTAGCTCAGTCAGCTGAGGCATCGCTTCAGAAACTGAAGTCATCGCTGGGCATTGGTTCAAGTCCCGCGTAAGGGATGGGTTCTTGTAAACGTCCTTTCACCTATCATCACTTCATAGTTTCATAATCATCCGCTCATTTGTACCCCCCGTATAACCTAGCTGTTGGTGGGGTCGTTAAGCAAACAATAATAATCATCAAAAAAGTCAACAGGTATCAGTGGCGGCGCGTGCCCAGAAACCTGTCCGGGCCAAAACATTTCCAAAACTACTACACCTCTTTCCTATAGCCCTTGAGTTATGTAGGCCTACATTGAACATTGTGTTTCTGTAGATTACAGATTTAACAGAAGGAAATTCAATTGGATCTTTACAGTCTATTGTCGTTGTGATATATGTATTTGTGATAGTTTGATTTGCAATTATTTTTATATTTCAGAATATAATTTCAAAACTATGACACTAGGCCTGTTCAAACTTACCGGAACAGCTATTTGAACTTTATAAATAAATAAATAAATGAATAATTATTACTTTCGATCAATTAAATAACGATAGCTTGACTGGTAATCACAAAAGAAAATGGTTCAGAGTGAACACCCTATATACCTATCTCACACCACTAGCGCGCAGGTGGTGGGACCTAGACCACTGCCCCAGGACCAGTGCCAACATCTTCCCTCTCACTCCTACACTCTATATACCTATCTCACACCACTAGCGCGCGGGTGGTGGGACCTAGACCACTGCCCCAGGACCAGTGCCAACATCTTCCCTCTCACTCCTACACTCTATATACCTATCTCACACCACTAGCGCGCGGGTGGTGGGACCTAGACCACTGCCCCAGGACCAGTGCCAACATCTTCCCTCTCACTCCTACACTCTATATACCTATCTCACACCACTAGCGCGCGGGTGGTGTGACCTAGACCACTGCCCCAGGACCAGTGCCAACATCTTCCCTCTCACTCCTACACTCTATATACCTATCTCACACCACTAGCGCGCGGGTGGTGTGACCTAGACCACTGCCCCAGGACCAGTGCCAACATCTTCCCTCTCACTCCTACACTCTATATACCTATCTCACACCACTAGCGCGCGGGTGGTGGGACCTAGACCACTGCCCCAGGACCAGTGCCAACATCTTCCCTCTCACTCCTACACTCTATATACCTATCTCACACCACTAGCGCGCGGGTGGTGGGACCTAGACCACTGCCCCAGGACCAGTGCCAACATCTTCCCTCTCACTCCTACACTCTATATACCTATCTCACACCACTAGCGCGCGGGTGGTGGGACCTAGACCACTGCCCCAGGACCAGTGCCAACATCTTCCCTCTCACTCCTACACCAAAGACAGAGTATTGATGACGTTGTTTAACGCGTCAAGTCGGGGCCCCAACTATCCTACCGTACTTCCACACATAGCAGACTCCATAGTGAAACCACACATAAGAGAAACACTGTCGTTAATCATTTTAATTCAAGAGATTATTTTATTCACAAATTTAATTAAGGTAGTAAACAAAATTCAATGCGAGAGCCTTATAGATCATTAATTATTTGATAATGAAATGACATAAATCTAAGCCAGGTCACTGCCCAATATGCCCTACCGGACTGCCCAATATGCCCTACTGGACTGCCCAATATGCCCTAATGGACTGCCCAATATGCCCTACTGGACTGCCCAATATGCCCTAATGGACTGCCCAATATGCCCTAATGGACGCACCACCACTGCAAACTGTGTATCAAAATTGTAACTAAACTTCAAGTGATCTACGGACCTTGGTCTGGTAACCATCCACGGATGCTCTGCCTGTACTACACTGTAATGTTACGAGTTGAATAAATAGTTGTCATTTATCCTCAAGTTACTGTGTTTTTATGTTGGATCCCTGAATATGATTAGCCGGGGTATTTAGAGGTTTTTCAGTGTAACCAATTGTACCACGAAACGCTTGAAACGAGCAACGAATAAAACCTTCTCGATGAATCATGCAGCCGGTGGCGGAGATCGACGATATGAGCTAGGTTCCCATGACATTTTTTCCACGTCCCGTCCGTCAAAACTTCGGCCGACGTCAACGTTCAACCAATCACGCGCAAGAAAAAGCAACAGTGGGAGGCAACGATTCTTCCCCGTCCAAGTAGAGCCAACTCCAACATTTGACGTCCGGCACGGGACGATTTACGGAAGTCGTGTCCAGTACCAACAATCGAATGTAGGATCGCATCGTCGCATTTCCGTTTTATTTCGATATTACTGTTTTATAATCGCGCGCAAAATCACACGCTGTTTTGTATTTCGAGGTTGAACACAATTATTCATTTTTAATGATGAGTTTCTATCCCGTAATGTTCGTCGAGGCTATTAGATAATTTGCGTGCCTAAGACAGCGTCATGTTTGACCCTTTGATTTCGATGGTTGTCATCAAAAAGTTCTAGTTTGTGCCGATAGAATGCATCCTCACGTGACGTGATAAAAACGTCGTGGGAACCGAGCTTTACCTGTCCGGGGGAAGATGACGTCATGAACGGCGCTGTCGGTGAGTAGCCAATCATCAGAGCTCCAAGTCCACAAACACTCCGAGCCTCCACTCAAGCACCTGTCGATCCACACTGTGTCTGCAACATCAACATGGGCTTTACGCAAGTCGTCATCCAACTCGTACGACAATTCAGTTGACCTTGATAAACAAATTCAAATTCAGATTTTCATAATTGTTCTATTTATATTGGGTTTAACGACACACTGTTATGATAACTAAGATCTAATGGCGTCAGATGGATGATTCATGAGATGATGGGATGATGAGATGAAGGTTCTGGGATAATAAGAAGGATAGTGGGAAGGAAGCGGTCATGGCCGACTTATTGTAGGAACCTTCCCAACATGTGCCTAGACTACAGAGGGAAACCATGAAAAACCTATGTAAAGATGGTCGGCAGCGGGGATCGAACTGCATGGGTTCGGAATTCCCCTCGCCTCCCGGATCACACGAAGCGAGCGCGTTAATCACTGCGCTGCATGATTGTTTTCAATTCAAGTGTACATTTGATTGATTGATTATTGTTTGCTTAACGACCCCGCCAACAGCTAGGTTATACGGGGATACGAATGAGCTGGTGATTATGAAACTATGAAGTGATGATAAGCGAGAGGACGCTTACAAAAACCCATGCCTTATGCGGGACTCGAACCCACGCCTAACGGTGACTACAGTTTCTGAAGCATGCCTCAGCTGACTGAGCCAACGAGGGCGGCAAGTGTACATTTATTTTCATTCTATACTCTTTTTTCTTTTGTATTTAATATTTTCGAGTATTTTTTTTTCCATCAATTAGCTATAATTGAGCAGGATTGCAATCCTATATACACCTGTGGTTCTAGTCATTCTAAACTTCGGTAAGGAGTTGTGCTTGCAGATGAAGTAGAAGAGCGAGTCCACAACTTTGCCCGAGGGTGATCACATCCAGTTGGGATATGTTTGACCACACGCTTGATCCCGCTACTCTAATCGAGGCATTAGCTCACCTGTTGTGCTGGTGTTCTGAGGGAAGTTCCACTTCTCACCGCCAGTGTCGTCCAGGCGATAGATCGTCGTCACGTCATAGACCTCTGAAAGATGGCATTCCGGTCTGGTCAAGCATAGGAATCACTTCTGCAGGGATGGAAGACCCCCCACCACTGAACTTCGTCGACCAGGTAGGCGACGGAGGGGAAGGTATTGCCAAATTCAAAGATTCTTATAAGCACGACGAGTGTTTATGTCTTGCCAGCGTTGCGCCACAACCTGACGGGGTTCGATTACCATCAAGTGCCAATTTGTTTATTTTTCCCAATTCTATATAAATGCTTGTGGTCAAAGGTTATGGGGTTTATTGATGTTTAGCGACCGATATCAGAATTATTCTTCATTACGGATGGGTATTTGTGAAACGCGGGAAAATGCTCCGAAGCCCCGCCAGTTGTGGGGGGTTCAGTTGTGGGGGGTCATCCGTCTCTGGCAAAGTGGAGGATAGGTCAAGCGGGTCCCGATCCTGGATAGACAACAATAGCGGGTCGGGACCCTCGCAGCTAACCAAGTCTGTGGCAAATCACTTCGGTTGGAGGAAAGTTCGGTTTTTCATTAAAATCGAAACTTGATTCAAAATCACTGTAGAACGCTATGAAAAACCCAAGGCTATATGGACGGAAGTAGGATCTTCGGACGAGGCACCACAAGGGCGATCTCAACTTTCACTACTCCATTTCAATCATTCAAACAAAATGCAACGAGCTGTCTGTGATGATACGACTTGCCCCCAGATAAAAGTCTTCTGTTTCCAGAAGTACGGAACACATTATAAGTGAATACTAAATACTAGGAAAACGCGTTATGTGTTTCCGCGTTGATGGATGAGCTAATAAGAATGACATTGAATTCTTTCAAAAAGTTATATCAAGTTGATGTTTTGACGGCATTCAAGTTAAAAATCAATCTTTCCATTTGTTTGGTTTGTTTCGTAGACTATTCTCATGAAGGAAATATTAGATGCAATTTAATATTATCTATTGTAATATTAGACTACTATATGAAACGTGATGACAGCTGTATAAATATATACACCTTGAGACCCTCCTTTTATATTCATTACTCACTGTCAATAATTTCTTCGATAATAAAGAAGGCCTTGTTTTAATCGTTCTCCATTGATGGATGACACTTGTTGCTTGGATTTAATTGGTTTTCCTAATAGCTTTGAAAAGATGTGTAAAAATGTAATTAAATAATTTTTTATATCTAAACGACTGATTGGATTTCAGTAAAAGTTTGAAATAATCTGTATCATTATTATATTGAGATTTGGTGAAAATTTGAATTTTTTCGAAAGACATTTTTTGTACGAAAATTCTTTTTTTGCTTTTTTTTGTCATTATATAATTTTTTATATCAAAACGACTGATTGGATTTCAATGAAAGTTCGAAATAATGTGTATCATTATTATATTAAAATTTGGTGAAAATTTGAAATTTTTTGAAGGACATTTTTTTTATGAAAATTTTTCTCCGGCTTATTCTTATGGGTAATTTGGAAAATGGAAAATTAGTTTTCTCAGAAGTGGTGCAATCGATTGCGCATAAAAATCAATGAGATTCAATCCAGATGATGACACTTGGGCTTGCCAAGTTTCAATTGAATTTGAATTTTCGTTTGACCTGTAGAGCGCGAACAAAAAAAAAAAAAAAAAAAAAAAAAAAAACATGTACATTTTTTTCGGGTCAAGTGTAATTGAGTCTTCGCTTCGCTCATCCAATTATTATTCTATGTACATTCACTATTGTTTGCAGTATAACATAAATTATCAACATAATCCATATAGCACCATGCCTTGAGTCACATTCAAATACCGAGAATTCACTAAAGGCTACTCATATTCATTTTGATTTTGATTGATACGTTTTCATTATTTTTCAATGATTTCATTTTGTTTGGTAAACCAATGGTCGTGTCTGGTGCCTGCATAACGTAACATCAGATGTTGTTTACAGTGTACACAAGGTGTCAAGTTTTCAACTAAGATAAGATCTGCTGATAGTTTGCCTCACGTGAGGTAAGGCAGGTGTCCGCTTGATCGGCTGTGGCTGTACTAACCTGCGTGCGCTGAAGCGAGCAGGCCTAGTGCCAGCAGTGCTCCCAGGCGGAGGTCGCGGAAACTGTGGCGAATCATCTGCAACCAAGCAACCAAACACCTTATATATATATATATATATATATATATATATATATATATATATATATATATATATATATATATATATATATATATTTGACATTCTTTGACAGATTTCTTCGGGGAAAGATTGAGGGTGAGTAAAATGTGATACCTACACAGGCATGCAGTGGGGCCAGGGCGGTCCGGGGCGGCGCCCTGGTACTTTTTTGAGGGGCAGGGCTTAGCCCTGTTTCCAATTTAAAAGCGGAGACAGGGCGGCGTAGGGCGCTGATCTTTGGTAATCTGTTATTTTATATCCAACCATGGGACAAAGTAGATATTAAAATAAAAATCCAGTAATAATGGTAATAATCAACTTGAACAGTCCCAGTCTGCCCATCCACGTGATATAGAATTACAAGTACCAAAACTCACTGAATATAATTGTTTAAAAAGACAATTTTCAAATTTTTTCCTTGCGAAGCGTTGTTGGGGGCTAAACCACCAACAATTGGGAATCGTATTGACTGCTATTTAAATTAACCGTTGTTATTATGACAGCACCACTGCCGGCAGACGTCGTGATGCCACCGCCCTGGCACTTTATTTTTTACGACTACACCACTGTACCTACATGGAGCTTATCTTATTCATTAATTGGTAGCCACCAGCCAATGAGACAAACAATTACATAACCTTGATCTTAGTGCACGCGTATACACTGCAGGAGATTACGAAACGTCAGAACCACGGAACTAGACAGGGGATGACGTAAATACGTTTTTTTTTTAATTACCTGGGTAATACCCAGGTAATTTCGGCGGGTACCCGGTTCGTAATTTGTTACCCGAATTTGTTACGGATAATAATATATTTCACTGTGAGAATCCCCTATTAGTCTTATGATTTTGTTAGAAATTTCAATCAGTAATTTTTCTAAACCCAACTGATCAATTGTAAACGAAAACCATTGGTCGAAGTTTTCTCAAGAAGAAAAATATTCATCACCCATTGATGTAACAATGATTTTTCCCGAAGTCCATTGTTCCCAACAATGGCAGTGATACTAATGTGGCATCCACAGGGACAGATTGATTTTAGGAAGCAGATGAGCTCCAGTCATTTACCATTATTGCAATACCAATATCTGTAAAAGTGTGATTCTCTGATCATATAACAATCATACCGGTACATCATATACATTTTCAAAATACTTCAGTTATTGAAAATTTCTATCTTCAATTTCAATTGAGCTTCACGAAATAGTTCCTTGATACTTTTTGAATTGTTTCAATTTTCTGTTACATTTGACTGATTTTTCCACCTTTGTTATTACAACATTTGAGTTATCAGCAAATTCGACAAATTTTGTCTGCATCTTGTGTTGTATTTGATTACTTGTGTACTTGTTTAAAGCACTAGTGAACTTTCACATGATTTAACGCTTTGAACCAAAATCTTCATGTCGCAGTAATATTCATAGACTACTCCAAGGCTTTTGATACATCATTGTTACATGACAGATTATTACTAGCTTTGGGAAGAATTGGAATTAGGGGGCCTGTACTTCAATGGTTTAAAGATTATCTATCAAATGATCCATGTCAGTAAAACTAGGTGACACTCATAGTAAATGTATTCTAATCACAGCTGGTATACCCCAGGGCTCAATTTTAGGACCTCTTCTATATCTTATTTACGTTAATGATATGCTTAATGGAGTTTAAAATGCTCGGTGTATCTTTACGCAGATGACACGGCCCTAGTAGCGGTTCACGAACATTTGTCAACAGCCATGATTACCTACACTTCGACTTCAATAATATCTTGTGCTTCTCATGACAATGGTTCAACTACCAACTACAAAAAGACTAAAGTTATGCATATTATCACTCACCATTTAGAACTTTGGAGAACATGAATCTAATATACCATGATCATGCCTGTTTACATCGTTATTTTAGAAAAGACTGTAGGCCTACAAATTTACTTGCACTGTCAACATTATGAATACTGAAAGCCAAACTTATTCGGGACTTTCAATTCAAGTGGGATAAGCATATTGACCTTCTTTGTAACAGGTTACGTACTGGAATGTATAGTTTGCGTATTCTTGAACCTACTGCAAATTTCAAAACTCTCCCATGGCCATGCAGATGTGAAGCCGTAACAAATTCGCATCGTATTTCAT
Organism: Brachyptera putata; assembly: GCA_907164805.1. NCBI lineage: Eukaryota > Metazoa > Arthropoda > Insecta > Plecoptera > Taeniopterygidae > Brachyptera > Brachyptera putata. The sequence continues at coordinate 1,363,058 of OU015466.1, read as the reverse complement.
GAGCAAAACACTACTCATCAACCGCTTGATCAAGAAATTCGAAAATGAACATTTCGAATTTTGTTACATTTGGTAATTTTTCATCAAGTCTTATGAATATTCATTTCTATGGATTCCATGATTTCCCCAGTGGTAGGCCTACTTGGTACTAGAACAGAATTTTCTTTGATTCTGAGTAATTCTCTCATTTTTTTATATTAGTATTTTTCTTCATTTTGGTATGAATTTTGATAGTCGGTATTTGTGTTGTTGTTGATTGTCGGTACTAGAAAAATGCCATATATGCGTTGTTAGACGAGCGAATAGTAATAGTACGGGTAAAAACTGCTTCGAGTGGTACCAATTTAGCACATTTTATGTTTTTTCGTCAAAATGGCTGACCCGATCAAGCTGACATTTTTTGAAATGTGTATCAAAATGTAATTCAACTTCACGCAATTTTTTTTTTTTTTGAAAAATAAAAATATTTTCTTTTTTTTCCTCCGTGTTATTCTAATGGGTATTTTTTAAATTTCTGAAATTCATAAAACAAAAAGTTACCACCCGATAATGCCACAAAACTATACAGAACTAAGTTAGATGATGAACCATATTGAAAAAAAGTTTGAAGTTGATAGCTGTAGCCGTTTGACCTGTGGAGAACCGACCAAAAAACATAAAAAAAAAAAAAAAAAAACATAAAAAAGAACACTAATTTTGTTCAGTACCGTATGTCAAATTGAACCCTCGCTAAAGCTCGTCTAATGATATTGTCATATGTAGTCGACGCGAAAGTGATTGTAAATATTGCATAAGTGCTGACTATAGTAAATGAACGGCTGACGGCTGTTCAGGGACAGAATGAAGGTTGTACTGACAGTAGATCATGATATTGTTGTTGGTAGTCAAGTATGATTTGTTTTCCACTTCGCTGTTTACACAATGTGTCAAGTCTTTCCGAAACATCAACCAATACGAACTGAACTGAACCAACACAATACATACATTTGTAGCAATGGTTCAATCTATAAATTGATATTGGTCGAAATGATAAAACAAAATCACTATTGCATCATCTAGTAATTGCCATTAATTTTATATTAAGGTTATTAAATATTCTAATATTCCTATTGTGGTGTCAACTTCGTGCATTCCTACAGTCATGAAAGGTTGGATTCACACTTTACTTGCTTCGTTCGAAAAGAATGCAGTCGCAAACAAGAAGTACGATACCGAGAATCTCTCCCGTCATTTTCCTTATCTCTCTTTCTTCCTCAACCCTCCCTTAGTTCACACATTCCTCAATCGCTGCAAGCGAATAATAGCGCCCCAGTACTGGTGGAAGAAAAACATGCATAATTTACAGCGATCAATTCAAAACGATTTTCGATTTTTAATTTTTCACAAATAAGCTATAGCCTAGGTTGTACATACTTGAAACTGGCACAAGTCCGAGGTATTAGAATTGAACACGACTGAAAACAAATGCTATGAATTGAAGAGTTCAACGTCAATTGTTGAATTGAATCTCATTTTATGTATTCATTGACGTATTATCTTGAAACTGACGAAATTAAAAAAAAAATGATATCATTAATAATTACTAGGAAAACGCCTTATATGCGTAGCATTAAGAACATTTTGTCAGCTCGATGTACTACATATACAGGCCATGGATCACTTCAAAGGTTTAAGAACCGTGGCTGTCTGTTGGTATATGGACCTTGGTTTCCAAACAATTAAACCAGTGCCTTCTTCATATCCATCACAGATTTTAAACGTTTTAATTTATTGGTGACACTTGTTCCTCACATTTAATTAGATGAGCGTAGCGAAGATTTTCATTCCATATACCGAAAAATTTTGGGCTTGGTTTTTATGTTTGTTTTTTTTTTTTTTTTTTTTTTGTGTAATTTTGTACGCGGCATACAGGTCAGGAAAAAGTTTCAATCAACTCGAAACTTTTTTTACAAATTGGTGTTACACCAGAATAGGTTGGGATTGTTTTTCAGAAAAATCGGTCGGAACGGTTTTCCGGAAAAAAATCGGAAAGTATGGAAATTCCCCATAAGAATAGGCCAGGGGAGAAATACTTGGAAATTGTTTTTTTTTTCAAAAGCTCTCAAATTTATACTGAATGTGGGAAGAACTATCATACACATTTTGAGCGACTTATGGAACAATCGGATGTGAAATAACGAAGAAAACGCATTTTTAATGTACTTTTTCACACATCAATAAAAGCAATTAAGAAAGCAATTAAGAAACTATTAAATGTGAGCAACAAGTGTCACCAATAAATCAGAACGTTTAAAATCTGTGATGGATATGAAGAAGGCACTGGTTTAATTGTTTGGAAACCAAGGTCCATATACCAACAGACAGCCGCGGTTTTTAAACCTTTGAAGTGATCCATGGCCTGTATATGTACATTGAGCCGACCAAATATTCTTAATTCTACATTTCCATACTTCTAAGCTCATCTCACAACGCATATGAGGCGTTTTCCTAGTAGTTTCTCAATTGCTTTCTTAATTGCTTTTATTGATGTGTAAAAAAGTACATTAAAAATGCGTTTTCTTCGTTATTTCACATCCGATTGTCTCACAAATCGCTTAAAATATGTATGATAGATCTTTCCACATTCAGTATAAATTTGAGAGCTTTTGAAAAAAAATCCAAGTATTTCTCCCCTGGCCTATTCTTATGGGGAATTTCCATACTTTCCATTTTTTTTCCGGAAAAACCGTCCGACCGATTTTTCTGAAAAACAATCCCAACCTATTCTGGTATAACACCAATTTGTAAAAAAAGTTTCGAGTTGATTGAAACTTTTTCCTGACCTGTATGCCGCGTACAAAATTACACTCAAAAAAACAAAAAAACAAAAAACAAAACAAAAAAACAAAAACATAAAAACCAAGCCCAAAATTTTTCGGTATATGGAATGAAAATCTTCGTTACGCTCATCTAACAACCGTGCATCCACCCCCTTGAGTTTGAGCAAAAGGCGTCAGTGCTCGACTGTCGTCACACGACTTTCTGCTCTCAGACGGGATATAGTTGGGCTTTTGGAACCGGTTGGCGGCGTTTTGGGGTAGCAAGTGGCACTTTGACTTTTCTGATAGATAATTTTGTGGGCTATTCGCTAAATAAAACTGACAAGCAAAATTTTGGCGTTTTGACCCTTTTTGGGACGTGATTCACGACCATAAGGTAGTTTTTTTTATTCTTGTAAAAATTCTCATAACTATTGACGTAATCAACCCACAAGAAAAATAAGCACTCTGGTATATTACGACGCTAAGGAGCAATACTGTAGATTCCCATATCCACCTTTTCTCAAAATGGGCCCAACATGAACCATAAAAGAGGGCTAAATGCGTTCACGAAATGTTTTGGTCATTTATAACTTGCCATAACTCCGTAACTAAAAGAGGTACAGAATTACCACTCACCAGAAAACAGCATCCATGTGTTGATAAGACGCTGACATGTCAACAATATCGAGACAAGTATTAGTTTCATAGACAAATATTATTATACGCGCACGAAGCGCACATCCAGTAACGATAACGATGTTTACTACGCGGCGTCTTGAGGTGGCGAACAAAGGTACTTGCTTGCAGGGGTGGATCCAGGTCATATTCATGGGGGGGACGTGGCAATCTCAGTTTGCAAAAGAAAATGCCATATAAGAACAGTTGTGCAACGACGAGTTACCGCGAAGCCGGCGACCCGCGGGGGGCAAGGGGGGAAGGCCCCCCTCTGGCCCCGCAGGGAAGTTTTTTAAATTACCCTTTTTTTAACGCGATTTAACGAGATTTAGATGACAAAATCAACTGTCCTAAATAACTAAAGGTGCCCAACTGATATTTGCCAATCTTAGTTATTGCAACTGCAGGGTCGTTCTGGGTCATTTTAGCACCACGGGCAAGGACTCAATTGTTAGCCCCCCCTCCCCCTGTATCCGCCACTGCTGAAGGGTTGTGATTGGTCAACGACCTCGTGGTACAACCCTCGCAGGATAAAAAGTTGAAAGTAGGCCATCTGTGTTTGAATTCAACAATAATTGAAAGAAAATATGAATTTAATTTAATGTTCTCTGTATCGTGCGCGAGAGTTATCAAAATAGGCCTGATTAAAATCAACATATAGTTTCAGATCAGCGATTCCAAGGAACAGTATACCCCCTCGAAGGATCCGGACACCTTGACGTGGTGTGGGGCTTGCTTGACCCCGTGATGGCTACGTCCAAACTCGACCGATTCCAAACTCGACCGAAGCAGGTGAAATGGCAGAACGGACGAGTTGAGATTCGGTCGAGTTAGGATTCGGACGAGTTTGGAATCGGTCGAGTTTGGACGCTACCCCCCGTGATCTAGAGAGCTGTCGTCGGGAGCAAGTTATTTGCTCCAGAAAGAAATCCATGACGATACGGTCTGGACCCTCACTCCAGACCGAGTTTAGTCCGAAGAGTCTCGGTCGAGTCCGGAGTATGAAGGGAGTAGGCCTACTGAACCTTGCGTTTGTATTTTTATTTTATTTCCTTTTCTCTACACTTTTCTCTTCATCTATGGTATTTTTTTATTTTTATCTTATTTTACCGTACTTTTCTACCTCTTTCTATCCCGCTCCCCCCACATGCTTGAAACATCCACAAACCTTGACTACTACGGCAAAATAGGCCTACAGGGACATGAACATATAGGCGCAAATTGACTTCGCTGTCGACGCGCCTTTAAACCCTCGTTTGTTTTAATAGTTTAAAATAAAACATTGGTCTTGTAAATCAAAATTAAGGTTGAACCTTTTGAAACTGCCTAAGGAACAGTACAGAGAAGGAATTGATACGAGCAATGAGCAACGGCATGCAACAAGTTGAGCAAGTGTTTGGACTTACGTGTTGTTGCTAGGAGATGCGAGGAAGTAATGGCTGGTGGCTGGCATGGAGACAGCACACAGAGACCTAATCTCTTACTCCAGCTGGCAGTACCTACAACCTTCTGCTACGTCATGACGTCACACAGGAGGCTGTAGGGACCTCTTCTTGATGCGTGCGACTAGCCCACGATACTCATTTTATGATTTTATTATAATATATATATTGGTTTAGATTTCATTCTGTAGGCCTATGAATATATATATATATATATATATATATATATATATATATATATATATATTTTCATTCTATTCCATATTAATTGTAATCACAATTACACTCAAGTGTTCATTTGAATATAAAAGTACGAGTATTGAAATAAGTCAAGCTATAAATATTAGATATAAATAGTCAATAATGTTAATATTAGTTAGTGTTAGGGTTTGAAGGCGCGTCGACAGCGAGGTCATTTAGCGGCTGTGTTCATGTCCGTGTACTTTGTCATGGTTGTCAACGTTTGTGGATGTTTTGAGGACATGGAGGGAGCGAGATAGAAAGAGCTAGACAAGTAAGATAAGATGATATGAAATAAAATAAAATGGAAGAAGACGATAGATGAAGAGAAAAGTGAAAAGAAAACGAAATAAAATGCACACATGAAAAATAATGAATACAAAAATTGAAATAAAAACCAAACCCAAAATATTTCGGTATATGAAATGATAATCTTCGCTACGCTCATCTAATTATATTCTATGTTATGTTACAATGGTCAGATATTTAGAAATTAACTATTTGGAACATTCTCATTTTTCATTCTTTCAATATTTTTATTTCTTCAAAACTTGGTAGACCCCCGTGAAGTTGGCCACGCACATGTGCGAAATCAAATTTTGACAAATGTCATTCGTTAGTGCTTCGTTAGTGCAGGTTAGTGCCGCAAATAAAATCGTTAGTGCTATTATAGTGCTGGCACTAATTTACCAAATACATGTGCGGGGCCAACTTCACGCTGGCCCCGCACATGATCGAAAATTGAAATTTTTTGACGTCATCATCTTATATTGTGTTAGTGCTCGTTAGTGCCGCTCATTTTATCGTTAGTGCTACATTGGTTTGGAGCAAAAACGACCTAAGTCATGTGCGGGGCAGCCCCGCACATGAGCAATTATAGCGTTTTTATGGCATGTAAATCAAGGTCTTCGTTAGTGCTGGTTAGTGCCACAAAAATTATCACTGGTTTCGCTGGCGGCTAGGCGGCGAATCCCGCCGAGGCCCCTCGCCAGTGAGGCCCCCAAAATATACAAGTCTGCACTAATGCTTGACTTATGAAAAAATAAGAATACATGGCAAAATCTGATGAAATGTTGATTCTCTATGTCTGGGCCCGCCTGTACACGACACTGTTGTAACTACAGCGGAATGCGAAATGTGGTGGGAGGTGCACGTGTTTTGTTTTAATCTTTAATACGAGAGCCTGGACTAAGAAATGTTTTTGTATCATATTTCGTAGGAAATGAATGCTCTATGTTGTACTTCTATGTTTTGATCGGCGTCGGCAACTGGCGTTTGAAGGTGATGAGTGAATTCTGTTATTTCGTTCACAATGTTCGATCTTTGCTGGCATGGAGCACGGAGGCCCCTGAATCATTCATGTTCTGCGAACCTTTGCGGTTATTAATAAACAAAATGCAACAATACAATTATTATTGTGCTTTGTACATAATATCTTTATGTTTGATATTTTGCGCTCATTTCCAAGATTGCCGAGTTACAGAATTCAATAGAAATGTTGTAGGAGGCCTCCCTTATGCAAGTAAATCAAATTGCTATTCAGTGTATTTTGTATTGGCAGTTGCTCTTTCGACTTATAATGCGTTGTACTGTTTCATCGTTCAAGTTACACGTGCGGGTGCGTCTTTTATTTTCTTTTGCTGTTCTTCCACGTTATATTCTATATTATTCACCATTACATATTCATTATACTTGACAATTACAATACATGACACTGGCCACTGCAGTTATTTGTAAAATCATCTTTGATATTTTAAAATGAAATCGCCGGAGAAAATGGTATTGAATTCGTCGTTGAATCTTGAAAGGCGAGCTTTTTCTCTAATATAAATTTTTGATAGTTCTGCTTGTTAGTTACGTTTTTAGATCTTTTTGTTAGTTACAAATTACAATTTTGATAGCCAATGGGAAGCCAGCTTTAGAATTGTCGTTAGTTCTGGGCCTATCTAGGGCTAGGATGTTCATGACCTAAAAAACTGGGAAATAGGACAGTACATAATATGGGACATAATATGACATAAAAGAATGGAAAAATGATCTCAAAAATTCAAGTATGACCATTAAAGTGGACTAAATTAATGTTTTAATGATTATTGTTTTTTATCAAATTATTTGTGAACAAAGTTACGAGCTGCAAGACGATATTCGAAACGATACATAATATTAAAATTGTACTCTGAATTATTATACACTGCAGGGAATTATTTGATATGAAGGCCTGCATATTGCTACTGACCGACTGTCAACATCTTCAACATATAATAAAATACGTGATTCGAAAAATGACGGAAATTTCAATTATTTTAGACCGAATTGAATTTCGCGTATTTTAGGACACGACATGATAAATTAAATGTGAATTACTGCTTAATTGTGTTCTTCAGATGTTTTTTTCGAATTTCAACAAATAATTGTAAAATATGACAATATGACCATAAAAATGACCAAGTATGATCCAAACTAAAATATACGGCTAAATATGCATTAAATGCGTATAAAAATTGAGTTTTTGAGACGAGGAACATCTAAAACATATTTATATGTCAATTAAATTTGAATCTGAAACATCCCAGCCCTAGTTATATCTTATCAGTTCAGCCCGGCAGTAGGCCTATATATACTCTCTTATTATTATCATGAGAAAACATATTTTCTGTGATCTTTCTTTGTTGGTAATTTGATGTTCAAAATGGAACAATAGGAATGGGTAATACGATTCTTGTGTGTAGTTTTAACAGTGGTGTCATGAAATATAGAGTTACAGTACATTAGGTACTGAATTAGATGTTCAAGTTTATTGTATATTCAAGATTCTTTTCAATTTATAATTCAAAAGCGTTTACTTCTTTCAATAAATAAGAAAAATGCGGCGTATCACATACTGATGGCTTTGATTGTAACTCTTTTCACATAGCTATTATACCATTGATACAAGTAAGTTGTTGTAGCCTATAAGAAATATGCTTTGTATCAAATAAATCATGTGAAGACTCTACTGTAATAGGAGAGTTATATATTTTATCGCTTGAATTATGAATATAAGAAGAAAATCGCCTCCGGCGGTTGGGACTACGGCGCACGCCGAAGACCCTGTTGTGGTTTGGGATTCGCCCTCGCTCCGGCCCTTTTAAATTTTGTTGCCGCCGAGGCCTTTTGGACCCAGTCCGACACTGCCTGACACCATGGCGGGAATCGAACCTCGGTCCCCTGAATGACGGTTCAGTGGGCTAGCCACTCGGCCACTCGTCTCAGTTGCAGATTATTCCTGATATCGCAGAAACCGACGAGAGAAAGAGAGCACTAACCTGGTACGAACGAAGCACGCCCGAGCACGCCCGAGCACGCCCGAGCACGCCCGAAGGTCAACATGGCGCAGGGATTCCCCCGTTTCATTGACAGACGGAAGATCATCGGAAGGTCACTGATGAGATTCAGCGTTATCATGTGATTGAAGATAGCGAGCTTGGGGCATAGGTCAAGGGTCAAGCTATTGATAATTATATGCACCGATTTGTATACAATACTGAAATTTCTCTTTACTATTTTTGTCTATATTTATTAACCAGTGACATTGGACAAAATGTAAACCAAATCGAGAATAATTTTATGCTCTATCTATAATATATCGCATTATTATGATATGAGATTATTTTTCTGTAAATTCAGTCAGTTTGTAGATAACACGTAAGGAGATACCAAGGAGATATTTGATGAAATGTCACTAATATTTCAGAAACTGTTCACTTCAAAGTATAGGTCTATTTATTCTTCTCAAATCTAGTTGCGATGCGTCTCAGTTTCAAGTATTCACGCAATGCAGATCACACCGAGTCGAGGAAAACACTAGCATGAGTCGAGCTGGAACTCAGCTCCGTCAAGTTGTGGGCCCCAATTTCAATTCCGAATTGTTTTTCTTTTCAACATTAGTGCCGAATTAGTGCTGATTAGTGCCGTCGAGTTGGTACTTAGTGCCATCTTCCTGTGGCAAATAAGTAGAAAAAGCTGTGGGGGGCCACAACTTTACGCTGGGCCCCCCATGAAACGGATCTTGCTCAAAATAGAAATATAATTATAGTGCTGAATTAGTGCTATCTAGGAAAACGTCATATATGCGTTGTTAGACGAGCGGATAGTAATAGTATGGGTAGTAATATGTAAAAACTGCTTCGAGTGGTACCAATTTAGCACATGTTACGTTTTCTTCAAAATGGCTGACCCGATCAAGCTGAACATTTTTAGAAATGTGTATAAAAATGTAATTCAACTTCACGCAAAATTTCATTTTTTGGGAAAAAAAAATATTTTCTTTTTTTTTCCGCCATGTTATTCTAATGGGTATTTTTGAAATTTCTAGAATTCATTAAAAAAAAAGCTACCCCCCGATAATGCCACAAAACTATACAGATCTAAGTTAGATGAGGAACCACATTGAAAAAAAGTTTGAAGTTGATAGCTGTAGCCGTTTGACCTGTGGAGAACCGACAAAAAAACATGAAAAAAAAAAAAAACATAAAAACGAACAGTAATTTTTTTCAGTATGTCAAATTGAATCCTCGCTAAAGCTCGTCTAATTAGTGCCGTTCACCCCGTAATTAGTGCTTCACTAATTCAACACTAATTGTAAAAAAAAATCAATTCCGAATTGAAATTGTGGGGCCACAAGTTGACGGTGTGTAGAACTCGTGTCATGTATCCTGTATCACGTGATCCTGGTAAGAACTGGAGATCGTATGAGTAGGGCGAGGATGTTTACGCACCAAAAACCTACAATCATGCATGCACTTATATGCACTTGAAGATGCATTAATAGAATAATATCTAGTGCTCATTTAACAAGTACGATTTCAATTACAGGTTCAAAACTATGGTAAAATGTCAATAGTTAATGTATAGAATGTCTACAGAACGGAATTGGGATCATTAGAAATACAAAGTAAATTAATTCGTCTTAAAAAAGTTGCTTCTGATGAAATTAATATTTCAATGAAATTAATAATGCATAAGATCTATAGAGTATGTAGGTCTACCACAACACAAGAAAGAATGAAGATATACTCTGTAATACTGTACAGAAAATAATAGAAATATCTAGTAAGACTCTTGGAAATAATGAAATCCCCAATTCTGACAAATGACTATATTTTGAATTTACTAATCCAGAACCATCGAAGTGAATTGATATTGAACTGATCAAAAATGAATTCAGCATTTTTCGTCCCGTTTTTCCGTGTACCGGCAAAATAATAAAAAACTGGAATTTTTTCGTGCATTCCACAGAAATTATTTTCGGCGCGTGAAACTTGTCAGAGTTGATGTTCTTATGTTTCGCCGTTCTATTAATACAGATTCATTTAAAAACCCATAACATTTTGTAAAAACTTCTTGTCATTGGAACTATGATATTATCAAAACGGCGAGACATGACAATTCTAACTATCTGTTGGCATGCGCATGCGCAACAGTTGGAACATCAACTCTGGCAAGTTTCACGGACGTACAAATTCCCGTTATCAATTATTATGCTGGTACACGAGAAAAAACGGGACAAAAAATTGCGATTCAATTTTTCATCAGTTCAATATCAATTCACTACCATGGCTCTGCATCAGCGAATTGAAAAATATAGTTATTTGTCAGAATTTGTTATTTTAATTTTTACATGGAATGAATAACCCATAACTATGCATAAATATGCATTTATAGCAAAATCTTTCCCAAATATGCAGTTTCATGCAAAATAAAATTTTCATACTCAGAATCAGGGACTCATACATCATATATATCCATTAATGAGCAAGGGATAAAGGGTGAAACAAAAACAATGATGATATTGCATAAACATCCTAAGTTATAAATAATTCCGAGACAGATAAACGACACGCGGAAGCGAAGATGTTAACTGATATGAGAAATAGAAAATAAGAGTTACATTAGAATAACTAGGAAAACGCCATATATGCGTTGTTAGACGAGCGGATAGTAATAGTATGGGTAGTAATGGTTAAGAACTGCTTCGAGTGGTACCAATTTAGCACATTTTTTTTTCAAAATGGCTGACCCGATCAAGCTGAAATTTTTTAGAAATGTGTATCAAAATGTAATTCAACTTCCCGCAAAATTTCATTTTTTTGGGAAAATGAAAATATTTTCTTTTTTTTCCGCCATGTTATTCTAATGGGTATTTTTGAAATTTCTAAAATTCATAAAAAAAACAGTTATCACCCGATAATGCCACAAAACTATACAGATCTAAGTTGGATGAGGAACCATATTGAAAAAAAGTTCGAAGTTGATAGCTGTAGCCGTTTGACCCGTGGAGAACCGACAAAAAACATGGAAAAAAAAACAAAAAAAAAACGAACACCAATTTTTGTCAGTATGTCAAATTGAATCCTTGCTAAAGCTCGTCTAAATAGCACGCGGGAAATGGCTCGAAGGGGCGAATATACTCTATTCCACGATCACCCGTCAGACCGATTCCCCGTCCTGAAATCTAGCGACCAACTGTTTCGAGCGTGACAGGTTGGTGGCTCGGGTATCAGAATCCACGTATCAGATATCATCAACGACAGTAAGTTTCGAACGTACATTCCGCAGTTTCGGGTTACCTACGAGAGATGAAGCTTCCGATCGACAGTTTGTCCTATCCCACACACTTGGCGTACGGGTGGTTCGAGCCTTCAGCATTCTCTTATCAACACACAAGTATGAATAGCTATGCCACCAAGTAACAACAACTAGCAGTCATCAACTCTCATCACTCGCTAGCAAGCTAATCCATCCTTCAAGAGACCGGGCTTCGATTCCCGCCATGGCCGACCATCCTGACAGAGTTACATCGTTTGCATGATCAAGATTTGAGATTAATTGTCGCATATTATTGAATAATATCAGTAACTGGGTATCGTTGATTACAGAGTCCAATATCCGTGTTTGGTTCGGTTTGGTTTCATATACTGATGGGGATTTTTTTACTTCGGACCCAATATATCATGTGATTTGAAACCGATAATTTTGAATTATATGTACAGGCTATATTTTGTTTTGACATTGTAGGTTTTCAAATTAATTTTTATTCATTATAATGAAATTCGTGAAATACATTTTTGTATTCATTATTTTTTTTTCTAGCCATTTTATAATTTCCACAAGTTTCCAAGTACAAATTGAACTGTAAAAGTGGCCGGGTGCTTCGACTCATAAATGATGAGAGCAAATGAACAAATGCACAAAATCAACATATTACATGGGCACACATCATTTCGTCTGCACGAGGTTCATTCTTCAATCTCCATTCAAATGTCGCAACCGACATGGCCAACTTTCTCAGCTCCCCAAATTCAATTGCACAAATTGTCCCATTTCTCACAGGATAACTGACACGATGATTATCAGATGCTTTTGCCACCTGCTATTGCAGACCCGATCGAGCGTCTCCACTACCAATTAGCACGAACGGCTTGGTGTGTCGATACGCCACATGAGGTAGTAGCACATCAGTCATTCTTTTCTTTTTATCTTGACATACTTTCGCTAATAAATAATAACTTTGTTTGACTCGGCGGTAAATGATGGCGCACGTGTTCTCGGGTGACCTTCACCCTACAGACCTGCATCGAAAGACTACCCAATGTACAGAGATGTATAACAAGTCGTATAACTCTCAGGCGTTTGAGTTTCTTGAGATATATATCAAAACTCGTACGAGAAAAACATGCTAATTGTATTCAGTAACTGTGAATAAACCAATGAAGCGATTGTTGTCAAATGTTTGGAGTGTATAGTTAAAGGATGTATCTTGACTGTCGTGGAAGATATTTTGTAAACAAATGTCATGTGTGCGCGCTCACACATGACATGAAATCAGAAAAATTACTGAATTTTGCCTCAGTTTGATTGAAGTTTATATAAGACCAGAAAAATATTTGAGAAACAAACGTACATCCATAAACAAGATTGACCTGTGACTGAAACACATTCCAAATTTGAAAGTCATCGTACGTGTCGTTGGCTCATGAGATTGAGAGTTGATTGAAGATTTCCATGCAACTCTTACGGAGCTTTGTCTGTCCGTTTTTTGTTTGTTTGTTTGTGTGTTTGTTTGTAAGCACTGCACAGGTCGCAGGGTTTGATCGATCGACATGAAACTCTTTCTGTATACGCAAACTCATTCAACTTATTAGAGCCCTACAGCTTTTGGGGCATAATTGTTTGACCATTTTAAGAAACTTCATCTCAAAGTTTCTGAAAACCCCATAAGATTGAGCTGAGAGGAAAAAATGGAGAATAAAATGTCACCAATATAATTCAAATGGTTCTCAAATGCAAGCACGGAAGTGATACACATAATTAAAATTTTGTACGTAATTCGGACCAGCCGTTTCTAAGAAAATAATGTAATACATGTTCTTTATTCGTCGAACAGATATAAATAATAGCAGAAAAATGTTGCAGTGATATAGATCCACAGCTCCTTAGATTCGTTGGTATCGAATGAAGTATATTTTTAAATTTATATGATCAAGGTGTGTAGACTTTTAGATTTTACTTTATAGATATCTCGCTCATCTTACAACCCTGTTTTCGTGAGAAATTCTAAAATATCCTGAAGGTATGCAACCACAATAACGCTGATGTTATATAAGATGCCTAAAACATCCACGGCGCAAGCTGACAGTAGTTGAATGTAATATACGTGCTATCGAGGTCAGAAAAGCACAGAAAAACCTCCTCACGAAACCCGTTTCGAGGTGCACCAAATCAAAGTACAGTTTCTGAATATCGAGGGATTGAATATCAAAGGTCACAAAGATGATCTCGAATATTGGTAAAAAAATAAAATTTGTTTGGCAGAAAATCAATGGTCACATCAGCAAATGATTGTATTTATTACCTAATTCTGTGTAGGTAAAATAAATGATGGTTCAAAACGAAATCTGTTTCCTAATAACATGTTATCAATATTAACTATTCTCTACACCTCCACTATGTATTGTATAATGTGTACATTCATACAATTATCAATTACTACCTTTATTTGATGCCAAGACCTTTCAATTGATATTCATTCTGTTACGAGCGGAGTACTTGCTTCCGTGTGAAATTCTAAAACATCCTGTAAGTATGCAACCAAAATAACGCCGATGTCATATAAGATGCCTAGCACATCTACGGCGCAACCTGACGGGAGTTTAATGTACTACGTGCTATCGAGGGTCACAAAATCAAAGCACAGAAAAACCTCCTCACAAAACCCGTTTCGAGGTACAGTATATCAAAGTACAGTTTCCACACTTTGAGGGACAGTATATCAAGGGACACAAAAATGATTTCGAATATGGTTGAAAAAGTGAATTTTGAGGGACAGAAAATCAAAGGTCACTATCCACAAAAAGCAAGGTACAGTTTATCAAAGTACACTATAACCCGAATTGAAGTACAGTATACCAAGGGACAGAAAACAACATTTGAAGTACACAAAACACATATCGAGGTACACTAAATCAAAGTACAGAATAACCACATTGAGGGACAGCATATCAAGGGACACAATATATAGTAGGCCTCAATGCTCTCTCTCTCTCTCTCTCTCTCTTATTACGTCACATATCTGGTAGCAGCAACAGCTGATTACGTGCTGTCAAGGAAAATAAGATACTTCAGGCAGGCCTAGTAAGAATTTCGCGTCCGTCGATGTAAACAATGCTTGTATTTTGAATAACAATCTGTTGTAAGGATATTTAACGCATTGTACCACGATCATATGTGTCGTTATGCCGAGTGGCAGGCGAAATATTAGTCGTCCAACTGGCCGGCCTTTACCACCTCAGTCAATCTTTCCAAATGAAGACAGCAAGCCAAAGTAAGGTTATGGTTCAAATAATTATATTTCATATAGGCCTGGGCATTGAATTTGTAGTGGCCTAGGTAGGCCTAAGGCTTGACCAATCCTAATGTGACGTTGCCTAGGTCCTAGCTTAGTCTGACCCGCGCTGATTATATGGAGATAGAGGCTACGGTCATGCAATGTTGAAATAAAATTGATTTCCACTCTTGCTGGGGTTAGTTTGGTAGTGGCGTCATTGAGTGGCATTGAGTTTGTATAAATTATATACCACTGACTCAATGCTAGTGGCATTAAGTGTATTGTTGTTTGATGGTAGTGGGGCTATTCAGGTGGCTGTAATTACACTGAATTTGGGTTAATATGCTTTCTCGGATTTTTGTACTGCTTCAGAGATAGTCTAGTACTAGCCTACTATAAGTCAATGCCGAGAGAAGGCCCAACTGGAAGTGTTCAGGGTTCATTTCTGCCAGAAGAATGAAGTGTCTTGTTAGTTGTATTACGTCTATAACTCCTATTGGTAGCCACTGTAACTTGTAGTCTGTGTAGGCCTATGTGCAAACAAAATCAGCTCGCCTGTTGGGATACCTTACAGTGAAGTGTGGGCCAACTCCAAACTCAATGCTACTGGGCCTCAAGAAGCCCAAGCGCAGCCTACCTCGATTATGCTGGTTACGTTTTAAATACGGTACCGGTAATGTACAACGTGATGAAATATTTATGTTTTCCTGTATGTCTAAATATGCCGTTCATTTATTTATTTATTATTGGATGAGCAAAGCAAAGACTCAATTTCACTCAACTCGAAAAAAAGGTAGTAGGCCTACAGAGAAAAGTAAAAGTAGAAAAGAGAAAAGGAGAAAAGTAGTAATGTACAATGTTACCTTATGACTGTTGCAGGCCGTGTTCCTCGTTACCCTCAATAGCCTGGGTCAAGAGGAACAATGGCAAACTGTTTCTTAAATTATCTAGGCCTAGTAATTTCCAGTTTAGTCAGGAGTATTTCTAATAGTAATTATTTACTGAACAAAACCCAACAGATAGGCCTACTACAAAAAAAATCTTAGCTAAAAAAAATCCAACAAAAAATTACAAATAGTTAGCAAAGTGAAAACTTTCAAAACGTGTTCCCCACTACCCACATTACCCCTACAGAACCTACAGGCCTACTAGGTAAAATTGTAAAGAGGGACGTAGGCAATGTAAGTTTGCTTTTTTATCAAGTTACCGGAAGGGAGTGAAACAATTTGGATGAAAAATTATTTCATGAAAATTGAGAAAAGATAAAACTGAAAAGGTTTAGAGTAAGGTTAGAGAGAAGGATGGAAGATTGGTACCGGCACATGCAGCGTAGTGGTTAACGCGCTCGCTTCATGTGATCCAGGAGGCGAGAGGAATTCCGAACCCAGTTTGATCCCCGCCGCCGACCATCTTTACAGAGGTTTTCATGGTTTCCCTCTGTAGTCTAGGCTAATGCCGGGATGGTTCTTACAATAAGGCGGCCACGACCGCTTCCTTCCCACTATCCTTCTCATTACCCAAGAAACCTTCATCTCTTCATCCCATCATCTCATTAATCATCCATCCGACGCCATTAGATCTCAGTTATCATAACAGTGCGTCGTTAAACCCAATATGTATATATATATGGAAGATTGGTCAGCATAATAAGAGAAGATTCACTAAATTTGTATTTTATTTCAATTTCATTATTCTGTTCCATTATTCAATATGTTTAATGAGTTTTGTTCAGTCTCAAGGTGATATTGTCCATCAATCTACCACCTGTTACAAACTACTTGTAGCAACAAATGACTAGTGAATGGCTCTAGACATGATGTTTGCTTGTGGCTTGTGCAGGGTGGATGTGCCGGCCGCAGCCAAGGTGGTGTGTCCGAAGCACATCCCGATCCCGAACGTGCCTCATGACGGCAGCGTCACGTTCGAGGTGGCCATGTTCCTGTTCACCGGGATGACGTCGTTCTTGCAGTTCCTGCATCTGTACCGCACCGTCTGGTGGCTGCCGCAGTCGTACACGCGCTACACCATGGTACGCCTCCCCAGCTGTTCATGTCAATACCTCAGCACTGCATTCGTTTCGTTACGTTGGGTATTGCCAGAGAGCCAAGCATTTGGGGGAATTCAAAACACAAGTTTTGTTTTAAATAGTTTGAAGGGATGAATTGTTGTTGACTATTTTGCCCAAGAAACGTTCAAGTGGTGAAAAAGCTTTGCGGATTTTCTTCACCTTCGTGGTGAATTCTCACGCATTTCAGTTTGCAGACTTTCCTATTATTTTCATGTGGAGAAGATTTGATGGTTGATAAGTACTGTTATTCATTGAAGGACAAAGGCAAGAAATACAAAGGGAACTTTTAAAATTAGACCTGAATAAAGACATGTAAAGCTGGATTTCCATGCACGCGATTCTCATGACTTGCGTCATGGCGGCTCAAAGTCGCGAGACTTGTCCCTGATTGGTCAGTAAAGGAAAATGTCTGCCGTCTCGCCGCCATGACGCGCGATATGGCATCGCGCGTCATGAGAATCGCGTGCATGGAAATCCAGCTTTAGTCTTTATTCAGGTCTAATTTTTTTTTTTGATATTTTTAAAAATTCATTCAATATTCGTGTCTAAAAGAGACATAATCGCGGAAAATCGCGATAGGTTTTTTGACCTCGGGAAGACCTGAAACGTAAACATATTGAAGAAAAAAGAACACTTGACGAACAATTCACGTTTATCATTAAAACCTTGCATGCTTGCCTCTGGGTCTGTACTTGACAGTGATATAATGACAAGCAAATTAGCATCAGTTTATGGCGTTTTGGCTAAAAACAATGAATATGACAGGGGGGGGGGGGGGGGGGGGGGGGGTGAAAATTTCGGTCCTAGCGGCGCAAAATGTCTTTGTATGGCCCTGACTCCAAAACCTTGAACTTCTAGGCTACGTGTGTTCCACTAGCCCGGCCTGGGCTAGCAACGCACCAACATTCTAGGACTTTGAGAGCCCGCATCTTAGCAGAGAATATTTTCCTATCAAATGTGTATATTCAGGGTGACAACATTTATAGTTCCTACCAGTGTTGTCAGTGGGAAGGGGATAATATTCTAAGAGTTCCAGGAACCACGGCTAGATGGCAATGTTTTCCATATTTAAATTTTGAAAAAATCTATTTACATTGCACATTTTGGCCTAGGAAATTGGTAAGACTGTTACATTATAGCCAAATCAGGATTTCATATATTCATAAGCAAAGCTGAACTTGAAAATGTGCCTTTGTAACTTTTAGCTACTATCATTCATTGACCAGGAATTTAACAATGAAAATCATCAAATTGGACACGTACAAGTTGTTGCTCTATCATGAAATCATTTCCCGACGAGTCTGTCCAAGCTGCGGGCTCTAGAGGCGTACGTGTCAACATCAGTCCTTGTTCCAGAACTTGTACCTGATTGACCCGCACCTGGTGGGCTTCATAGCAACCATCCTGGCGCGTCGTCTGGTGTACTGCGCATTATCCCGCGTCGTCACCACCTTCAGCCCCGCGTCAACATGGCCGATACTGCAGCGGCTACTCAGGTAACTGTTCCATTCAATAGCCGTTTGCACCCTAGTACGCTGGTGCGTCTGAAGGGTGCGTCTGAATGCTCTGATGCGTTGAAGGTTGCGTCTGAATGCTCTGATGCGTTGAAGGTTGCGTCTGAATGCTGCGATGCGCTGAAGGTTGCGTCTGAATGCTGTGATGCGTTGAAGGTTGCGTCTGAATGCTCCGATGCGCTGAAGGTTGCGTCTGAATGGTCCGATGCGTTGAAGGTTGCGTCTGAATGCTGTGATGCGCTGAAGGTTGCGTCTGAATGCTGCGATGCGCTGAAGGTTGCGTCTGAATGCTGCGATGCGCTGAAGGTTGCGTCTGAATGCTGTGATGCGCTGAAGGTTGCGTCTGAATGCTGTGATGCGTTGAAGGTTGCGTCTGAATGCTCCGATGCGCTGAAGGTTGCGTCTGAATGGTCCGATGCGTTGAAGGTTGCGTCTGAATGCTGTGATGCGCTGAAGGTTGCGTCTGAATGCTGCGATGCGCTGAAGGTTGCGTCTGAATGCTGCGATGCGCTGAAGGTTGCGTCTGAATGCTGTGATGCGTTGAAGGTTGCGTCTGAATGCTGTGATGCGCTGAAGGTTGCGTCTGAATGCTGCGATGCGTTGAAGGTTGCGTCTGAATGCTCCGATGCGCTGATGCGTTGAAGGTTGCGTCTGAATGCTCCGATGCGCTGAAGGGTGCGTCTGAATGCTCTGATGCGTTGAAGGTTGCGTCTGAATGCTCTGATGCGTTGAAGGTTGCGTCTGAATGCTGCGATGCGCTGAAGGTTGCGTCTGAATGCTGTGATGCGTTGAAGGTTGCGTCTGAATGCTCCGATGCGCTGAAGGTTGCGTCTGAATGCTGCGATGCGCTGAAGGTCGCGTCTGAATGCTGTGATGCGCTGAAGGTTGTGTCTGAATGCTGCGATGCGTTGAAGGTTGCGTCTGAATGCTGCGATGCGCTGAAGGTTGCGTCTGAATGCGCTGATGTTTGCGTGAATGTTGCAGGTTGCTTCTGCTGGCCTTGGTCCTGACCCTGCTTGTCTGGTGCGCCTTCAACATCATGCAGAACCACCCAATCGTCAACATCTTCTACCTCTGCTACCCGTGAGTATCTCCAGAGAGTAAAGCAGGTATTCATTCCTAATTTATATTTCCGACTCAATGTAAGTTACATTTACGGTGGTTGTTACTTGAATGTGAAAATTAGCCCCTACTTTGATATAGTAAATATTTGCAAGTATTTTGATGCCATTTTGAACCATGATGATTTCCCAATAGGCAATTCCCAGTAGGCATCAGCCAATGAGAGTCAAATGTTCTACTCAATGTCAGATTGAGACTGGAATGGACTCTGAAATGCCTTGTACTAGTCTGCTTGTGGCGGAGACTCGGACCTCGAGCCAGAGTGTTGGTTCGTTCGTGTCCAAGTAGGCCTGTTGAATCGTTCCAAGATCGGTCGCTAAACAATAACGGTTTAGAAATCCCACTCATAACCTTTGGTCAAAAGCATTTATCTAATATTCAACAAGTCGCAATAAGAGTATTGTGTGGTAGGAATGGAACTCGACCTGCAGGCTCGACCGTGCTGAACTCTCCTCTTGTTGAGAGGCCCAGATTAGGGAGATCTTGTTTCAGTTCATTTCAGTCCATTTGAAGCAAATGGCAACGGAAGTGAAGGTCATTTCATGGCTATTTAAAAGTCGTGTCTGTATGCATAATACGTACTCAGTTGTAGATTCTGTAGATTCTGAAATGAGTTTTTTTTGTATATTTCTTTGGGTTTACACTGTATTTATTAGACGAGCTTTAGCGAGGATTCAATTTGACTTACTGAAAAAAATTGGTGTTTGTTTTTATGTTTTTTTTGACATACTGAAAAAAATTGGTGTTCGTTATGTATTTTTATCGGTTCTCCACAGGTCAAACGGCTACAGCTATCAACTCCAAACTTTTTTTCAATATGGTTCTTCATCTAACTCAGATCTGTATAGTTTTGTGGCATTATCGGGGGTTAACTTTTTTTTTATGAATTTTAGAAATTTCAAAAATACCCATTAGAATAACATAGCGGAAAAAAAAGAAAATATTTTTATTTTTCAAAACAATAAAATTTTGCTTGAAGTTGAATTACATTTTGATACACATTTCTGAAAAATTTCAGCTTGATCGGGTCAGCCATTCTGAAGAAAAAACATGACGTGTGCTGAATTGGTACCACTTGAATCAGTTTTTACCCATACTATTGTCATGATTTTACATGGGGGTTCGAAATAATACGCAAACACAATTGTTATTAAAACTAAAATAAAATATATTCTCAAATTTACTTACATAGGTACATCCTATCACTCCAGCTTATACCAGTTTACTGAGGGCGATCATCCGTGATCTTTATGCAGCGTTAACAATATACACTCGTCAGTAGACTTCGATCGAGTGTAGTCGGCTTCAAAAGTAAGTTAGTGGAAAAAGTTGAGGAATGCTGACATTTCACTCAATACGCAATATTATGCGTAGTGCTGTACAATAGTCCGATGCATCAGGTGTTCTATCAAGATGCAACAACTATTGTATACCTTTCATAAAAGCACTCAAATCAATTTAGCCAAAAGCCAACCTAGATTGGAAATGATTGAGAATGAGCGCCCTACATCACAGCTCCCCTCTTAAAAAAAAGAATGCTATATCTACTTATACATTCTTTTTCAAAAAACTAAAAAACCCATAAAAACCCATACATTCTCAATTGCATTACTCAAATTATTTCATCATTCATTATGGCTTGATATTGAATAATTTGGGGTTCCTGTGGATCGCTCGGCTCTTTCCCTAATCTAATACCGTTAGTCCATAATTAATCTATACTTTGAAACAGTATATTTAAAAATACGCGCCTACAGCCACAATGAAGGAAGGTAGCTCAGAACCTGTTGAGGCTTTGCTCAACCGACCTGTCAACCTTGACCTTTTATCTGAGATTGTCAAGACTCTTATGGTCCTATTTTCAGAGTAATGTACAACAAACCGTCTCCATGTACCAAGTTCATTTTTGCGGTACCCTCTTGAGGTATACACACGTGAACACACATTGATTGCCAAGACTCTTATGGTCTACATGCCTTGTACCTATTTTCAGACGGATGTACATACCAAGTTCATTGCTGCGGTACCCTCTTGGGGTATACACACGTGAACACACTAGGATACCTACATCCATAGTGGAGATTCCTGTCAAGAACAGTGTCTGCTTGCTCACCTGTCCCCCAGTGTAGATGCTATTTATCTTTCTCCTAAACCTATTTGTTATCAATTAGAATAATGTAATATAAAAATTACTCCTATGATGGCTGATCCAGGCGATCCCGTCATTTTCAATTATCATTCTATCAAATTGAAAACATATACTTGAGATGCAAGTTTACTACTGGTAAATCAAAACATTATCATATACCTAACATTATCATATACTCGGGGTCTGTGAACTGGTTAACTACTCCTAGATAAATCCCAATCTACTTTAATTGTTACTGCTCATCAACTTGAATTGAAACTCTTCATATAATTACGTTGAATTTAAGTTGGATATTTAATACATATTATCGGAAAGATATAATCTCTTCTTATATTGATATTTAACCATTGTCTTTGAAAAACGAACATCTTTCACTGTTTTTACTGTGACCATTCACTTTTCACTCATCTTCCGGGCATCCTACTTGTACAGCTTCCGACACTCCTGGGACACCTCAGTTGGAGTCGGTGGTCCCATTTTGGCCTCCGTCACGTGTGAAGTTCCCGGTTCGATGTTGCCACTTGTATTCGGTATGGTTGAAAGTCTCCTGGTCAAGCCGGCTTCGTTTATTCTATTCACCCTCGCCGTGGTGATCTTTCTGCTTTGGGCTCGTGCATAGCAGAAAACGCGAGCCTGATCTCGTTTCCAAACCACAATACCTAGAACACTAGAAAAAACTATGAGTGCCATGATTATGTACACCCAAAACCAGACATTGCTATTCATTGCCTTTTTTCCTTTTATTTCCTTGAGTTTAAGGAGCAAATTCCCAATCTTGAGACTAGTCTCTCTGTGGCCTGACTCACGCAAATCATTCATTATGACTGAATCAAGAAGTTCTTCCTTCAATGTCTGGTGAGTCAGTGTCTCTATTTCGAGAGGACTTATTAACGTTGTTAATTTAGGTATGGATATTTTCAAATCAATATTCACATAAATGGAAGTTTTCCCGTTTGTGAAAGGAAAAATCGTAAATTCACTGCTCGATAGCAAACAGTTTGCTTTCCCGACAAGTACTCCTGTCCCTGAAATTTTATATTCTGAGTGGGTACTTGTGGGAGCATTTCCTGCTGCTCTGCACTCCTCTATCATGTTGGTTTCTTTAAATACACTATACACTAAGCACGATATCTGTAATGAATTTTGAGAGTCTGAATAAATTGGTGTGTTCCGATAGATTTTGATAACGGTACCACACTGTGACAACCTCTACGCCTACTACCAACAAAGCTAAGATTTTCTGGGTCTTAGATTATACTGGTTTTGGTTGTCACTGGTAGCGACTTCCTCAGCAATTTTCTGGAAGTAAGTGCCTTCAGGTACCCACTCTTCACCTGATACATTACAAGATGATATGTCACGTGATTCATCAACTGTTACATCTGATGAGATGTCTCCGGTGGCGTCAGCCGGTAGATCTGTCGTGGTATCACCGTGCTGATCACCTATCAACACCTCCGGAACATCCTCACCCCTGGTACTCACTGGACTGGAAGGAGGAGCTTCGTCCACTGTTATTTGTGGCAGTGCTGAAAGAGATTGTGAATTTTCTGGTGGCAGCTGCATTTGCTGCGAAGGTCCTGTCACCGATTGTTTTACTGCAGATTCTTCACTCTCTACTTCCATACTTAACTCACTGTCTCTCCTTCCACGGTCGGATCTTCCTCGACGCCTAGCCTTCGGAGGAATTTTGCGGCAAGGCTTAATTCTATTGGCATGAACAATTGTATCCTTACCGGCTCCGAGTTGAAGTTTGTAATTCACATCGCCTATACGCTCTAGTATGGAATATGGTCCCACCCAGGGCTTGATAAGTTTCTTTGTTACTCCCTTCTTTACCACAGGCCGATGCAAATATACTAACTGTCCTACATCGTAGAATACTTCCTTCGTTCCCTTGTCATAGTACTTTTTCTGTAGGTCGGTAGTCGTTTGATTGTTTTTCCTAACTAGCTCATATGCCTCATTCAACCTATCGGCCAACTGCTGTTTCTTTTCGGAATCCTGCCTTGCTATTCTAGGCTCCATAACATCGTCGAATGGCAGTCTCATTTCACTACCAAAAAGGAGGAAATGAGGAGAAAACCCGGTGACTTCGTTCCTCGTACTCCTGTACGCCATGACAGCGTAGGGTACGAACAAGTCCCAGTCCTTCTGACTCTTATCGGTATATTGAGCTATACTATTGGTTAGTGTCTGATGTAGCCTTTCCACCCGGCCGTTCGATTGCGGGTGATAAGGCGTTGTCTGGATCTTTCTTATCTTCAGAAGTTTACATGTTTCTAACATAAGGGATGATACAAAATTTCTACCCTGATCTGTGACTAATCTTTTAGGGGTGCCAAAACGTGTAACTATCTTAGTCACGAATTCCCTAGCTATGGTTTCCGCGGTTTGATCGGGAATCGGTATGGCTTCACAATACCGTGAAAAATAATCTATGAAGGAAAGTATATAACGGTTCCCGTCCTTGGTCAAGGGTAACGGTCCCATAACATCCATTGATACCTGATCGAACGGGTACATAGTGGGTTCATGCTGACCCATCGGTACCGTTACTCGATGACCTGGTTTTCTACGAGCGCAACCATCGCACTCCAGGACATACTTCTCTATGTCCTTTAACATCGTTTTCCAAAAATACCGTTCTTTAATTATGTCTTGTGTCCTCTTTATTCCCTGATGTCCACTGAAGACGGTGTCGTGGTGGTGCTTTATGATGTCGAAAGTCATCTTTTGAGGGATTACTATCCTCCACTTACCTTCTTTCACAAAGTACAGGAGATCATCATCATCCATTCTGTAATAACGGGCAGCGTCTGTGCCTATCCCTTCGATAAGCTCGATGCAGAAAGCGTCTTGTTGCTGTGCTTGTAATATAACGTCCCGGCTCATGAGTGGAACATATATTTCGTTTTGAGCAACAACATTCACCTGACGGCTTAATGCATCGGCATTGGTGTGCTTCTTACCTGGCTTATGAGTAACCGTGAAATCAAACTCTGATAATCGGATTGCCCATCGAGTTAGCCTTGAAGATGGATCCTTCAGGCTGAGAAGCCATCTTAGAGCAGCGTGGTCTGTCAGCACTTCGAATTTTCTACCATACAAGTAGCATCTAAAGTACTTGGTAGCCCAAACCACTGCTAGAAGTTCCCTTTCGGTGGTACTGTAATTTGTCTCCGCCTTATTTAGCTGACGGGACGCGTAGCAAATGGGTCTTTCCTGCCCATACTTACGTTGAGATAATATCGCGCCTATAGCAGTACCGCTTGCATCCGTCGAGAGTATAAAAGGTTCATTGAAATCAGGATAGACAAGTATTGATTCGCTACATAGAAAGTTTCTAAGCTTATCGAAAGCTTCTTGTTGTTCCCTCTCCCATGAGAACCGTTCACCCTTCCGCGTGAGAGTTGTCAAGGGCTTGGCAATATCCGCGAAGTTAATTATGTACCTTCTGTAGTAACCTGCGAGACCAATGAACGCCTGTACATCCTTCATACACTTCGGCACTGAATAGTTCTCAATAGCGCTAAGCAATCTAGGGTCTGGTTTTATTCCCTCTTTTGTCACTACATATCCTAAGTAGTTGACCTCATCAACAGCAAAAACACATTTATTCGGTTGAATCTTCAAATTAGCTTCTTTCAATCTACAAAATACCTTACGCAAGCTCTCAACGTGCTTCACTATTGTAGGACTATATACAATGATATCGTCTAAATAGACCATGCAGTCTATACCTTTTAACCCTATCAGGACCTGGTCCATTAGTCTGCTAAATGAGCTAGGAGCTCCCACCAACCCGAAAGCCATCCTGTTGTAATGGAAGTGCCCTAAGTTGGGTACACTAAAACCTGTTTTTTCCTTATCCTCTTCTCGGATCTCTATCTGATGGTATCCGGACGCCAAATCTAAAGTGGTAAAATATTTCCCTGTTCCTAGATGATCTAAGGTATCTGTAATGTTAGGCAAGGGGTATGCATCACCCTTGGTCACCGCATTAAGACCTCTAAAATCTGTACAAAACCTCCATTTCGGGGTTCCATCAGGGCTTTTCTTCGGCACTATCACGATTGGTGCGCACCAAGGTGAGTCCGATCTACTTATGACACCTGACTTCAACATGTCCGTTATGTGCTCTTTAACTATTCCTGTTTGGGTCTGGGGGAGCCTGTACATAGCTTTTCTAATCGGTCTGGCATCACCGGTTTCTATCTTATGCTTAATTTTGCTAGTACATCCAATTGTCTCCCCTTGGTCATGAAACAACATCTTGAACTCCTGAAGAACTGATACTATCATGTCCTTGTCCCTCGTTCCAAGATGCTCAAGCTTCTGATGAATTAATTCCTCGAACTCATCATCAACTTTGGGTTTACCGACTTCTGCCGTAACCCTGCTTACCTTGTGAATGTGTTGATTAGCTTTGAGGCCCTCTGCAGTCCCAAGTAGCAGATTTCTCTCTAACTTTACTTCCTCTAAGCTCGTATTCACAACTTTCATCATGACCTCGTTGTTTGACTGTCTGTCAGTGACAACACGAGCCACCAACACTCCGTGTTTTCGTAGCTCCACTGGTTCAACAACCAGTTCTCTCGGAATAGCTCCACCACCTTTGTTTTTTAACCTACCAAACACGATGCACTCACTACGTGCAGGTAGTATCATCTCTCTAGTGTTAGAAATACTCCATTCACCTGGAGCAGCATCATTCAACTGCTGGGCACTCCCCAAAACTCTCTCCTGCACTTCTTGAGCTGACACCGAGGTGATCAATCCCGTATCAGGCTCTTGTGGCGATCGTTGAGACTTCGGATAAGGATTATGTCCTGGCGGACGTCCCTGGGTGCTCTCAGACTTAAAATTATATGATACTTGTCCATTAGCAAATCGTAGCTCTTCCCGTGCTAAATCGATGATTGTTTTCCTACTCTTGAGGAAATCAAGGCCTAAAATTCCAGCGTGTTGCATGTCCATGTTGGCAACATGGAAAATACATTCGTGCTCTACGTCGCTCAATACAAACGTAACTAGTTTGGTACCTAATATGTCTATGTTACTTCCGGTTACGCCCCTGGCAGTCGTAAGACATTTTTCAAGTGTGCCAGACCCAATGCATGGACGTAATATTGATATAGTAGCTCCGGTATCCACAATGAGCTGGTGGATTTCACCGTCGATTATAACATCTAATAATAATTCTCCTACCGCTTGGATCCGTACGTTGGGCACTAGCACTGACTCTGTCTTGACTGCCATAAGTTCGACGGTCGGGCTTTCGACGAACTTTACGCGTTTGGGTTATCACCCTTTGGCTTACCTTTCTTACTCCAGCAATCCGTGGCAAAATGACCCTTTCTTTGGCACTTGTAGCAGACCTTGTCAACTCTGTACCCCTTTCCTGATGTTGGTTTTCCCGTTGTCACCTGACCATAAGGCTTGCTGCTGCCTTTCTTGCTATAGCAGTCTTTCTGGGTATGTCCTACCTTACCGCATGCAAAGCAAGTAACAGGCTTACCCCTTGTGTAGTACACAGGCTTGGAGTCTCCGGTCTTTACTTGTTTGAAGTTGTTGGTATCATCGTTACTGACAGTAACAGCAATATCAACGGCTTCCTTAAGTTTAGCCGGCATTCTATACCGTACCTGTTGTCCGGGATTACCGCACAGTCCTGCGACAAAAGCTGCCAGCAACCTTCGTTCACCTTCCTCATCGATAACCTTTTGGATCTCTGGGTTGTCAACTTTTCGGATAGTCCGAAGTGAAAGTTGCTTGCATCGGTCAGCAAAAGCCTGAACTGACTCACCAGACGCTTGCTTTGCCGCCTGTAGGTTCGAGTAGTGAACCTGGTCGGGTTGCTTATCACGAAAGCGTTCAAAAAATGCGTCTTTGAAATCTTTATAACTTACCTCGGAAGACTGAAGGGCAACCGTACTACTCATGAATTGGGCCGCTGCACCCTTTACTTTAAGACCAATGATTTCGATCTTATCGCGGTCATCCCAGTTTCCTAATCGGGCTGCTTTTTCGACAGTGCCGAAAAAATCTGACACTGCCACACTGGACGTTTCCCCTTTCCACGTGTCGATTAGATTACTCACAGACATATTCTTTAGTTTAGCTGTCAATCCCACAGTTCGAGTCTTATCATCTTTTAATCTCGCTATCTCCTCGTTCAAGCTCCTGATTTGATCGCTCAACTGTGCTAAGTCAAATTGGGAAACCGCCATGTTCATAGGTAATTCTTGAAAATAATTCAATTTAAAATAAAGGAAAAAAATTAGACAGCAAGCGTCATACTTCACCGTGATATCTATTCAAGGAATTACATAACCCTTCTTATCCTGACATTCGAGATTGTCATCCGCGTTAACAATATATGGCATCCTATAGGTCGCTTCAAAATTATTTTTAATAATTCAAATAACTTTTCGTTTCTATTTTTCCTGTATTCCAGAATTCTAAGATAAATCACTTGCAGTGCACCTCATACATCTTCTATCCGTCTATCATGAAATCGGATGACGAGTTCTTTCGACCTATGATTTGACATTTCAAATTAACAACTAGAAAATAAAAAATTGTTTCATTTTAAACTACCGTACTTGTCATTAAAACTCGCGAAAGCTAACAACGAATCCATAAACATTCATCCCGAACTCTATCAGCCAAAACCCAGCTGTCATGTCAGTTTGACAGTGACAGTGACATTGACATTATCTACCACGTGTGACACGTGACAATGACACAAACTACCATGCGACATGCATGTAGCGCGAAATTAAAAACTACTTCAAATCTAGCTACTCACCGGAAGACGAGCAGAGATTGCACGTGCAACATCGCGAACTTTAAAACCGCAACGCGACAAAATAGCATATCTCGAACAACATACACTAACACGTATTCACCGTTTACAATCGCGCATGTAATCTAACTACATACTTTTCAACACGCGTTCTTAACACAACATTTTTATAACGAATAAATTGATTCGCCATTAAAAATCACTATTAGAAAATAACACTTGAAAATGCGAAACTTCACGAGCATGGTATGGCCTTCATAATCCAACACTGACTGTAGGCCTACACTGGCATCCCTACTTCAAATCCAATAATCGATTCACCGATTTTCAATAACTATTGATAATTCCAAAATTTATTGGGTGATCTCCTTGTTGCAGAGATCCTCACCGCTGTCACCAAATTTGTCATGATTTTACATGGGGGTTCGAAATAATACGCAAACACAATTGTTATTAAAACTAAAATAAAATATATTCTCAAATTTACTTACATAGGTACATCCTATCACTCCAGCTTATACCAGTTTACTGAGGGCGATCATCCGTGATCTTTATGCAGCGTTAACAATATACACTCGTCAGTAGACTTCGATCGAGTGTAGTCGGCTTCAAAAGTAAGTTAGTGGAAAAAGTTGAGGAATGCTGACATTTCACTCAATACGCAATATTATGCGTAGTGCTGTACAATAGTCCGATGCATCAGGTGTTCTATCAAGATGCAACAACTATTGTATACCTTTCATAAAAGCACTCAAATCAATTTAGCCAAAAGCCAACCTAGATTGGAAATGATTGAGAATGAGCGCCCTACATCACACTATTACTATTTGCTCGTCTAACAACGCATATGGCGTTTTCCTAGTATTCTGAATTCAAATTTCTCATGATATCAATAGGCCTACTATTCAATACTAGACATTATAGGGCTAATTATTGGTGTTATTTGTTTTGTGCGGAAACGCAGCGTGGACGTGATCTGTGTGTTTACTCGTGTGAGAGAATAAGACTTGTGTTCCAGAATGTCGGTGTACTTCATCCTGTTTGGCGTGAGCATCAACCCCTTCTTCGACGTCACCTCGCTGCCCTCCCCCTCCAGGGACGAGTGGAAGGGGAAGCCCGTCCCCGCCCAAGGTAACACGCGCGCTCTCATATCACCTAGTCAATACTCACCACAATATCAGACATCAAGCAATAATATGAGTATCTTGAAAACATTTGACTTGAAAGTTTATGGACTCACAATATTTCTCTTTTGGGGACAACTGACATAGGCCTACTATTTCCTATAATTAGATGAGCGTAGCGAAGATTTTCACTCAAGTCTTACGGAACTTTGTCTTTGCGTTTTTTTTTTTTTTGTATTTTTTTTTTTTCGTTTGTTTGTAAGCACTGCACAGGTTGCAGGGTTTGACCGATCATCATGAAACTTTTTTTTATGCGCAAACTCATCCAACTTGGAACTGAATAGTTTTGAGGTCTAATCGGTTGGACCATTTTTGAGAAATATCATTTAGAGCCGGTTTTTCAAAGTCCCGTTAGAGTGGTCGTCAGAAGTTAACCTCCGGTTACGCGATTTTTTCGTTTTTCGACCTGCCATCAGCGATAACGCGCACCTGACCGACGGTTATCTACTCACAAAGATAAACCCTGGATTGGGTCTTCGTTCAAGTGCCCGTTACTGCACTGCCTTCTAGCATACAATTTTGCATACGCATTTAAGCACAACCAAGAGCCGGTTTTTCAATAGTCCTCGTTAGGTCTGCGTTAGCTGACCGACGGTTACGTCTAACTCCGACCTGTAACGACAGGATCGTTTTTCAACTCCCGGTTATCTGTTCGTTCTAACGAGAACCTGACCAGAATAACGACGATTCTGATTGGTTGTGCTTAAATGCGTATGCGAAAGTGTATGCTAGAAGGCAGTGAACAGGACGACGATGGCAGTGCAGTAACGGGCACTTAAACGAGAACCCAATCCAGGGTTTATCTTTGTGAGTAGATAACCGTCGGTCAGGTGCGCGTTATCGCTGACGGCAGGGCGAAAAACGAAAAAATCGCGCAACCGGAGGTTAACTTCTGACGACCACTCTAACGGGACTTTGAAAAACTGGCTCTTAGAAGTTTCTAAAAACCCCATAAGATTTGGCTGAGCGGAAAAAATTGAAAAATCAAATCTCTTCAATATGATTCAAATTTTCCACTAATGTGAACACAAGAATAATATACATGAATAAAAATTTGGTTCAATATTCGGACCAGCCGTTTTGGAGAAAATAATATAATAAATGTATTTTATTCATCGAAAAGATAGAAATATTAGTTGAAAAATGTTGCATTGTCGAAGTCACGGCTTTCTAGATTCATTGACATCGGATGAAGTTCATTTCAAATGATCAAGGTTTGTAGAGTTTTCGATTATACTTTATATAGACATCTCGCTCATCGTACAACGCACATCCTGCGTTCGCCTAGTAGGTTCAAGTTCATCTACCAGTATAATGCACAGTTGGTCATGTTTTCCACCTACACTGTTGTTTTCAAAATACAAGCTAATAGGCCTGCAAAAACAAAAATATTTACATTACGGTATCGCTATTTGCTCGTAAGCCATGTACACACCAGGCGCTCCACACTCGACTGCCGCTAACTGAAGTCGACGCCATGAATCTGTGGCGGCCTCGTACTCTCGTGATGCCCGTCATCAGTCAGCAGTGGAAGAGAGAGAGAGAGAGAGCACCGTGTTCTCGGTTCCCAATACCATGATACGTTTCCTCTCATGAAAGCAGAGCCGACGATTGAATGTATTGTACAGTCATAACTTGGCCTTTGCCCTGAATGAAGCACCCGTCTAGAAGATGCATGGCGTATTGTTGATAGCGACTCGAGGTCCAAGTGCAAACCCCGTTTCTAGGCATTATATTGTCTTTTGTCAACCTTCAACCTCGTTGGAGGTCACTGGGGTTGTTGCCCTATATACGGACCGTTTTCATAGAAGTGAGCTGCGCTGCAGAATAACGCGAGTAGTTCTACAAACAAACCGTTCTCCTTCAAGCAACACGTGCCATTAGATCATGTTGATTGTAGAGATCCTCACTTGAAATATAATGGCACAACATTTCTCAGTTGCCGTATTATTCATTTTCTTCCAAGTTATGATGAAATGTATAGAAAATCCAGAAATGTTGATGCCGCTGCCGCCTTTGAAAGGCTCTCGCCTATCCTGCGTACCTGTGCGCCTGAGGCCTGTGGTAAACCCTCGTTCATCCAAACTACGGTAATCTAAAATTTGACGTATTTCGAACTTGAAATCGGTCCCCAGCTGAAGGTATAGACATTTCAATATTGATTATTATGGCTAAACCGTAATCTGAACTAATACTTCATCCCTCATAATATAGGCCTATCCCTTATAAATAATAATATTTCATCCCTAATATTCCAACTACTCATTCGACACGGTAGTGGACGGTTTGCTGATCATAACCTGTCGGACCATGCCTTGCGGGGATACGAAGTGTACGCTAGATTTGCCAACTGACGGGGATCTGGCCAAGTGTATGGAATGCGATTCCCAATATGATTTCAGGAATTGCGCGGGATTACAAAAGACAACAAAAGACAAGGCGACCATATGATCGCAGACAAAAAGATCGCGGGCAAAAAGATCGCGGGCAAAAAGATCGCGGCGACCATATGATCGCGGACAAAAGGATCGCGGCGACCATATGATCGCGGACAAAAAGATCGCGGGCAAAAAGATCGTGGCGACCATATGATCGCGGACAAAAATGTCGCGGACAAAAAGATCGCGGCGACCAAATGATCGCGGGCAAAAAGATCGCAAAAGATGGTAAAAGACGCTGTTCGTGCCCCTCTACACCCGTGTGGTCGAATCAGCCCGATCCGACCGGCCGTTCTCCTGCAAAGTTCTCCCGAGTGTCTCATGGGCACCACCGTGTTCAACGATATGCAGCGATGGTCGTAGAATGGCGGTTCAAATCCCGGTCAAACCCGGTACACGAATGCGTGTTTCGTCGGTGTGCATCCAACGGTGAAACCCACGTTTCGATCCGACCCGCCGTTCACCTTCAATCGCCGCATGAATGGTGCACAATGCTCGGGCGACCACGGGTGAGAACGAGCGATCATAATTGGTCGCCGTGATCTTTTTGCCCGCAATCATATGTATGCCGCGATCATATGGTTGCCGCGATCTTTTTGCCCGCGATCTCATTGCCGCGATCATATGTATGCCGCGATCTTTTTGCCCGCGATCTCATTGCCCGCGATCATATGTACGCCGCGATCATATGTACGCCGCGATCTTTTTGCCCGCGATCTTTTTGCCCGCGATCTTATTGCTCGCGATCTTATTGCACGCAATCTTTTCGCCCCCGATTATCTGGTCGCCGCGATCTTATTGCCCGCGATCTTTTAGTCCGCGATCATTTGGTCCCCGCGATCATTTGGTCGCCGCGATCTTATTGCCCGCGATCATATGGTCGCCGCGATCTTATTGCATGCGATCTTTTTGTCCGCCATCATTTGGTCGCCGCGATCTTATTGTCCGCGATCATTTGGTTGCCGCGATCTTATTGCCCGCGATCTTATTGCCCGCGATCATATGGTCGCCGTGATCTTATTGCCTGCGATCATATGGTCGCTGTGATCTTATTGCCTGTGATCATATGGTCGCCGCGATCTTATTGCCCGCGATCATATGGTCGCCGCGATCTTATTGCATGCGATCTTTTTGTCCGCCATCATTTGGTCGCCGCGATCTTATTGTCCGCGATCATTTGGTTGCCGCGATCTTATTGCCCGCGATCTTATTGCCCGCGATCATATGGTCGCCGTGATCTTATTGCCTGCGATCATATGGTCGCTGTGATCTTATTGCCTGCGATCATATGGTCGCCGCGATCTTATTGCCTGCGATCATATGGTCGCCGCGATCTTATTGCATGCGATCTTTTCGTCCGCCATCATTTGGTCGCCACGATCTTATTGCCCGCGATCATTTGGTCGCCGCAATCATTTGGTCGCCGCGATCTTATTGCCCGCGATCATATGGTCGCCGTGATCTTATTGCCTGCGATCATATGGTCGCCGCGATCTCATTGCCCGCGATCATATGGTCGCCGCGATCTTATTGCCTGCGATCATATGGTCGCCGTGATCTTATTGCCCGCGATCATATGGTCGCCGTGATCTTATTGCCTGCGATCATATGGTCGCCGCGATCATATGGTCGCCGCGATCTTATTGCCTGCGATCATTTGGTCGCCGTGATCTTATTGCCCGCGATCATATGGTCGCCGTGATCTTATTGCCTGCGATCATATGGTCGCCGCGATCTTATTGCCTGCGATCATATGGTCGCCGCGATCTTATTGCCTGCGATCATATGGTCGCCGCGATCTTATTGCCCGCGATCATATGGTCGCCGTGATCTTATTGCCCGCGATCATATGGTCGCCGTGATCTTATTGCCTGCGATCATATGGTCGCCGCGATCTTATTGCCCGCTATCATTTGGTCGCCGCGATCTTATTGCCCGCTATCATTTGGTCGCCGCGATCATATGGTCGCCGCGATCTTATTGCCTGCGATCATATGGTCGCCGCGATCATATGGTCGCCGCGATCTTATTGCCCGCTATCATTTGGTCGCCGCGATCATATGGTCGCCGTGATCTTATTGCCTGCGATCATATGGTCGCCGTGATCTTATTGCCTGCGATCATTTGGTCGCCGCGATCTTATTGTCCGCGATCATTTGGTCGCCGTGATCTTATTGCCCGCGATCATATGGTCGCCGTGATCTTATTGCCCGCGATCATTTGGTCGCCGTGATCTTATTGCCTGCGATCATATGGTCGCCGCGATCTTATTGCCTGCGATCATATGGTCGCGCGATCTTATTGCCCGCGATCATATGGTCGCCGCGATCTTATTGCCCGCTATCATTTGGTCGCCGCGATCTTATTGCCCGCTATCATTTGGTCGCCGCGATCATATGGTCGCCGCGATCTTATTGCCTGCGATCATATGGTCGCCGCGATCATATGGTCGCCGCGATCTTATTGCTCGCGATCATATGGTCGCCGCGATCTTATTGCCCGCTATCATTTGGTCGCCGCGATCTTATTGCCCGCGATCATTTGGTCGCCGCGATCTTATTGCCCGCGATCACTTGGTCGCCGCGATCTTATTGCCCGCGATCATATGGTCGCCGCGATCTTATTGCCCGCGATCATATGGTCGCGCGATCTTATTGCCTGCGATCATTTGGTCGCCGCGATCTTATTGCCTGTGATCATTTGGTCGCCGCGATCTTATTGCCCGTGATCATTTGGTCGCCGCGATCTTATTGCCCGCGATCATATGGTCGCGCGATCTTATTGCCTGCGATCATTTGGTCGCCGCGATCTTATTGCCCTTGATCATTTGGTCGCCGCGATCTTATTGCCCGCGATTTTATTGCCCGCGATCATATGGTCGCCGCGATCTTTTTCCCCGCGCTCAACTTCGTTGCGATATTTTTGTCTGCGCGACCTTATGTACGCGCGATCATTTCACCCACTCGATATTATTGTCCGCGGTCTTATGTCCGCGCTCTTTTTGCCGGCTACCGTACACACAATCAGCGAGGCCCTTAGCAACGGAGCTATTACGTAGTCTCCGCCGGTGACATAGCTTCCTATGGCGCGCAATATGAAATTGACTATATTCTGTGCAGGAAAAATTACTTTTTTGTTAATCCGAATTTTTATAAATCAAAATCATTCTGATGGGGTCCCTTCGATTTCGGATTACCGAGGGTTTACCGTTGAACTACTTGTGCCCAATTGGAATAATATTCAATCTGTCAATAAAATGAAAAACAAGCAAATACGTTGCGATCTTGGTATTTCTCTCTCTCTCTCTCTCTCAATTACGTATTACTGCTGCATTCGAATCGAACCTTCTCCAATGTTCTCGGATGTTCCCAGACAGACAGATCAGCATAACTCTATGTATAATGATGGTCCTGCCACATTCCAGCATTTAATGTTATCGATAAGTCACCGTATATTGTAAAATATGCCACTTGTTACCGATTTCCTCGAAAGAGGGCTAAAGGAATGTAGTCCACTACTAGACGAGGCTTGGGTAACAAGGTCCGAGTGTTTGATTGAGTGACGTTGTTTTCAGTGAAACCGTTCCACAACTGTTCCATGTCGCCGCAAGCGATCCGAGACGAGGTCGAGGCGCTCAAGTTCGACTTCAACAACCGCATGAAGCAGGTCCTGTTCAGCTCCGTTCTCAACGCCTACTACGCTGTCTTCATCCCCTGCTGCTTCGCTCAGGTAGGGGCCACAGCATAGGTACACCAGGCCCTGCAAGAGGCATTACACTCCCTGCTGCTTTGCTCAGGTAGGGGCCACAGCATAGGTATACCAGGCCCTGCAAGAGGCATTACCACTCCCTGCTGCTATGCTCAGGTAGGGGCCACAGCATAGGTACACCAGGCCCTGCAAGAGGCATTACCACTCCCTGCTGCTTTGCTCAGGTAGGGGCCGCAGCATAGATACACCAGGCCCTGAAAGAGGCATTACCACTCCCTGCTGCTTTGCTCAGGTAGGGGCCGCAGCATAGATACACCAGGCCCTGAAAGAGGCATTACCACTCCCTGCTGCTATGCTCAGGTAGGGGCCGCAGCATAGGTATACCAGGCCCTGAAAGAGGCATTACCACTCCCTGCTGCTATGCTCAGGTAGGGGCCACAGCATAGGTATACCAGGCCCTGCAAGAGGCATTACACTCCCTGCTGCTATGCTCAGGTAGGGGCCACAGCATAGGTACAACAGGCCCTGCAAGAGGCATTACCACTCCCTGCTGCTATGCTCAGGTAGGGGCCACAGCATAGGTACAACAGGCCCTGCAAGAGGCATTACCACTTCCTGCTGCTATGCTCAGGTAGGGGCCACAGCATAGGTACAACAGGCCCTGCAAGAGGCATTACACTCCCTGCTGCTATGCTCAGGTAGGGGCCACAGCATAGGTACAACAGGCCCTGCAAGAGGCATTACACTCCCTTCTGCTATGCTCAGGTAGGGGCCACAGCATAGGTATACCAGACCCTGCAAGAGGCATTACCACTCCCTGCTGCTATGCTCAGGTAGGGGCCACAGCATAGGTACACCAGGCCCTACAAGAGGCATTACCACTCCCTGCTACTATGCTCAGGTAGGGGCCACAGCAGAGGTATACCAGGCCCTGAAAGAGGCATTACACTCCCTGCTGCTTTGCTCAGGTAGGGGCCACAGCATAGGTACACCAGGCCCTGCAAGAGGCATTACCACTCCCTGCTGCTATGCTCAGGTAGGGGCCACAGCATA
Organism: Brachyptera putata; assembly: GCA_907164805.1. Taxonomy (NCBI): domain Eukaryota; kingdom Metazoa; phylum Arthropoda; class Insecta; order Plecoptera; family Taeniopterygidae; genus Brachyptera; species Brachyptera putata. The sequence goes on along the minus strand of OU015466.1, from coordinate 1,325,988 downwards.
GGTATACCAGACCCTGCAAGAGGCATTACCACTCCCTGCTGCTATGCTCAGGTAGGGGCCACAGCATAGGTATACCAGGCCCTGCAAGAGGCATTACACTCCCTGCTGCTATGCTCAGGTAGGGGCCACAGCATAGGTACACCAGGCCCTGCAAGAGGCATTACACTCCCTGCTGCTATGCTCAGGTAGGGGCCACAGCATAGGTATACCAGGCCCTGAAAGAGGCATTACACTCCCTGCTGCTTTGCTCAGGTAGGGGCCACAGCATAGATACACCAGGCCCTGCAAGAGGCATTACCACTCCCTGCTGCTATGCTCAGGTAGGGGCCACAGCATAGGTACACCAGGCCCTGAAAGAGGCATTACACTCCCTGCTGCTATGCTCAGGTAGGGGCCACAGCATAGGTACACCAGGCCCTGCAAGAGGCATTACCACTCCCTGCTGCTTCGCTCAGGTAGGGGCCACAGCATAGGTACACCAGGCCCTACAAGAGGCATTACACTCCCTGCTGCTTTGCTCAGGTAGGGGCCACAGCATAGGTATACCAGGCCCTGCAAGAGGCATTACCACTCCCTGCTGCTATACTCAGGTAGGGGCCACAGCATAGGTACACCAGGCCCTGCAAGAGGCATTACACTCCCTGCTGCTATGCTCAGGTAGAGGCCACAGCATAGGTACACCAGGCCCTGCAAGAGGCATTACCACTCCCTGCTGCTATGCTCAGGTAGGGGCCGCAGCATAGGTACACCAGGCCCTGAAAGAGGCATTACCACTCCCTGCTGCTATGCTCAGGTAGGGGCCACAGCATAGGTATACCAGGCCCTGCAAGAGGCATTACCACTCCCTGCTGCTATGCTCAGGTAGGGGCCACAGCATAGGTACACCAGGCCCTGCAAGAGGCATTACCACTCTGTATTGAGTATGTGTTGTATTGCAGGTGTGTAGTATCCAGCCCAACTTGGCCGCACCAAACTGCCCGGTTTGGGCGAACATGGTTAGGGTTATCAAGGTCAATTGACTTGGTCCTGACATGACCTTGAGTGACCTGATCTATGTAGTCTAATCCAACTGCCTGGGTTACATTGTTGTTGAAAATACATTGTTGAATACTTTAAAACAAGAAAGTAGATGAGAATGGGGTTGAAGGGTCTTAACAACAACAAAGCTGTTCTGGTGATATTCATAACGTTCCCTTGACAACGGGCAGTTCACTAGGTCATGTTCATCTGATCAGTGAAAGTGGAAGTGATGAGGCAATCCATCAGAACGTCAGGCGTTTGATGAATACAATCATTCAATTAGAGGTGTTGTTAGAATGTGTTGATGAAGATGACGGGTGTGATTACATAGTTTACACTGAGCACTGGTTAACGAAGGTAGAGACCGATATGATACAATTAAACATTTATGAAATGTTTAATAATTATTGTAGAAATGATGAAATTGGTGGAGGCGTCATAATATATAGTAGGCAAACGCAGGATGTGCGTTGTACGATGAGCGAGATGTCTATATAAAGTATAATTGAAAACTCTACAAACCTTGATCATTTGAAATGAACTTCATCCGATGTCAATGAATCTAGAAAGCCGTGACTTCGACAATGCAACATTTTTCAACTAATATTTCTATTTTTCCGATGAATAAAATACATTTATTATATTATTTTCTCCAAAACGGCTGGTCTGAATATCAAACCAAATTTTTATTCATGTATATTATTCTTGTGTTCACATTTTTGGAAAATTTGAATCATATTGAAGAGATTTAATTTTTCAATTTTTTGCGCTCAGCCAAATCTTATGGGGTTTTTAGAAACTTCTAAATGATGTTTCTCAAAAATGGTCCAACCGATTAGACCTCAAAACTATACAGTTCTAAGTTTGATAAGTTTGCATATAAAAATAAGTTTCATGTCGATCGGTCAAACCCTGCGACCTGTGCAGTGTTCACAAAAAAAAAACGCACAGACAAAGTTTCGTAAGAGTTCAGTGAAAATCTTCGCTACGCTCATCTAATTAAAGAAGAACACGAAGCAGTCTCTGAAAACCTGAATGAAGAACAGAACGTTGCATGCGCTATGATAGAAGTAACGCGTTACAGAAATACTTGTAGCACTGTACAGGTCTCCACAAGCTGATCTCAATGTTTGTTTCAGACAATATAGAGAACGTACTTGATAAGCATGCAAGGAAAATGAACAAATTATCACTGTTGGTGATTTCAATGTTAATTTTGCCATAGATTCTAGAGAGCTCCAACAATAGAGAATATATTAACAAATATTGGTTAAAAATACTGTAACATTAGTGTAAACGAAAATGGAATATCGGATCATACGGAACAAGTAATTAATATTAGGATGAGGGAAAAATATGTCGATGAAAACCTCACAGATACTAGAACTCTAGAATCATAGAATCATACATAATTCAACTTCAGAAAGAACTAATTCTACTGCAGAAGAGATTGGATGTACCAATTAAGAATGCAGTACCGGTTACAAATACGAGGCAACTTAGACAGGGCAAGTTGAACTCGGGAATGTCACAAGGGCAAATCGCCCGCCATACGTCAGATGAGCAAACGTCACAATTGTTCAGGAACAACAAAAACAATGACGACATACAGGGCACCACGTCAAATGAACAGAGCAATAACACTGCATTTATTCAAAACAATGGTACCGTATCAACTGAACAGAGCAATGACACTACCTACATACATAACAATAACTCGAAAATATTATCTATAGCTGCAATAACTCTAAATAACGAGGTGAATAAAGGCAATGCTAGTTCATCAAACAGAAAATGCAGGCGAAGATCAGTTGAAGGCCAATCATACCGAAAGCGATAGGGAGGTAGTCACTTCGGATGACAGTCATGCTCAAGATAAGTGGAAAGTCGTAAAAAGACACAACCACAGACCAAAACCTATAATTGCAACTGGAGTACCCGATCGCCAAGATAAGTTTAAAACATTAGCTGTTGCTGAGCGAAGAATTTGGATCCACCTCAGTCGCTTTAAAAACACAGTAAACAGTGCAGACATTTTAATTAACTTTTCTCAGAGAGGAAATGCCAAACATAGACATATCTTGTGATCAACTGAAAACCATTGGTGACTCCTCTTCTTTCAAATTGGGAGCACCGAACAGCTCTATGGAGAAGCTTATGAGCCCAGAGTTCTGGCCGGTAGGAATAGCCATAAACCGATTTTTTCACAGTACCCACAAGAACAAGGACCCAATGAGACGAACTCAAAACTAATTGAACCCAAATGCTACTCAGTGTTCCAAGCAAACGTAAGAAGCATACGGAATAAGGCAGCAGAACTAGAATTGTTACTCCATGAATCATCTCCTGATTTAGTCTGCCTAAAGGCGAACGGCCCGGGCTTTTGGCCAGCAGGAACTACGTAGACCGTAGCAGTTGCCAAGCTATCAATGATGTGAGTACTGCTGCTGCTCCATCTGACGGAACCCCTGATTTGTCGGGAGGTAAAGTTCAGCTTTTCCACCTAAACATTGGCAGTCTTGCGCAGAAAGTAGACGAATTAGGAATATTCATTGACTCCCAGTTAATACCAATTGACATTCTCTGCCTGTCAGAGACCTGGTTATGTCGTGGTCATGAAGACTTAGTGGTTATTAACAGTTATTCTCTTGTATCCCATTACTCGAGAGCCGATAAGAGAGGAGGTGGTGTTGGCATTTACGTTCGAAGAACGGCTCATTTGTCACTCGAGGTATGCGATATTGCATGCATGGACGGCATCTTCGAAGCCTGTGCTATTGTGGTTCTTGGTGTTACCCCAGTACTGGTTATAACAATTTACAGACCACCAGACCCCAGTAATATAGAGAGTTTCCTTGACTTTCTTGACAGGACCTTAGACAGAGCTTGTAGGACAGGCAAGCGCCTACTTTTATCTGGGGACTGGAACCTTAATCTTCAACTGCCCACTCTAAGGAACAGATTGGAGGATGTTCTCGAGGCATATGGCTGCAAAATATTAGACTTAGAACCTACAAGGAAGTACGGTAGTTCTCAGTCTACCCTTGACATTATTGTTTCCAACTGTAACTCGGTGAGTTTTCTAAAAAACATCGACCCATGTCTGTCAGACCACACGGGCCAACTGGCATCATTCTCCACCATTAAGGATCTTGCATACTCGGAGAATCCATGCAAAATATCCACGTGGGTGAGGAGATTTTCAATGCCTTCCATACAGGCATTCATCGTGGATCTACAGGCGGCGGACTGGTCGACAGTATACAGCGGTGTCACTGTAGACTGCAAATACGACTCGTTCCTCGGCATCTTTCTGATGCTATTCAAGGAACATTTTCCAAAGAAGAAAGTTATTGATTCTGCTGCTCGGTTCTCGAAAGGGTGGCTGACTCCATCCATCAGGCTATTGTGCAGCAAGAAGAGGGAACTTCACTATCTAGTCAAGATGGGGGCTGCTCCTGCTCTTCTCGAAACACTTAACACTCTTAAGAAGAGAATGAGATCGGAAATAAATCGTGCAAAAAAAGACTACTACTCCAAGACTATCGCAGCATCTAGCAACAAGATGAAGGCCACCTGGAGACTTGTTAATTCATTGACTGGAAAAGAACATCGGGACAGTCCTCCGACAAACCTACTAAAAGATGACGGCTCGAGGACCTATGAGCTAGTGGAGGTTGCTAGCCTCTTTAACGAGTACTTCCTTTCGGTTGGTGCTGACCGAACAAACATCGCTGACGATGCCACCGTGGAGTGTAAGCGTTTACTTAAGACAGCCTTTCCTCACAAATCACCAACTTTGAATTTTCCCGTCCTGTCAGCAGCCACTGTTGTTGGGATCCTTGAAGAGTTCGAACCGAAATCGTCAGTAGGATGGGACGAGGTTCCCATGTCGCTTCTTAAAACGTGCGGCCCGTGGATAGCTGAGCCGTTAGCCCACATCTTCAATCACTCGTTAAGTACTGGGGTATTTCCTATTGGCATGAAGCGCGCAATTGTTTTGCCAATACATAAAAAAGGGCCCAAGGCTGTAGCTTCTAATTATAGGCCAATTTCATTACTGTCGTCATTCTCTAAGCTACTAGAGAAACTTATGCATCGGGAGCTAACCCGTCATTTCACTGATCATGAACTAATGTCCCCAAACCAGCACGGGTTTCGTCAGGCTCACTCTACCACTACTGCGGCCACGAAGCTGATCACTGCAGTCGTTGAAGCTTTGGAGATGAAAAGTAAAGCCGGAGCTATCTTTTGCGATCTGTCAAAGGCCAAGGACTCAATGCGCCATGATATTTTGCTTCATAAACTTGCTTGGTATGGAGTGAATGGTATCGCTGGAGCTTGGATTGAGTCGTATCTCTCAGGTAGGCTCCAACGGGTGCAACTAGGAAATCTGAACTGGTCGCCCTGGGAACGTGTGACCTGTGGCGTACCGCAGGGATCGATTCTCGGGCCGTTATTATTTTCTATTCTCGTTAATGACTTGGCTCCCAATGTTTCTTCAGATCAAGACAGGAGGACAATTATTCAGTATGCTGATGATTCAAGCGCCTTGGTAGAAGCCAAGTTGAACGATGCACTTACAGTTGAGCTTCTCGCAACGCTGGGTGACTTTGGGGCCTGGTTCATGCCTAATAAGCTTCTTCTAAATCAGAATAAGACCGAATTTATTGCCCTCTCCCCACTGTGGACACCCTCTGTCACTGCCTAATACCAGCACGAGTGACAGCGTCAAATTCCTAGGCCTAATAATCGATCACGCACTATCGTGGAGACCACATATTGATTGCCTGGTTAAAAAATTAGCTAAAGTTCGCTTCATTATGCGGACCTTAGCTCGTCAGTGCCACATCTCCACAATTCGTACTGCGTACTTTGCTCATGCCCAGTCTATCCTGCAGTACGGCATCATTTTCTGGGGTGCCACTGTATACAGCGAAATAGTTTTCAGGTCTCAAAAAAAACTGATACGTAGCATGCTCTCTCTGGAGTACAACTCTTCGTGTAAAGTGAAATTCAGAGAACTTTCAATTTTACCACTGCCATGCCTTTATATCTTGGCAATATGCCTCTACACCCGCGACAACATCGGTCTTTTCCAGAGTAACCAGAGACTCCACGACCATCCAACTCGGGGTGCCTCCAACTTGAGACACGAGTTCTGCAGGCTGAAACTAACTGCCAACGGCGTCATTCAGTCTGGCCGGAAGCTGTACGATAAGCTCCCTCCAGACATACGCGGCCTCTAGTCCAGGAGCCAGTTCAAAGAAGCACTACATGTTCACCTTCTGACAAACTGTTATTACAGCACTAACGAGTTTATTAACACCTGATTTAAATTATCTTGTACTTCAAATTATATTTGTCTTTTATACTGTAATCTGTACATGTACTTCTATTTTGTGACGATGTGTCTAATCTTGACTGTGATCTTTTAATTATTGACTGATCTCATCATTATATTTTAATGACGTTGTAATCAAGTGTACTCTTGCTAACTACAATAAAAATAAATCAATCAGTCAATCAGATCTAATGGCATCGGATGGATGATTATTGAGATGATGGGATGATGAGATGAAGGTTTTTTGGAGGATAGTGGGAAGGAAGCGGTCATAGCCTATATTGTGGGAACCATCCCGGAATTAGCCTAGACTCAAAGGAAAACCACAAAAAAATCCCTGTGAAGATGGACGGCGGGGGGGGGGGGGGGGGGGGGGGGGTCCGATATTCCCCTGGCCTCCCGGATCACATGAAGCGAGCGCGTGAACCACTGCACTGCATGTGCACAAGCCTACGCCTAATAGACCCAGCTGACATTTCGTGTGACAAGTCAGTGGCAGACTGGGCCAATGGGTCGACATGTCGCTATCATAAACATACTGAAATAATACCAGCTTGAGAATTGGAATAGCAAGTCATGATTTTGTGACGATAACTTGTGTCTGGTTTCTGTCCGCAGAGTTTCCTGTACTACGACGTGTATTGGGTCACTCAGCACCTGGCCTTTGTGTGGCTCGGCTGCTTCACCATGTACATCGTCTACTGCTACCCCGTCAAGTGAGTCACACGAGTGTTTACTCTCATCCAATACAGCTGTCTTTGCATATTGTTGAAACATAATTTGCTTGGCTAAAGAAGTAATTGACAAAAATTATACAAGTAAAAAGTTATGTGAGTGAATGTCTATTCAAATATATGTCTAACTAATGACGTAAAGTTGAACACTCGTTGGGGGTACTCGCTTGTCGAGCCGTGCTAATTGTTAACCCTCAAATACAGCTCTAGCTCTAAGACACTACAATCACTGACTAAACTCTCCTAGAGCTCTCTCTTCTCACACTACACATGCAATATCAGACACTCCGTCTACGTTAATCCATAATTGAAAAACAAAGACAAAAACAATTAATTTCCATAAGATGAGCGTAGCAAAGATATTCATTCCATATACCGAAAAAATTTGGGCTTGGTTTTTATGTTTTTTTGTTTTTTTTTGTTTTTGTATGTAATTTTGTAGGCGGCATACAGGTCAGGAAAAGAGATCAATCAACTCAAAACTTTTTTTTCAAATTGGTATCACACCAGAATAGGTTGGGATTGTTTTTCAGAAAAATCGATCAAACGGTTTTTCCGGAAAAAAATTGGAAAGTATAGAAAATCCTCATAAGAATAAGCCGGGGGAGAAATACTTGGAAAACTAAAATTTTCCAAAAGCTCTCAAATTTATACTGAATGTGGAAAGAATTATCATAGGCCTACATATTATAAGCGATTTATGGAACAATCGAATGTGAAATAACGAAGAAAACGCATTTTTAGTGTACTTTTTCACACATTAAGAAATCAATTAAGGAACTATCAAATGTGAGCAACAATTGTCACCAATAAATTAAAACAACTAAAATCTGTGATGGATATCTAGAAGGCACTGGTATAATTGTTTGGAGACCAAGGTTTATATACCAACAGACAGCCGCGGTTTTCAAACCTTTGAAGTGATCCATGGCCTGTATATGTACATTGAGCTGACAAAATGTTCTTAATTCTACATTTCCATACTTCTAAGCTCATCTCACAACGCATATAAGGCGTTTTCCTAGTATTATCCATCACAGATTTTAAACGTTTTAATTTATTGGTGACACTTGTTGCTCACATTTAATAGTTCCTTAGTTGCTTTCTTAATTGCTTCTATTGATGTGTAAAAAAGTACATTAAAAATGCGTTCTCTTCGTTATTTCACATCCGATTGTTCCATAAATCGCTTAAAATAGGTATGATAGATCTTTCCACATTCGGTATAAATTTGAGAGCTTTTAAAAAATTTTGATTTTCCAAGTATTTCTCCCTGGCCTATTCTTAAGGGGAATTTCCATACTTTCCACATTTTTTCCGGAGACACCGTTTGACCGATTTTTCTGAAAAACAATCCCAACCTATTCTGGTATAACACCAATTCGAGAAAAAAGTTTAGAGTTGATTGAAACTTTTTCCTGACCTGTATGCCGCGTACAAAATTACAAAAAAAAAAAATAAAGATAAAAAGAAAAAAAACACATAAAAACCAAGCCCAAAATTTTTCAAATATTGCGTTTGAAATGTGTGAATAGACATCAGCAGGTTCGTATGAATGACGTTAGGCCTACAAGAATGATATGTTATGAATTAGAATGTATAAGGGTCGAGGTTTGATCAATATCAAAATCAAGGTGTAAACAACTTTCGAGTACAATGTGTCGCTCATCTTACAATGCATATGCTGCTTTTTCCTAGTCATATTCGCGCTCTTCAGGATTTGCATCTCCTTTCCTTTTTCTCAGTACCTTTTTCACAACAGCTAATAAATATAATACTGATTGTGAGGTTATTACTGATGGATTGCAATTGACCGCAAGTCCGCGGTGGTTGTAGTTGTTGAGAAGTATGTTGCCAAAGAGCACCAGGCTGTCAATCTGTCCAAGATGCGAGCTTGTGTTGTGGAGGAGAGATGCTGACTGCTGCCTGACGTTGTAGGTACTGTGACGTTCTGCATCGAGCAGCGCTGCATCTCGGGCGCTGGGTGCGGCTGGAGGGCACTCGGGCCTCTCACATCCCCACGCACGTGTGAGTACCTGACAACTTGCTTCACAATAACATCAATAGACCTGACCTAACCTAACTCGAGCCTCTCACATCCCCACGCACGTGTGAGTACCTCCACTTGCTACACAGTAACATCAATAGACCTTGCTAGGCCTCACCTAATCAGATTGAGGTAGCGAGATGACATTGACAACATGAACATAAACACATAAATAGTCAGATATGATGTAAATTGTAACTCACTGAGTGAGTCTTTCTAAAGAAAATATAGATATAAAGAGCTAGTTTGTGTTCTATCATTGCTATGGGACATAACGAGCTAACCCGGGCCTCTCACGTGCTTGTGCAGGTGGAGCGACGCGATGCTGTGGCACCAGGGGGCTCTCGTGAGGTTCTACAAGGAGTGGTATCGCTCCGAGGGGATCTCCAACGCAGCCGAGCCGGGCAACCAGACGCACGCCAGGTTCTACGTAAGCCAGTCACAGTTCTATAGTTAGTAGTAACAACCACTCGGGGTTGTCGATAGTATTCCAAGTACATGATCAAGATTACATAATGTATGAGAATTAACATTACGTACATATATATTGTTGGTTCATCACATAAGTACAGATTATTACACACTATTTTTTATAGATAACTACAATCCTAAGATAGTATAAAATGCATTCTTTTTTTTTTGCCGTCACTTTATACATTATAGATGATCTTCCTACGAATCCTTTTGGCTGCTATAACCTCTTGATATAAGCCAGGGGGATGCGCCGATACACGTTCACCACGATACACGTACCGTGTTCAACAACCCGTCCGTGCTGCTGTGCTCGCTGCTCGGCCTGCAGCTCTCGCTGGTGATCCTCCAGCTGGCCATCCTCGTGCGCGCGGCCGAGTGGTGCCACACGGTGTTGCCCGCGGGCCGTAGTGCCTGGTGGAGTCTGACCGTCCCTCTGTTGTCCCAGGCCGTGTTCAACAACCCGTCCGTGCTGCTGTGCTCGCTGCTCGGCCTGCAGCTCTCGCTGGTGATCCTCCAGCTGGCCATCCTCGTGCGCGCGGCCGAGTGGTGCCACACGGTGTTGCCCGCGGGCCGTAGTGCCTGGTGGAGTCTGACCGTCCCTCTGTTGTCCCAGGCCGTGTTCAACAACCCGTCCGTGCTGCTGTGCTCGCTGCTCGGCCTGCAGCTCTCGCTGGTGATCCTCCAGCTGGCCATCCTCGTGCGCGCGGCCGAGTGGTACCACATGGTGTCTCTCTCGCTCCTGCTGCTCGCCAACTACTTCACTCTCTTCAAGCTGGCCAGGGACTACCTGGTCGCGTGGAAGGTCTACAAGGCAGAGCAGATGATACAGGACAGCGCGTAAACCAGCACGCGGGATATTTACTTGTTTTTGTTACGAGTGACGTAGTTAGGGTGGGAAGGAGAGAGTGTAATAGGATCGTGTTCGTGGAGTAAATATCAGTTGCATCTCATTTTGAAAATTGTGCATCTAAATTCAAGCTGTCATTTTCTATTCTCCAACGTTCTCCAACATGCAACGTGCGTGAGATATTTCTGTAATGGCAATCAGCGACTACAACCAGTGGATCTGTTTCTGTTTCCAAATCTCAATATGAACAAATTGCACACCAGGAGATTATAGAACATGGCCATGGCTTGGGACCACACTATAGAGAATCTGTTCGAGCTCATTCGCCTGCCGTATTATCGCCTCTGTTTGAACAGAATCAGGGATGTCGTTAGGATTTCTGTATTGGGGGGTCGCAGATAAGAATTTGGAAATATCATCAAGTACTGTAATATCGTCGGCTAATTCAGTTTTGTCGGCAAGAACAGGGGTGAGTTTGTGTAGTTCTGTGTACTTTATTATCGCTAAATATGAAATATCGTTGGACGAGGAACACAAAGCATGCGTTGTGTGTATTAGTTATTCGCTATAATGAGTTTTGTACTGCCAAAAACGAGTTGGAGATCTGAATGAATTCGAAGAAACGTGTCACCGGGATCCAGAGTCATTCTCGTAGAAACGAACCATGTATGTTTATCACTTCTGGAAGGAAGTTTGAGGAAGTCGAGTTTATACTGATAATTCATATTGATAAGTAGCAATATTTCATTGTGTGTTTATTCGTAATAAGTGAACATTTATATATTCTCAAAGAGGATACATTATTGGGGGGGGGGGGGGCAAATGTTGATTGGGGAGGCGCAAATGTCGATTGGGGAGGCGCAAATGTCGATTGGGGAGGCGCGCGCCCCTCCTTGGACCCCCTAACGATGTCCCTGAACAGAATGCAGAATAAAGTGAGGCCCACTGTGCCCAAGTGATCGGGGGACGCGGAGGTGGATAACTAGCGGACATTGTGTAATTTGCCCTGATTCTTGAGGTTTGTGTCATGTGAGATGAGTGACATTTGTTCAAGATTCCAATAATTCCACTGAAAATGACCGTTTAGTATTCCTGAATTACCTTTCCTCAATTAATTCCAGTCCACATTTCACTCGACAATCTCACCACCCATTTGATTAGTGGAATGACGAGTGAGTTGTGAATTGTGCAGTGCACTCGAGATGGCTTTGCTAGGATAATTAACTAGGGAAGGCAGTGACTTGTTATTTGTTTACATATTCACGGGCTGCTATTGGCTAGAATCCGCTAGCCTCGTGAAGGGTGTCTCTCACATAATAAGGATAATTCCATTTCATATTTCATGATTTTCAAGGCTGCCGCACACCTACCAGTTGACAACGGCTCGCGGGGGTTCGCCACTTTACGGATTGCGATGCAACGATAACAGATAAACGCATGCAGTTTTTTGTGTATTATCAATAAAGGTTGGTTCTATGTGTTAGAAATTTTAATTTAATAGCTCTAATTGTGCCCCTTGATTTCCCTACATGCTTGGTACTAAGTTGGTTTCCGTCCGCCCCAACTCACTTCCTTCCTACGTCCAGCAAACCCGGCACTCTTTCGTCAGACGCGGCCGGAGGAGGTCGTCTTGGTAAGTGCTGGGCCGAGTGCCTATAGGCCAAAGCAATTATTTCTGTATGATAACATGTGTTGACTTGTATTTCATTCGAGGTTATTAAACATTGAGAAAACCCAACTGTGCGTATCGGAGATATCATTCATCCTGCAACCCGTTCTCGCACCGTGTTGGGTGTAACTTGTTTTGTTACCTCTTACACCTCACGGAGACTTTCTGGAGGCAGTGTGCTTGTTTTATTCAAAAGAAAGAGAGAAAACACAAAGAGACTTTACAAATAATAATGACGGTTTATTCACCAATAATAAATAATAAATACATCGAGTTTATAATGCGTACTGATAATATCTGAAACTTTCGAGAGCGATGACTGATCTATGACTGAGAGAATTTTATACTAATAAGTGACCTGAAGTCGACCTTGCTCGGGCATCCTCGGATATATTCGCATTTTTGCCGAATACTGAGTCGAGACATAAGGGTAGCTTTGTAACAGCTGATATTTATACCACTGTCGCCGCAACACACCGTGAGACATTTATATTTGATATTCTAACATGTGACAGTGGTTTTGTGATTATCTCGATATTCAAACACAAAGTCATATAAATAAGAATGAACTTTGCACAACTTTTGAGCCTTGTATTTTCAGAGAAAAAAGGAATCAGTAGTTTTTATAAGACCAATTGCCTAGTTTGAAGCTTCATCTACAACTTTGTCGCTTACTGTTGCATATTATTTCTAATGGTTCAGTCGGTACGCGTAAAGTACGGAGATAGTGTTTCGCACTATTCCTCGCCTTGACTGCCTGCACGACTTGAACCGTGCCGTGCAGGGCCGAGCGATGCACACGAGGGTTTGTGTGCGGTTGTTGTTACCAACGCACGTGGCATAACAATTAGGCCTACGGTAAATAAGTAAATATCCTTGGCATCATGAAGACGAGGAAATATCAATCGACTGGAAACTCGCTGCAAGAATATTACCGCCTGAAGAGGATTGCTGGGTGAATAGTATTGATGATGATATAATGTATTTATATTTCCTTGAGATATTGATTGGAGAGTGATGAGTGTAATGGACACACCACTTCACACACCATGTCACTACCGATACGGGCTTTTGATAGCTTGTATACAGCCTGAAGAAAAGTAAGTCTCTTTTTTCTGAGGTCTGGGGGGTAGGCAACTTGTCAGACACGCTAGAAACCGGTGAGGGCCAGGGTGCAAAGTCTCATCACAGGTATACTGACTGATTTGAACGATTCTGTTTGAAGCTAACATGTAGTTTGATCTGCGTACTTGTAAATCATCGTACTATCAAGCAATGTTGCCATTTAACTAGTTCGACAGGTTTCAAGGGTTGTTGCCATTCATAATGTGAGTTGAAATGATTTCATTACGAAGTAGAAGAAAAGAACATTTTGCTCTCAAATGGTCAGGAATGCAAATTCTTGAATTATCGTATGACTATTTTTTTGTTTGAGGCGAAATTGTTTATGAAAAACTCTGAATAAATAATCGAATTAAGGTTTTATGAGTGCATAGTTTTTGACAATTTTATTCACAGTTCGATTCAATTGTTTAGCTGATTTTGAAAATCTCACCTCAAAATAATAAATTGTTTTCAAAAATAGTGAAATTTGGGTCGTAGAAGTGCGATAAGGAATTTTCATGGAGTCGGGTAAGATCTGACGTAGGTGTGTAGATTGCCATTTAATCTCAAAAGTGATGCATCAAATTTGAAACAGTATGCCTATATGCATATTAAGATCGAGCTATTACCTAGGCCTATATATAGTGAGTCTCCTTTTTTTTTGATGGCCATTTTTTGTAATAGATTCAATAAATAATCAGAGCCAAGTATTTGGTACTAAAATTCTTACAGGTTGGGACGTCACCGTCACGCCTCGCCACTGATGTATATATCAGCCTGTCAATCAGGCTACAAGGATGGATTCATAACAGTAAAAAATAACTTCATTCCGGTGCGCCGATATAATCTGGCTGCTATTAAAATGGTTTTGTCTAATGTTATGCCAATCATAACTAATGAAATGATAGAAAACAAACTGAGACCGATTGGTAAATTAACTGGTCCAATCAGAGACATTGTTACCGGATCAAAACTGAATGAGTGTGTACATGTTTGCTCTTTTCGCTGCGTTGCTTACGTCGATGGCCTTAAGTGCTGAACTTTGACCTGAGGGGTAAACGACACGTTGTTGACATCACGATGGACGACGTGGTTTGCCACGCGTGCCGTAACAGAGGCCACATAGCCAAGAATTGTAAACAAAACACCCCAATGAATCCTCCACTCAATAACGTTGCTCAACACTACAGTAAAGTGTTTCCAATCCTACCGCCCAAGATGCATTGAGGGTTGCGTTGGTTCGCCGTGTTCAGATGGTGTCTCAACTCGAACCGGAAGTACGTTCCATTTCCTGATCTCTTTCCTTAGAACACCCGATCGCTTCTCTACCTATAGTGTTTGTATTTGTATTTGTATTTTATTATCGTCCCGTGGACCAGTACATAGTACAGAGTATGGGTATCGTCAAGTAGAGTATAAAGAGTAAAACTAAAGTTAGAAAATAATACTTAAGGTATTAGTAACAATAAATATAGTTAATGATTAAATACAATAAGATGAGAAGAAGTATGAGGAATATTTACAAAAAGAAAAACATGAAAATGTTTCAATTAGAAAATGATAATAAAAGAGTGTAGGCCTAATGAGGGTGAAATGTGGGGCAGAGAGTTTATTGTGGAGGGATATCAAAGTTGAGGTATTCTGAGAGGCTGTAAAAAGGATGCTGGGTTAGGAAAGACTTGAGGTTGTTATCAAAGGAGGTGCGGGTGGTTGAGTTTGTGATAGAGGGAGGTAGTTTGTTGTAGATGGAGGTGCAGATATAATGGGGGCTATTGGTGAATGACGAGAGAGAGTGAGTTGGAAGTCTTATGTGGTTTCTATTTCTGGTGGTATGGTGATGTACGGAAGAGTTGAGGGGGAATTGTTCGGGGTGCGTGCGGACAAAGGTGGAAGCGATCTGTATGAGTGTGCAAGGAAGAGTGAGGATGCCAAGTTTTATGAAGTGGGGTTTAGCCGATTGGCGGCGAGAGACTCCGGCAAGGATGCGGATGGCTTGTTTTTGAAGGATGAGGATGCGTTTGGAAGAGGCTGAGTTGCCCCAGAAGAGAAGGCCGTATGACAGGTGAGAGTGTAGGTGGGCGTGATAGACAAGGAGAAGGGAGTTGGGGTTGACAATGGGCTTAAGGCGTCTGAGAAGGTAGCAAGTGCTTTGGATTTTAGAGTGAGTGTGTTGAATGTGAGTGGACCAATCTAGGGTGGGGGTGATGTAGATGCCTAGGAATTTGGTGGCTGGAGTACTGGGAATTGTATGGCTATTGATTTTGATTAGGGGTGAGGTTGACGGTGGGTTGGATTTGAGATGAAAGTGAATGAAGGCAGTTTTAGAGGGTTGTAAAGCTAGTTTGTTGTTGGAACAGTAAGAGGCCATAGCATTTGCTTGCTGGTTGGCAGAAGATATGAGGGTGGTAAAGGCTTGAGTTTTAGAAGAGGTAAGGAGATGGTTGGTGTCGTCGGCATATTGGAAGAGGTTGCCGAGTGAAAGAAGATTGGGTAGGTCATTGATATAGAGGAGGAAGAGAAGAGGGGCAAGCACGGAGCCTTGAGGCACTCCGCAGCGAACGGTTTTGGCGGAGGAGAGGAAAGGGGAATGGGAGGAAGGGGAGGTAGGAGGAAGGGATACCTGTTGGGTGCGGTTGGATAGAAAGGAGGCAATCCAATCGTTTGAGATGCCCTGTATGCCATAGGATTTGAGTTTGAGCAGGAGGAGTTCGTGGTCTATGGTGTCGAAGGCTTTCGACAAGTCGTAGAAGATGCCTAACGAGTGGTTGCCTTTATCGAGTTGGATGTGAAGTGTGGTTAGGAATTGGAAAATGGCTGTGGTGGTGGATTTGCCTTGTCTGAAGCCGTGTTGGCAGTCAGCTAGCAAGGAATGATCGGAGAGGTAGGAGGTTGCGCGGGATAGGACTATTTTTTCGAAGATTTTCGAGAAGGAGGAAAGGAGTGAAATTGGGCGGTAATTGTTGACGTCGGCTTTGTTGCCTTTTTTGTGAATGGGGATGACCGTGGATTGTTTCAGTTGAGATGGGAAGGTGCCAGAGGTAAGTGAGTGGTTGATGACAATAGAGAGAGGGAGGGCTATAAGGTCTATGGATTTGAAGAGAATAGTGCCTGGAATGCCGTCAGGTCCACTGGAGGATTTGTATCGGAGAAAAGAGGTAGCTTGGATGAGTTCGAGAGGGCTTGTAGGTGTGAGAACTAATGGTGGTGGGGGAGAGGGAGTTGGAGTGATGGGTTGGTTCAGACGGTTGGGAGGAAGCGGGGGGGCGACATTCCCAGCACTTATGAAGAAGCTGTTGAAATGTTCGGCGATAATAGGGGGTTCTGAGGTGACTTGACCGTTGATGTTCAAGGAGAGGGTTGATGGAGGTTTGGGGGGGGGGGTCGAGAGAGTTTTGATGATATTCCATGAGGTTTTACACTTGTTGTTGGAGGAGAGGATGATATTGTCGAAGTGGCTGCGTTTGGTAGAACGAATTTTTTTGGCATGGGAGTTTTTGAGGGAGTTGTATCGTTGTTTGAGGAGCGAATTAGGGTTCATTTTCAGAGAGGAGTGAAGCAGCCTGAGCTCATCCCCCATCTTGGTGATTTCGTGGGTGATCCATCTGTTGGTGTGGGAAAGGTTGGGAGCTGTCTTTTTAAGTTTGAGGGGGAAAGCTTGATTGAAAAGAGAGAGGAAGGTATTAATGAAGAGAGAATAGATGTTGTCTGTGGAGGTGGCGGTTGACAGGTGTAGCCAATGTTGCTGGGCAAGTAGGGAGCGGAAATGGATTACATTGGAATCCGAGAAGGAGCGTTTGGAGACATAGTGTTGTGTCTTGGTGGAGTTGTTTGAGGTAGGTGCTAGGTTGGGGAGGGGGATAGATAGGATTTGGGCGAGATGGTCTGAGAGTCCACTATCAAAGGTGGAAGCTGTGAAGGAGGTTGGGTGCAGGGTGGTAAAGATGTTATCAATGAGAGTTGACGAGTGGGGAGTAACACGAGTTGCGGTGGTGATGGTTTCGAATAAACGAAAGGAGTGAAGGGTATCTAGGAATTTGGTGGAATTAGGAGTGGGAATCAGGATGTCGATGTTGAAGTCGCCACATACGAGGAGTTCAGAGCGGGGAAACTTTTTGGTGACAAGGATGAGGACTTGCTCAAGGAGTTTTAGGAATCTGGGTATGTCTGCTGATGGTGAGCGGTAGATGCTGAGGGTGACTGTGGAAGAGGTAGGTGAGCGGGTCCAGAGGACTCCTGTGCATTCGAAGACCTTGTCGATGCAGGCAGAATGGAGAAAGGGTAGGGGAGTGATGTTACAGTGAAGTTTGGAAAAGATGGCAACACCACCGTAGGAAGAGGAGGTACGATAGTATATGCTACTGGTGCAATAATGGGGGATAATGAAGGAGGTCATGGAAGGGGTAAGCCAGTGCTCAGAAAGACAGAGGATGTCTGGGGTGAGTTCAGAGGTGAGGATTTCAAGTTCTTCAATTTTGTTTCGAGCTGATTGAATGTTGAGTGCTATTACTGAGTGTGAGGCTGTGGAGGTGAAGGTTGAGGAGAGGCCTGCTAGGTTGTTGGAGGGATGAGTTTGAGCGAGGAAAAATTTGTCCGTTTGGGTAGAGGTTTCTTTGGTTGCAGAGGGAGACGGCTGGAAACGATGACTTTGTGGTTGGTTTTAGAGGTGCGTGAGGGGAGGATTCTGTTTGTAGGATGAGGTAAGGGTAAGGGTAGCGAGGGTGAGGGGTCCTTCGACTGGGTAGGTGTGGATAGTCTGGATAGTAAGTGGGTAGTCTTGCTCATAGCTGGGGACTCCTGGGATGGCGATGGCGGGACCTCCAGAATAAGGGGCAGCAGGTCCTCCTTTGGCGGCGACGGTGGGAGCTCCAATATTGGGGAGGACAGGTCCTCTTGTGAGGGCGACGACGGGTCCTCCTTGGGCGGCGACGGTGAGGGCTCCAATATTGGAGACGGTGGGTCCTCTTGGGGGGGCGACGACGGGTATTCCTTGGGCGGCGACGGTGGGGGCTCCAATATTGGAGACGACGGGTCCTCTTGGGGGGGTGACGACGGGTCCTCCTTGGGTGGCGACGGTGGGGGGTTCAATAATGGGGACGACGGGTCCTCTTGGGGGGGCGACGACGGGTCCTCCTTGGGCGGCGACGGTGGGGGGTTCAATAATGTAGACGACGGGTCCTCTTGGAGGGGCGACGACGGGTCCTCCTTGGGCGGCGACGGTGGGGGGTTCAATAATGGAGACGACGGGTCCTCTTGGGGGGGCGACGACGGGTTCTCCTTGGGTGGCGGCGGTGGGGGGTTCAATAATGGAGGCGACGGGTCCTCTTGGAGGGGCGACGACGGGTCCTCCTTGGGGGGCGATGGTGGGGGCTCCAATATTGGAGACGACATGTCCTGGGTATCCAGTATAGGAGACGACGGGGATGTTGGGGATCGCTGGACTTCTTCGTGATAGGCCTCCAAGTCTCCATGGCGGCTTAATTGGCCTGCTGAATCTGTCGTAGCGACTTCAGTCTCGATATGTTTTGGCAATTCAACTTGAGTTGGGGGGGTTACGTCAACAAGTGATGATGGGGTTGAAGTTATGGGTGTGAAGATGGTTATAGTGATGCCAGAGCTGTGAAAGGTATTATGGATCAGGTTCCTTATGGGAGGCCATTTCCAATTGTCGATGTCACAGCAGATTTGAGGCATTGCGAGAGATTTAATGTGATGGAATTGACAGTAGTGCTTGAGGTTGTGTAGTGAGTTTTTTATGGATTTGAAGTTAGGCGTATCTTTGCTATGGTTCTTGATGATAAGATGGAATGTTAGGCGGCCATTTGCAAAGATCGTGGCAACATGGCCTAGATCACATAGTTGGTTCTGTAGGTGCTCCTTATTGTGATGGTAGCTGGGTAAGAAATTGTTTGAATTTAAATCACAATCTACTGAGTTGTATACAACTAGCGCCATGTGGGAAGGTGCTTCCAATAAATCTCCATGGATTACCGTGATACACTCTTCGGATGATTGTGTAGGGGGAGGAGTTCCATTCATGGCAGCAATGGCAGTCTTGGCAGGAACAGTTGTGACTAGTGGCGTAATCCGGTGAGCGACAGAAGAACTATTGTTGGTTCTTGAGCTGTTAGGTGGTGGTCTCTGGTGGTAGCTTGGACAACTTGGGCTAATATTCACATGTGCTGTGCCAAGTATGTTTGGGGAATTTCTTACATATTGGGTCGATTTGGGAGGACCAAGTAGACTTATTAGATATCTCAGTGATTTTACCTCTTGTACCAGTAAGGCATTGATGGTCCATTGATTTTGATGATTATTGTTGTTGGCCAGTATTTCTTCTAGCCTATTGTTTGGGGGGATCCAGTAGGCCTTGTTGATGTAGGTTGCTGAAGCGATTTCGTTATTCTTCATTTTGAGAGTTTCAGAGAAAATGGGAAATGACAAGTGACGAAGAAATAACACGGAGTCCTCTGCCAAGATAGAGTAGATGAGTAGTTAATTCACAGTTTTAGAAAACGGGGGGGAAAATGATAAAAAGGAGGAGCACTTCTGCACAGTAAACTCAGGCGGGCGCCATCTTGTTGTTTTGTAGGAACTTGATGTCATGCCTTCTATATACCTCAAATATTTGCATCTAAGTCGCAGTAAAGTATGTCATCCAAGATGCGGTGGGAGTAAACAACTGCGATAGGCTTATGAAAAGGGATATTAACTGGTAATGCAATTGAATGAAATGTATAAATACTTATTTGTTTGTGGCATGTGGATTTCTCACACGAATTCGATTACATCAACAAATCGTTCAGATGTAAGTTACTTGCAATATAGTTCGCGTTATTATGAATAATTATTATGAATTACTTCACAGTTTTAGTAATACTCAATTTAACCTCACTATCTCCTTTTTAATTCATATGAGAAACTGTTTCAGACAACTGAGCAAACGTAAACGTCATTTTGCGTGTATTTGTAAACAAAATTGGTTCCTTCTATCACTACTCACTACGCATAATCGGTTGTTCTAACAATTTGGATGTTAAATTGGTACATATTTTCAACATGGGAGGGATAGGAAGAAAATTCACCATATCGAGGCCGGCAAACCAACGCAACCCTCAATGTATCTTGCTACCGCCTAAACAAACTCCCCCCTACTCACTACTAAGTACTGAACAACAAGTGCAGCTGAGACCAGACCCAACTGTTGCTGTTCCTGACGGCAACAAGTCAGCCCATAGAGATGATGGCAACACTAGTACGGTGATGCACGTGAAGGCCCTAACGCCTCAGCAACGTCTACAGACCGGCGCCTCTACCAGTGGAGGAGCCACGTCTCAGGCTGTAGTCGACGCATCCCTCATGGAAAGTGCAAATCATACTGATTCTCTAAATGAAGTGAATGCCGATATTTCTTTTGGTTAGTAATACATCTGTTAGCATTAGCTCGACACAGGGTGACCCCATTGTACCATTTAGTGTAGAACAAACAGTCGCGCAAGAGCAACCTCGCGCTAAGCGCAAAAAGATAAGTGTTGGTACAGATCCAGACTGTGATTCTGATAATGAATCTACAAGTTCTGCAATGTCCCTTTCTCAATCTTTGCCCGACGAAGCTGTTGAAGATATAGACTCATGGCTCAATGAGTTGCCAAAAAATGATGTAACCTTGGCTCGGCGTTCCACGGAAATTCGTCCTAATCCACTAACCGTAGATTTCGTGATCACATTGTGTGGAATACTGATCACGTTCCATATAAGTGTTGGGTATTGTAATATCTGATGCACCGTAACTTATCGTTATTATGTATTCCTGTGAGTCATTCTCCTGGTTACTGATTTGCGCCGTGACGTACTGGCCTGGGTTCGAGCCCAGACACTCATTTCTTGTTCTGAAAGGCATTAGTTGTTATCCATTGTAATAACTTGATAGCTACTATTACATGCACAGTGATCTTCTGTGTGATTATCCATGTATATGATTCATGAATGTGTATCCTTGATGATTAATTCCTAGCACTGATTGATTCACCAAAGTTCTCAACTGTTCTGGGCCTCCAGGTCTTATTCAATAAAGCACTCTCAGTATTTCCAAGTTCTCCTGTCTGACTATTATTCCCTTCTTCTGATTTCATAGCATTTCTCATTCTCCATTTTAATCACATACAAGAGAACAAGTAAACAACACAAACAGTATAAGAGTGAACGGAATATCGTGAATCATCAATGCAAGATCAAGAGAAAATTCAAGGGGGTGCGTGAACGGTGCTTACACAAATCGAGAAATGTATCTCCATTATTTTTTTACATTTTCAAAAACGAGTGTAATTGAGTGAAAAGTTCACATCTCCAAGATAATTCCATGCTCTTCAATTATTATTACATTATATCTTTGTGAATTCGATCAGTTTTGAGATGATACGTCAATAAATTTCATCACATTCTTTCCATTCATTGACGTATTATCTTGAAACTGATTGAATTCACGGAAATAGAATGTCATAGTGATCAAAGGCATGGCATTATCTTGGAGATGTGAACTTTTCATTCAATTACACTGGTTTTTGTACATGTAAAAACATTAGTGAAGGTGAATGTTCCTATTTTTATGAGCATCGTGCATGACCCCCTACGAAGAAGCCCGCGTAAGAACGTGATCTTGTGTGCGGGCAATACCATTCAGAGATTATACTCGTGTTTATGTTGGCGGAACTGAATATATGAATCCATATATTTTACTCACAGCCTTCTTTATCAGAGAAGACGTCTCTTCTGATACTGCCCTTTCACTCGGGGTATGCTTCCCGTGTTAACCGATGTCCAATTATTTTAATTCACTAAGGCCTGGTTTTACGAATCTTAGTTAAGTACTAATCCACTAACTATTTGTTAAAGGTACGAAAATATCATATGTAACCAAGGGTGATAACAAGTTAATCCGCTAACTATTGCTTAATCCACTTACTATCGATTCGTAAAACTGAACCTAAATCGCCGATGGTGCCGTTGTTTCCAGACCATGACGTCACTTTCCGAAGACTTTCAAGTTTATTAGTATGTTTGAAGTGTCATATCTGCGAAGCTACCAACCACTTTGGGAATTTCCGTGAAGGAATTTGAACTAAGCGCGCATTCTATTCGGCCGTGATTGCTAGTTTACTACCGTTGTTTATGACAATAACACGAACAATTTAATCCCGTAATATGATGGAATATCGCCAGGACCAGTTCATGATTCATGTTTATTGCTTGAGCTAACATGAATATCGTCCAAGTCCAAACCTGAGTAAGTCTAAAGTAGAGATCAGTGGTATTAAGGCCCAGCTAAAATGTAGATATGACATAACCTCAATAACGTCGTAGGAAACTGAAAATCTCTGACAGATTGAGAGTTTTTCGAAGTTGTAAATTAAGATTATCAGAGTGCAGCACATACCAGACCATGACGTCATTTTTCCTTGCGCGAGCAAAGATGCGCGAACCCGTCAAAATAGCCTGAGTTAAGGGCAGTATAGAGACGTCTTCTCTAATAAAGAAGGCTGTGATTTTACTCTCCTCATTTTCTAGAAATGATTAACGAAGAAATTCAAACACACAATCAAAAATGAAAATACATTACAGTAAAATATTGAACCTGGAGAATATCCATACAAGAAAGAAGTAGATACAAAACAAAAAAATCCTAATATTATCCGATAAAAATGGAATGAGACATAGATCAGGACATGTGCACATGTTAGTTTAAATGAATGAATGCCACACATAAAATGCATGTGGAAAGATGTGAGGAATAAATACTTCTGATGATTTGAATAATGTCTTGTTGGAAGTAGATAATTTAGTGAGTGTACGGATATGTATGGAGATTTCATTGAATATTTCAGGGCCCATGTAGTCAATATTGTGTTGCTGACCAATTTTCTTATTCCTCCTAGGTGTTAGAAATTTGAATTCCATACCCTCAGTTGTGCCCCCTTGATTTCCCTACATGCGCCCTCCAAGTTAGTTTCCGTCCGCCCCAACTCACTTCCTTCCTACGTCCAGCAAACCCGGCACTCTTTTGTCAGACGCGGCCGGAGGAGGTCGTAGTGGTAAGAGCTAGGCCGAGTGCCTATAGGCCGAACGCAATTACTTCTGTTTGGAAACATGTAGTAATTTGATTTCGTTCGATAAAACATCGAGAAAACCCAAGTGTGTATCTGAGACATCATTCATCCTGCAACCCGTTCTCGCACCGTGAAACCAAAGAGACAGATTTTATATATGATACCTAACATATATGACTTTCTTGGATTTGGAGAAGGCGTATGATAGGTTGCCAAGGGAAAGAGTGTGGGCGTGTTTGGTGAAGAGAGGGATAGGCAAGGACTTGGTTGAGCGAATCAAACGTATGTATCGGAACAGTGTGAGTTGTGTGCAGTCGGAGGTGGGGCGATCGGAATGGTTCAATATTAGTGAAGGGTTACGACAAGGGAGTGTATTGTCACCAACGCTGTTCATCATAGTAATGGACGAGTTACTGCAGAAAGTGGAGCCAAATGAGAGTGATGGTACTCGAACATTAATGTGAGCTGATGATGTGGTGAGAGAGGAAGTTCAGGTCAAGATTCAGAAGTGGAGTGAAGAGACGGAGAAGATGGGTTTGAGAATAAGTGAAGAGAAGTTCCCATCATTCCCATCATTCACTCGACATCGTGGTGGACGGTTGTGTTTTTGCTTGCTCCGTATAGTTAGTTGTATATAACCTGTATCGGACGATGTCTTGCGGAAATACAACGTGTACGCTAGCTTTGCCAACTGACGGAGATTTTGCAAATTGTATGGGTTGCGATTCCCAATATCATTTTGGGAATTGTGCGGGTTTACAAAAGACAACTTATCGAGCGAAAACTCTCGATCAGAAAGAAAATTGGCGCTGTGGTAAGTGCCGTGAGGCAAAGAAGTCCGGGACTCCTGTGGAGTATGATAAAACATTCAATTTTGAAAACCAACAGGGCTTTAAGATTTAAAATCAATAAAGGAAGAATTTTCAAGCGAAATCAAATTGTTGAAAGAGTGTAATGCGGATTTAAAATTGGAGTGTGAAAGTAACGAAGATATCATTCTCCAATCAACACGACAAGTGAACCACCTCGATCAGTACGGTAGAAACAAAAACTTTGATATTGACGGAGTAGAATTGCAAGCCGACGAAGACGTGAAAAATATTGTTTTGGGAATTGCACGTAAATTGAAGATCGATTTGAAAGCCGAGGAGATTGATGCTGCACATCGCTTGGGACAACGCAATAACAAGAGCGCGCAGCCCCCAAGGATAATAGTCCAGCTCACCTCTAGGCAAAAGAGGGACCAGTTCATTGAGAGGAAACGTCAACTGTCATCGTTCCTGAGCCGAGACGTGGTGGGTGGAGGGATATCAAACTACCGCGAGCTGCTCTGGAGAACCAAGACGAGAGCGAAGGAGTTTGGTTCAAGTCCGGTAAGGTGTTTTTTCGCCGAGACGAGGTCTGTCGTGACGTTATCAAGGTATTTGACTTTCCGGACATTGACAAGCTTTTTACTGCGGATTGATATTTCTCGTATATTTGTTTACATTTTTCTCGCGTATCTTTTTCTTCCTTGTTATGATATTCGACGAATATGTATTGAGTAATGATAATGATACATTTACTAGTCATGTTGATGATGTGGATATATGGTTTGACACAGTCGGAGATGTTACAATATTGCACCTGAATATAAGGTCAATAAGGAAAAATTGGGACCAATTGTATGCACTTATCTTTAATTATTTGGGAGAAATTGATATTTTGGTCTTAACAGAGATAGCAATAAAAAAATGTGATAGTGTTTGTTATGCAGTCGAAGGATATAATGTTCTCTACAAATTCTGAAATATTCAGCGGGGTGGGGGTATTGCAATATTTATTAAAGATACTTACCATTTCAAAGAAGATCCCATTGATATTGAATCTTTTGAGGGTCTTTGTGGTAAATTGTCATTGGGTGGCAGTTTGTCTATTTACTTATTTGCCTTATATAGGCCGCCAAGCTCAAATAAAATATGCTTTGTTGACGAGTTGGAAAATTATACAAACTTTGTGAAAGATAGAAATGTTATTTTGTTTGGAGATGTAAATATTGATTGACTACAAGTCAATGATCCAATTGTTCAAAGTTATGAAACAATGTTAGCGTCTTTTGGGTTCATCAAGTGTATTCACGGTGTGACGAGGGAAGAGTATAGGGAACATGTGCTGTCTAGTACCTGTATTGACCACATATTTGTTCGACTTTGTGCTTGTGATAAGGAAGAAATTAATTCTGTTATTTTATAGAATCAAATTGTCAGACCACTGTATGATCGGAGCAGACATACCTTTTGCGAGAACAATCGGAAAGTTAATAGAGGAGAAAACTAAATATTTTTTTCATGAAAAAAAATTAATTGGTCTCTTGAAAAAGACTGATTGACAGGCCTTGATCACAGAATCAGATTGTAATAAAGTATATGACGGCTTGGAAAGTAAATTCAAGTTTTGTTATGATTTATGTATTGCTCAGTGTTCTGAGTCCAAACGACGTATAAAAAGACAATGGGTAACTGATGAACTGTTATCTTTTTTGCGTGAAAGAGACAAAAAGTTTATAAAATGGAAAAACTCTGAAAATTCTTTGAAAAAAGTGTATAGATTGGATTATACTCAATATAGGAACTATGCAGCCATACAAGTTGGTATTTGTAAATCTAGATTTTACCGGGAAGAATTTAAAAGGCATGGAAATGACTTGAGAGGTGCATGGCAATTGATAAACAACCTAATGGGCCAAAAAACGAGCATCTCCAGACGAAGTTATATGTAAATACTTGGGAAAGGATAATGACTTGAAAATTGTCTCGAATAATTTTGCGATTTCCTTTGTTAGAGAAGTGCAAAATATATTGCACAACTGTGACTTTATTACGTCAGAAGATTTGGCTCCTGACTCTGAATTGCAATCAATGCTTATGCCCAGGATTACTATTGAAAAAGTTTTGAATATTATAGATTCTTTGAATGTACGCAAGCAACCTGGTGTAGATGGAATACGAGTAGCTGACATGATGTTGTTACGTGAGGAGCTCAGTCCGGTACTCGTGCACTTGATTCATTTGTCGATATGTAATGGGGTGGTACCAGACAAGTTGAAAGTTTCAAGCGTAAAGCCTATATATAAGAAGGGTGACCACAGAGACTACATGAACTATAGGCCCATTGCAATTTTACCGGTTGTAGAGAAAATAATGGAGCGATATGTTGCTAATATTCTGATTTCGTATTTAGAGAAATTCAAAATTATAAATAGTATGCAATTCGGCTTTCAGAGAGGTAGAAGCACATCAGATTTACTAAGGGGGTTAGGGGTTATACTTAGGGTTATACTTAGGGGTTGGACCAAAAAGAAGTTGGAAATAAATATGTAAGTAAATATTCAGGAGAACTTGTTGGGCAGTGATAGAGGCAAGTCGTGCCAAACTTGTTAAACAGAAAATAATAATGTAACTTATGTACCCGCGAGTGAGTTCCCGCAAAATAAAAGAAGAGAAAAACTTGTGAGAAAATAGTAATGTAACCGCGAGTTCCTGAAAATTAAAATAAGAACAACAACGTGTGATTCAATGTAATCTATATTCGACGGACATTAATTTAAATTCAACATCATCTTTCGGACATCAATTCTCCAGCCGATACGAGAGATGGCAGTGATGGCAGAGGCAGCAACCACAGCAGCAGCACACATAAGTACAAAATTCCACCCTGACCTTTAGAACCCCCCAACTGCCCTCGTCGAAAACTTCAAAATAATCGTCATGATCTCCATAAATAAAATGTAACGTTTCGCCTCTATTTGTTGTAACTGCTAAATAATGTGTTCATTTAAATAAAATATATGCACTGCAAATTCATTATGTGTTTGTGTTGTGTCAATTAATGGTGTCATGTTAAAACTGGTTCCATAGTTATCTTGATAGAAGAAGTTTTTTGGTTAATATTGATGGTAAAAGAAGTATGTTCAAGAGCTTTCGGACTGGCGTGCCTCAGGGCTCGATATTGAGTCCTGTTCTCTATCTTATATATGTGAACAATCTGTTCCACTGCGTAACTAAATGTAAAATGTTAATGTACGCTGATGACACTGTTTTGCTCGCTGCTCATTATGATGTTGCTGAAGCCGAGAAGGTTTTGCAGGTGGAATTTACCCGTGTCATACGTTGGACTCATGATCGAGAACTTGTGGTGAATGCTAGCAAAACCAAAATTATTCATATTACTTCACCATTTAACAAAGACGCGGGCAGTTTGATCAGAATTATTTGTCACTCCATAGACTGTCTAGAAATTATGAGTGAAGGTTTCCCTTGCATAGGCTGTGACAACTTCATTGAAAACGTTCCTACTCATGTATATCTTGGCTTAACCGTTGATCGTCTGTTCTCTTGGAAACCTCATATAAATATGCTTTGCAATCGCCTGAAATCTTGTTCTATACAATTGTATAATTTGAAATATATTCTTCCTTATGGTACCCTTCGTTCCGTGTACAACGCGATAGCCGAATCTTTGCTACTATATGGGCCATCTAAATAAATTGATTTCGATTCAGAATAGATTAATCAAGACAATTATACCTGATAATATTAAGAATTCCCAAGATAAAAATAATGTACAAAATCAGTATAAATATGCCCGTCTCTTGCCTCTGCCTGAACTTTATAAATATCGCTTCATATTAACATATTATTCTGATAACAATTTTAAATTTGAAAATATACGTTCGGTGAATACAAGACCTCAAAATCAAGCTCTTTATAAAGTTCCACGTTCTATAAATAGTTATGGAAAACGTCAATTATGTGTCCAGGTGCCTACAATCTTTAATACTCTTCCTACCTCATTAATTAACCTGGATAAATATATTGTAATGAAACGTGATTTAAAACAGTGGTTGTTGAGTGTTATAATTTGAAAACGTTCTTGAATCTGCTCCCCTCGAAGGTAATTTCTATTTCTGTCTCTGTTTTTTCATATTTCTGTTTTTCATAAGCAATGTGTTATTATATTTATGTAATTCTCTTTCTAAATTCTAATTTGTTTTTCTTTAATAATTGTCAGTTGACAAAATGTAGTTAGATAGATATTTTGTTTTCCTTATTGTTCACCACTAAGTCGTTTGTGTTTGTTTTATGCAGTTTATTTATTTTTCTTGTATCCTACAGACAAGCCTTTTACAGGCTTTGTAGATCTTTGTGTGTATAATTATGTAATTGCTATTATTTTTCATGTGACAATAAGAAAGAAGAGCGAAGCAATGACTGAAGATTACACACGGTCATGCTAGGATCAGGCTCAGAGACGGATGGTTGAAAGAGGTGGAAGAGTGCAAGTACCTCGGGAGCATACTCACCAACAAGGCTAAAGTAGATAGAGAAGTGCAGGAGAGAAGAAAGAAAGCAGAGGCATTCTATCAGGCAGTGAGAAAGTTGCTGTGGAATGAGAAGTTTCCGAAAATCATTGAATTAATAATATTCAAAATGTATTTCCTGCCAATTAGAACTCACGGAGCAGTAACATGGTCGGCGGGTGTGAGGGAATGGAACCAGGTACAGGCACTGAGATGAAGTTCTTGAGGAGTGTGAAGGGAATTACAATCATGGATACAGTTCGAAGTAGTCAGATAAGAAGTGAACTAGGGATAGAGAGATTAGGGTTCATACTGGGAAGAGAGAGGCTCTGGTGGTTCGGTCACAGGAAGAGGATGGGAACCGAGAGAATACCAAGGCGGGTATTCGAGGCGGCTGCAGTGGGAACACTCAATTCTCCACATTCATGATTCTTGGTAATCTTGTTCATCTTGCATGTACTATTAGCAATTGAGGTCAGATAGTAGTATAAATCAATCACGTGATACCTTGTTCAAGTGTCTGATAGCCAGTTCGCACGAGGCACTGCAATGCTGATCTTGGAATGCTAGCACTCCAATGCCAGCCATTTCACTATTCACACTACTAAAGGCCAATGCCGTCATTGGAGCATTCAGCCACAGCTACGTTTCTCTTGTTTCTGGGATATTTAGCAGGCTGTGACATTCTGACCAATAGGAGGCTCTAGTTTTAGCGCCAGCTTCCGAGGAGAAGCCCATCGAGGATTTGGATAAGGTCGTCCATAACCTTACTTTTTTCTCCAATTCCATGGTTTTTGTGGTTTGATTGCCACAAAAATACATATTTATCATAGAAGTTTATTAAAATGACCGCACGGTCGTATGTCCAATTAGTATTTTTTAGGAGGCATTACAGAAATAACGACGAAATAATAAACAATAAATGAAATGGGATATAAAAAAGTGCTCTCACGCCCACTATCTTTGCTCTCACTGAGTATGAGTCGAATCGAATAACTCGAAAGTTATTTTAGATCGATATATCTCGACCTTAATCAATATCGACTACAAATACTGCAATCTGATTGGTCAGCGTTCCAATGCCGAGAAGCCCAATGCTTGGTTTTAGAACTCACATCTAAACGATTTCAAAGCTCCAATGCCAACGTTGAGAGAGTTCAGACGGAAGCATTGGAATGCTAGCATTGGAATGCCTCGTCTGAACTGGCTATAAGGCGACTAATTTTCTCCTGCTCACTCTGTCAACACCCTCGACCCGTATGCACTCCAAGTGACCAGTGTTGCCAGAGGCTCAGCAGCCACGGCGGACTGATAAGGAAACGGTCGGGCTGTCATTGGTCAACAATGCGGACCAATCACAGTCGAGCCCTTACCACTTGAGTAAGTAAGTCGAGTCAGCATTGTTTTCGTTCCATTTGACCTACGAGCTTTGAGCATCAAAGAAGTAAACGAGAATTTCTGAGGATGGCGAGTGACATCTTGCCAAATCATTGAAGTGAGAGACAAGGTCCCCGAAAGGACCGCAATTTCTTCACAAAAGAACATACGAACATACGGTACCCACGATGTGCTAACGAAGCACCAACAAATAACGGTACCCAAGATGTGCTAACGGAGCACTAACAAATAACGGTACCCACGATGTGCTAACGGAGCACTAACGAATAACGGTACCCACGATGTGCTAACGAAACACCAACAAATAACGGTACCCACGATGTGCTAACGGAGCACTAACGTATAACGGTACCCACGATGTGCTAACGGAGCACTAACGAATAACGGTACCCACGATGTGCTAACGGAGCACTAACAAATAACGGTACCCACGATGTGCTAACGGAGCACTAACAAATAACGGTACCCACGATGTGCTAACGGAGCACTAACGTATAACGGTACCCACGATGTGCTAACGGAGCACAAACGAATAACGGTACCCACGATGTGCTAACGAAGCACCAACAAATAACGGTACTCACGATGTGCTAACGAAGCACCAACAAATAACGGTACCCACGATGTGCTAACGAAGCACCAACAAATAACGGTACCCACGATGTGCTAACGGAGCACTAACGAATAACGGTACCCACGATGTGCTAACGAAGCACCAACAAATAACGGTACCCACGATGTGCTAACGGAGCACTAACGAATAACGGTACCCACGATGTGCTAACGAAGCACCAACAAATAACGGTACCCACGATGTGCTAACGAAGCACCAACAAATAACGGTACCCACGATGTGCTAACGGAGCACCAACAAATAACGGTACCCACGATGTGCTAACGAAGCACCAACAAATAACGGTACCCACGACGTGCTAACGGAGCACCAACAAATAACGGTACCCACGATGTGCTAACGGAGCACCAACAAATAACGGTACCCACGATGTGCTAACGGAGCACCAACAAATAACGGTACCCACGATGTGCTAACGGAGCACTAACGAATAACGGTACCCACGATGTGCTAACGGAGCACCAACAAATAACGGTACCCACGATGTGCTAACGGAGCACCAACAAATAACGGTACCCACGATGTGCTAACGGAGCACCAACAAATAACGGTACCCACGATGTGCTAACGGAGCACTAACGAATAACGGTACCCACGATGTGCTAACGGAGCACCAACAAATAACGGTACCCACGATGTGCTAACGGAGCACTAACGAATAAAGGTACCACGATATGCTAACGGAGCACTAACGAATAACGGTACCCACGATGTGCTAACGGAGCACCAACAAATAACGGTACCCACGATATGCTAACGGAGCACTAACGAATAACGGTACCCACGATGTGCTAACGGAGCACCAACAAATAACGGTACCCACGATATGCTAACGGAGCACTTACGAATAACGGTACCCACGATGTGCAAACGGAGCACCAACAAATAACGGTACCCACGATGTGCTAACGGAGCACTAACGAATAAAGGTACCACGATATGCTAACGGAGCACTAACGAATAACGGTACCCACGATGTGCTAACGGAGCACTAACGAATAACGGTACCCACGATGTGCTAACGGAGCACCAACAAATAACGGTACCCACGATATGCTAACGGAGCACTAACGAATAACGGTACCCACGATGTGCTAACGGAGCACCAACAAATGACGGTACCCACGATGTGCTAACGGAGCACTAAGGAATAAAGGTACCACGATATGCTAACGGAGCACCAACGAATAACGGTACCCACGATGTGCTAACGGAGCACTAACAAATAATGGTACCCACGATGTGCTAACGGAGCACCAACAAATAACGGTACCCACGATGTGCTAACGGAGCACTAACAAATAACGGTACCCACGATGTGCTAACGGAGCACTGACGAATAACGGTACCCACGATGTGCTAACGGAGCACTAACGAATAACGGTACCCACGATGTGCTAACGGAGCACTAACGAATAACGGTACCCACGATGTGCTAACGGAGCACTAACGAACATACGGTACCCACGATGTGCTAACGGAGCACTAACAAATAACGGTACCCACGATGTGCTAACGGAGCACTAACAAATAACGGTACCCAAGATGTGCTAACGGAGCACTAACGAATAACGGTATCCACGATGTGCTAACGGAGCACTAACGAATAACGGTACCCACGATGTGCTAACGGAGCACTAGCGAATAACGGTACCCACGATGTGCTAACGGAGCACCAACAAATAACGGTACCCACGATGTGCTAACGGAGCACTAACGAATAACGGTACCCACGATATGCTAACGGAGCACCAACTTCACGAAGCAGCGAGTAGAAGGTAATTTTCACTAAAATACAATCGAAATGGAACTTTGCTGTGCGAATGAAGTGTATTCTGAATGTTCATATAATTTTCGAAACCAAATAGGCCTATATCCTGAAAATGATATTTTCGATTTGAAAATTTTTCAGTTCCATTACACAACCCTTTCATGCGAGACCATTTATATATCATGTTTTTTTTTTCATCTTCTATTAATAACATCGAAACTTGATACAGAATCATTGTTTCCTGATTAAGGCTTTGGATGAAAGATTAGATCGTTTGAACGGGGTACCACAAGGGCAATCTTACCACCCCAAAGAATAATTAAAACATGATAACTAATATAAATAACAAATCAATTCCTGAATAAGGTAGCAGTTTTAGGGTTAGAGATCAATTCAAACATTCACAGTGGGGAGAAACAAATTTCGAATCTTCTCATTATCTTGATCTTCTTCTTCTTCTTGAAATGTTGTTTCAATTATGATTGTGAACACGTTTCCCAAGAATCGGAATATTTTCTCTGAAATGAGTCAATCATTTCACATAACATGATATGTGATGTCCGATCAAATATGCAGGACGACAGAGAGAAGTTATTTGGAAATTGAATTCCTAACCATATGTAGATGGATATTATTATAACGTGTCGGTTGATGTCACGCGATGCGTCATGGCTGACCAATACTTTCATGTCAGAATATAGTCAGGTTTCTATTAATAATTCACATGACGTGCTCTAGCCGCTTCGTGAACTCTTGGAGGTCGACAAAACATGCTTCGTCTCTCCTTTATACACAGATTAACTGATGGTGATCCACTCATTCCATTTATACATCATTAGATGAGCGTAGCGAAGATTCCCACTCAACTCTCACGAAGCTTTGTCTGTGAGTTTTCTTGTTGTTACCACTGCACAGGTCGCACGGTTCGACCGATCGACATGATTTTTTACTAGGCAAACGCAGGATGTGCGTTGTACGATGAGCGAGATGTCTATATAAAGTATCATCGAAAACTCTACAAAACTCGATCATCTGAAATGAACTTCATTCGATGTCAATGAATCTAGAAAGCCGTGACTTCGACAATGCAACATTTTTCAACTAATATTTCTATCTTTTAGATGAATAAAATACATTTATTATATTATTTTCTCCAAAACGGCTGGTCCGAATATCGAACCAAATTTTTATTCATGTATATTATTCTTGTGTTCACATTTGTGGAAAATTTGAATCATATTGAAGAGATTCAATTTTTCAATTTTTTCCGCTCAGCCAAATCTTATGGGGTTTCTAGAAACTTCTAAATGATGTTTCTCAAAAATGGTCCAACCGATCAGACCTCAAAACTATACAGTTCTAAGTTGGATAAGTTTGCATATAAAAAAAAAGTTTCATGTCGATCGGTCAAACCCTGCGACCTGTGCAGTGTTTATAAACAAACAAACAAAAAAAACGCACATACAAAGCTCCGTAAGACTCGAGTGAAAATCTTCGCTACGCTCATCTAATTATTTGTTCTGATAAGATCAAAATTCGCGATGATTGATCCACACATTCACACCAAATTACAACATTCTATGCATCCTTTCCCAGCAAACACGCGAAGTGGGAAACGGTGTGGGGCCGTTACGGGAAACACATGGAACGAGTGGGCTTGATGTGGGTGGTGGGCAAATATGTGTTTGCCCACGCTGGTTCTGTGTGGGTAAACTTAGGGCAGACAAGTCCTAATCACTGATGGCAATACCCAGATCTTTTCCACACGGGCCCCACAGTAGCTCGAACCCAGTATTACGTATTTGAAATCAAACGTGCGTGGGTATAGTGTGGGCACTGCCCTTGTGGGCAAATATGTGTTTGCCCACGCTGGTTCTGTGTGGGTAAACTTAGGGCAGACAAGTCCTAATCACTGATGGCAATACCCAGATCTTTTCCACACGGGCCCCACAGTAGCTCGAACCCAGTATTACGTATTTGAAATCAAACGTGCGTGGGTATAGTGTGGGCACTGCCCTTGTGGGCTAATATGTGTTTGCCCACGCTGGTTCTGTGTGGGTAAACTTAGGGCAGACAAGTCCTAATCACTGATGGCAATACCCAGATCTTTTCCACACGGGCCCCACAGTAGCTCGAACCCAGTATTACGTATTTGAAATCAAACGTGCGTGGGTATAGTGTGGGCACTGCCCTTGTGGGCAAATATGTGTTTGCCCACGCTGGTTCTGTGTGGGTAAACTTAGGGCAGACAAGTCCCAATCACTGATGGCAATACCCAGATCTTTTCCACACGGGCCCCACAGTAGCTCGAACCCAGTATTACGTATTTGAAATCAAACGTGCGTGGGTATAGTGTGGGCACTGCCCTTGTGGGCTAATATGTGTTTGCCCACGCTGGTTCTGTGTGGGTAAACTTAGGGCAGACAAGTCCTAATCACTGATGGCAATACCCAGATCTTTTCCACACGGGCCCCACAGTAGCTCGAACCCAGTATTACGTATTTGAAATCAAACGTGCGTGGGTATAGTGTGGGCACTGCCCTTGTGGGCAAATATGTGTTTGCCCACGCTGGTTCTGTGTGGGTAAACTTAGGGCAGACAAGTCCTAATCACTGATGGCAATACCCAGATCTTTTCCACACGGGCCCCACAGTAGCTCGAACCCAGTATTACGTATTTGAAATCAAACGTGCGTGGGTATAGTGTGGGCACTGCCCTTGTGGGCAAATATGTGTTTGCCCACGCTGGTTCTGTGTGGGTAAACTTAGGGCAGACAAGTCCTAATCACTGATGGCAATACCCAGATCTTTTCCACACGGGCCCCACAGTAGCTCGAACCCAGTATTACGTATTTGAAATCAAACGTGCGTGGGTATAGTGTGGGCACTGCCCTTGTGGGCAAATATGTGTTTGCCCACGCTGGTTCTGTGTGGGTTAACTTAGGGCAGACAAGTCCTAATCACTGATGGCAATACCCAGATCTTTTCCACACGGGCCCCACAGTAGCTCGAACCCAGTATTACGTATTTGAAATCAAACGTGCGTGGGTATAGTGTGGGCACTGCCCTTGTGGGCAAATATGTGTTTGCCCACGCTGGTTCTGTGTGGGTAAACTTAGGGCAGACAAGTCCTAATCACTGATGGCAATACCCAGATCTTTTCCACACGGGCCCCACAGTAGCTCGAACCCAGTATTACGTATTTGAAATCAAACGTGCGTGGGTATAGTGTGGGCACTGCCCTTGTGGGCAAATATGTGTTTGCCCACGCTGGTTCTGTGTGGGTAAACTTAGGGCAGACAAGTCCTAATCACTGATGGCAATACCCAGATCTTTTCCACACGGGCCCCACAGTAGCTCGAACCCAGTATTACGTATTTGAAATCAAACGTGCGTGGGTATAGTGTGGGCACTGCCCTTGTGGGCTAATATGTGTTTGCCCACGCTGGTTCTGTGTGGGTAAACTTAGGGCAGACAAGTCCTAATCACTGATGGCAATACCCAGATCTTTTCCACACGGGCCCCACAGTAGCTCGAACCCAGTATTACGTATTTGAAATCAAACGTGCGTGG
Source organism: Brachyptera putata (assembly GCA_907164805.1). Taxonomy (NCBI): domain Eukaryota; kingdom Metazoa; phylum Arthropoda; class Insecta; order Plecoptera; family Taeniopterygidae; genus Brachyptera; species Brachyptera putata. The sequence goes on along the minus strand of OU015466.1, from coordinate 1,289,936 downwards.
GTATAGTGTGGGCACTGCCCTTGTGGGCTAATATGTGTTTGCCCACGCTGGTTCTGTGTGGGTAAACTTAGGGCAGACAAGTCCTTATCACTGATTGCGATACCCACCCACATTAGCTATCAGAATGCATACGCTTTCATAAAAAAACGCAGACGAGTGTATGAGTTGTGAGATGTGCACAAATATGAACATGATTATGCAAAAGATAAACATTCTGTCCGCTCACTCGACATCTACAGATTTTGGTAACTTAAATATAGTTATAAGAATTCCATCCGTTCACTCGTTGCTACATTGTTTTCAAACGGCTATACTGGTAAATGCAACTTTGGATATGGTATGACCACGATTATATTTATTTACGTGGTGACGTCAAAAACTTCCAAATTTCCCCATAAAAAATCCAAAATAACTGTCAAACTTATTGGTTCAAAAACAATCCCAAATCCTTTTTGGGTACCATCATCAATGTTCAGAAAAAGTTTTCAAGACGATTTTTATTACTTTTACTGACCTGTTTACAACTTGAAAATTAAAAGAAAAAAAAAAAAAAACAGAGATGGAAACGACGCCCGGTATGTGTAATGGAAGTCTTCACCAACTTCAGGTACATGAAAAATCTAATTGTTCATTTGTCAATTACCTAAATAGTAAATTCTTCTTAATTATACCTCTTCAATTTATTGCACTAAATGAGAAGTTTTACTGAGAAATGCTTAAACTTGGATATCGTTCTTGAGTATATCGTATCGCTTTGATTTAAAATTGCAATTAGGCCCACAAAATATTATAGGGCATAGGCTATAATATTTTTATGGTTTTTATCCGTAGTGTTTTGTCAATCTCGTCCAGCTTGCAAGCCCTTGCCCATTTCGCTGAAACATAGATCAATAATAATTGGGGCATATTTCGGTTTATATTGTCATTTTTGTGCATGTGAAGTGTTTGTCTAAATGTTGTACGTGGATATAATAATATAATATTCATTTCATACGAATTTGAATTTCGTTCCTCTCCATATCTCAAGAACGACGACAACATGGCTCGAGTAATGGATGTACGTCATAACAGCAGTCATGCCAATGTAACGGGGTAGTCACTAAATGTTTCTACTGTATTTGCCTATTGAATATATCGTTAATTGGAATCAAGTATTGATTTTTCTGGAACAGGTGTATCATAGAAGTTTTCATGATTGATAAACACGATTCAAACATGGATAAAAACTCTTGATGTTGTACTAGCACGCATCTTTTAAAAACCGCCAGTCACTATGATTGTTGGGTTGGCGATTCTGTGACTGAGTGCGTTCTCAAAATCTCAATGCTTCTCTTCATCGAGTTGTTCGCTTTGTTCGCGCCCAAAGAGTATTCTAACCTTCTTGTTTCCATCGCATCGCCATCGCGTCTAGTACTTTCGTCTCCAATTGTGGCATAGGCCTAGCTTGCTGCTATTTCATTTCGAAGTTTTCAATGAAGACATCACAGTATTGAAGAACATCGTTGATTATCAATACCGGTAAGTGATTTAGTATTGATATATGTTATTATAGGTAGGCCTATATTTAGGTTCTATTGAATAGGCCTAACCGTTGGGTACACAAAACCATGTGCTTGTGTTGGAAGCAAGTAAGCTAGGCCTAGGCCTAAAATTGCTTGTAGGCTTGGCAACTGAATGTGTGTAGACCTACATGGCCATTGGCTTGCTAATAGGCGTAGGCCTGAGTTTGTAGTAAACTTATGCATGCAATTTATTGCAATAAAATATCATTCAGTGGACTTTCTTAGGGTAGGCCCAGGCCTACCCGGTAGCCGGTAGGTCCTATCACTCGATTGTGTTTGATTGCCTTCAGCATTGAGCCGACTCGGAAGCTACTGCAATTATCACAGAAAAAATCATTGTTCGTAGGCCTAGGCTGATTAATATAATTTTATCGTTTTACACGTCTGGTCAGGGCCGATGAAGTAGTTTCGAGACTATGTCTGGTGTTTGATTAGTAATTATACTGAATCACTGAGCATGGCCAATTGGTGTTGGATTTTCGATTTTTTGGTGTTTTCTGAAAGATCTTGTTTATAAATACCTTTCAGAAAAAGTTGCGGGAGGTTGAGAATTGTTGATTTTTATAGTTTTTAAACTCACTTGAATCTGATGGTTTTTTCATGTTGTTTGGGAAGGAGGGTGCTGGAGGGGGTGATTTTTGTTGGTTAGGTTAGGGGGGTAGGTTGATGTCAGTGTTGGCATTGAATTTGAAGTTGAAAAATCAATGATGTTGGGGAGGTGGGAGGGATGCTGGGGGGTGTAATATGTTGGTTAGGTTAGTGGGGGAGGTTTGAAAAAAAAATCCAAATCGGCCTAGGTGTGCTCAGGGATTCAGTAAATTTACCGTTGAATTACGGTAGGGCCTACCGGTCGGTACCATTGAGTTTGTAGTAGTGCCGGTACACAATCACTACGTATTATATCACACAGTCGGGAAACGGTTTAGTCAAACCGATTCACGCTGAAACGGTTTACAGATCGTGATATACCTTTCGGTTTTGGTGTAAAACACTTTAGTTCCAATCCAGTTTGGTAAGTGATTTTGGAGAACTCGATACGATTGATATACACGTCAAACCGATTCAATGTAACCTTGAACGCGAGATTCACAAGGCGCTGCTAATATTCAAAATGGCTGGCTCTGAAACGTTTTGTCAAAGTGTTTGTGAATTATTGTGATATACACACATTTGTTGAACCGGTTTGCCGAAACCGTTTCCCGACTGTGTGATATACGTAGTCTATGACTACCAACTAACGGGATAAGCAACTACCGCCAATCCTTTGATACCATGAGTCAATCAAAGGTATGCTGCCTGATTGCCTACTGTTTGTTCATGTTCAGTACAACAACAGTGCTTTAATATAATATTGACACGATGTAGTGATACGAACTGACTTCATCATATTATAAATAAGGTGTGCCGACTCACGTCTTCCAATAGGAGCATTTCCACCGTCATAGAGGTCCCATTTTTGTCTGTCCCATTATGTCAGTTTGACAAACCAAGATCGTATAAACAGAGTAAAGCTAGGTTCCCATGACGATATTTTCACGTGACCTCCGTCAAAACATCGGACGGATTCGTTGGTGTAAAATAGATCATGTTCCATACTGTTTTTTTCCCGTCCCGCGAGGTAATGCATTCTATCGGCAAAAATTAGTACTTTTTGAAGACAACCACCGAAATAAAAGGCTGAACATGACGCTATCTTCAGGCAAGAATATTCTCCAATTGCCTCGATGAACATTTCAAGATCGATACTCATCACTAAAAATGAATAGGCCTAATCGTTTATAACCTCAAAATATAAAACAGCGTGTGATTTTAAGCGCGATTATAACAGTGATATCGGAATGAACGGAAATGCGACGATGCGAAGCTACATTCGATTGTTGGTACTCAACTCGATTTCCGCAAATCGTCCCGTGCCGTGACGGACGTCAGAAGTTGGAGTTGGCTCTACTCGAACGGGGAAAAATCGTTGCCTCCCACCGTTGCTTTTTCTTGCGCGTGATTGGTTGAACGTTGACGTCGGCCGAAGTTTTGACGGACGGGACGGGAAAAATCGTCATGGGAACCTAGCTTAACAACATCAACTAGGCCCCAGTCATTAATTTTGGTTGATTTGTCAATGTCACCGGTACCGTAGCTACTCTTATCTCATCTAGTTCACAAGGGAATCCGTTAGGTAAATGGAACCTTTGGCTCTGATTCGACGGCACGAAACCAATAATGCCCGCCATGTTATTATTATGGAGTCAGCACACCTTATTTATAATATGATGAAGTGAGTTGATATCACTACATCATGATATTGATACCCTACATTGTTACCATAGTTACACGTAGGGCCTACATTGTTAGTGGCACCAACATAGTAGATAATTGAGCTATTTCAATAAGTTTAGTAGGCCTAGTGGAAGGAATCCAAAATATTTGGTTTACGGTATGCAAGTCAACACTAGCTACTAATTAAAGTAAATAAGTACCGTAACCATATTTCTATACAGTAATGAATGGGTAGCACAACTTCCGTAACAACATTTTACCCCAAAGTCGATACCCGTTAGGTACTGGTAGCACAGTATGAGTCAAGCAGGATTACAGGCTAGGTAATAATTTATAATATTTTTTCAGCAGCGTATGTGACCGAAACCACCTTGACGTCTATGAAAAACAATACCAACGAGCATTCAAAATGGATAAAGGTCTCTCCAGGTAATATCAACTACCTCATTAGTACATGATACAGGGCTAGGACATATTTAAACAAACATATAGGCCTGGGCCTAATTTATATTTTTGATCTTGGCTAATCATGGAAAGACATGATAAGAGGAAGCGCTTACGCCATAAAAAAAAAGCAACTGAAAATCTTCGTAAAGAAATAAAGCTTGATGTACTAAGTAATGAGTACAAATTGCAAGCTTGTTTGGCCAATACTGCTGCAGAAATTGATCAAAACAGCAGTGACAGCAGTATCTGTGAAGTGTTAAATGATAGCTGCCCGATAACAGACGATGAGAAGGCTAGCACATCGCAGTCCGAGTCAGATGATATTGGACCTACTTTAGTCTTTCCAGAGTTTATTGCTGACATGGATGAACGTGAAAACTTAGTTCCTGATATTGAATTTGAATGTGATCAATTGTATATCTCGGACACTGACACGAGTGACGATGATGATGATGCACCGGTTGAAAGTTTACATGTATTCTTGCGGAATTGGGCCTTGGACAATAATGTCACACAGACTGCTCTCAGTAAACTTCTTTTGGGTTTGAGAATGTGGCATCGGGAACTTCCAAAAGATGCGAGGACACTTCTGAGAACTCCGAGGAATATTTTGTTGACTGAAATGGAAAATGGAAGTTACTACAATTTTGGATTGGCTGAAGGAATCACACGCAGACTTCAGAACATTTCCCTTCCTGATTCTAGAATTCTCAACCTTACTTTCAATGTTGATGGGTTACCATTGTACAAGAGCAACAGCAAACAGTTCTGGCCCATATTATGTATTATAGACGAGGATCCTCAGAAAAAACCTTTCATTGTTGCACTATTTTGTGGACCATCAAAACCACCAGTTAAGGAGTTTCTGAATGACTTTGTTACGGAAATCTCAAGTTTACAGCAAAGTGGTCTAATTCACCAGGGTGTGGATTTGGCTGTTCAGGTTCGTCTCTTCTGTTGTGACACTCCAGCAAAGGCATTCATTAAATGCACCAAATCCTTCAACGGTTATCACGGATGTGACAATTGTTCGCAAAGAGGTGTCTATTATGGACGCATGACATACCCAGAAATTGATGCACCTTTGAGATCAGATGTTGAGTTTGATGAGATGACAGATGCTGAACACCACAAATCAGAATCTCCATTGGTTAGAATGAATGTAGGTCTAGTCTCGACATTTCCGTTAGACTACATGCACCTTGTTTGTTTGGGTGTAATGCGGCGTCTGATCATGGCATGGAGAGACAGAAGCAGTTTTCAGCGTTTGCCTTTACGCAGTCTTGATCTCTTGAGTTCTAGTCTGTTAGCAGCTCGGCCATACTGGCCATCAGAATTTAATCGTCAACCCAGGTCTTTGTCGGAAGTCGAGCGCTGGAAGGCTACAGAGTTCCGTCAAATGCTGTTGTATTTAGGGCCAGTATACTTGAAAGAAGTTCTTAGTGATAAGTTGTATAATCATTTTATGCTCTTTTTCTGTGGAATTACAATCCTTGTTTCAGATCAACTCAATATTGATTTCAATCAACATGCAAATGAACTTCTAAAACGTTTTGTTACAGAAGCTGCTAATTTGTATGGCAAAGAATTTTTAGTGTATAATGTTCACAGTCTTGTCCATCTGAGCGGTCATGCAAAACAATTCGGTTCCCTAGATTCTTTTAGTGCCTTCCCATTTGAAAACTTTCTTTTCAGTTTGAAGCGCATGTTGCGGAAAACAACCAACCCGCTACAACAAATCTGCAGGCGACTAAAAGAAGCCGAGTTGGCCCAGAGACAGAACAAAACTTCATTTACCAATAGTTCAGTTCAGTTCACAGTAGTCGAGAGCAGCAGAGTAGGGCACACAAATGGACCATGTGATGGAATAGACGGAACTCATTACCGTAAAGTAACGTGTACACGATTTAGACTTGAATCTCATGGCCGCGACTCGTGTGTTTATCTTGTTAGTGGCACAATAATTAAAGTTGCAAACTTTGTGAAAGATGAGTTTGATAACATTTTCATTGTAGGGCAAAAGTTTTTACAGCAGCAGGATTTCTTCTGCTATCCCTGCGAGTCTTCACAACTATCAATATATAAGGTTCAAAACCTTTCTGCTGACTATTATTCATACCAAATTACCAAAGTCGATAAGAAAGCCATTCTTTTGCCTTACAAAAATGAGTTTTTGTGTTTTCCGTTGCGTCATACGGAATAAAGTAATGACGAAAACTCAAGTCTTACTTTTTGCCCATAGTAGGGAATATAAAATTATGTGTAGGCATACATTATTCATCACTTGATTTATTTTCACTAGGCCTACATGAACCTGGCGTACCGTACGACATTATGCATATGTGTCAGCAACTTTAAAATTATGAAGCCTATATGCCTAGGCCTACAACAAAAAAATAGAATCCAAGAAAATAAAATGAATGTTCTGGAAACTTAACGATTGTTCGGATTTGTTAGTCTGTCGACTATCGTTAACTATGTTTGCTTTATGTATAGGCGGAGCAAATGTTATGCTGTGGTACAATTCATTTCGGAACAAAATAAACCTCTTGCGGTCATACCAAGGAATTGGCTTGATGGGAGAACTAAATGCTTATGGCCGTCAAAACTTAGCGATGCGAAAAGATGGAAGGCCACAAGGGACAAGTGTGTCCCATCACACGACTGGCTAAAGTGCTCAGTACTCATCAAATCGGAATCTAGTAAGTGTAAAACTGAGCCTGTACTGTACCATGGTGTTGACGTACCATGGTTTTACCTTCAGTCTCTAAGGTTGAGGCATTTTTATAATTTGACTATTTGAGGCTTTGACCTTGGAGGGCACAAAGGGGCTAATTTTGAATTTTAAAATGGTCATTAAAGTCTCAATTCATTATTTTAAGACAAAAACGCCCTTTAAAAATTGTCCATAGACTGAGAGAAACAGTGGCGGTGTCATAGTGCTTTAATTTTTGTTTGGTACTCTAAAGCATGTGTTGTTCCGAGCTAGACCAAAGTCTCACCGAGTAGAGTGTCTAGTTGAGTTGCTACCTCACTGAACCGTCATTCAGAGACCGGGGTGTGATTCCTGCCATGGTCGTCCATCCTGACAGCGGTTTCACCTCCTGATTTGATATGCCAACATGTTGAAATCATCATGTAAATAAACTCGTGTATCAAATATCAATAGTAACTTAATGCCTGGCATTTTATAGGTACAATGGAAAAGGCTATTTCCAAATTGAAATTGTTTGAACGGGATGACCAGGCAATCTGCGATACCAGTTCTACGGATGTGGATCGAACAGTGATACGCCTACGTAAACGAATAACAAGCGCTCCCCCTGCAAGTGATTCAGAAGATTCGCCAGATTCGCCGAGTCGAACTCCTCAGCTAGGCCCTATAATTAACCTCAGGCCCAGTACTTCGACACCCAAACACAACCTCATAACTCATACATCTAATAAGTCGAACCATAACCCATGTAAGCCAAAAGAGCTGTCAAGTTCGTCATGCACCAACTGCATCAATAACACAGGTAGGCATATATGTTGGGAAATGATCCTGGTATTTGAATTTTTCATTTGTAGGCTACTAAATACCTGACTACTATTTATTACTATAATAGAATTAATTTGTTTGAAAATAGGCCCACAGTGGACCCTTTTAGAGAAAATGAGCCCCAAAAAGTTGTAACGTTTACCTGAATATGTACATTCTGACCGAGCCCCCAATATAGGTTAGGTTATTGTTCGGCCTATTTCACGTCGGCTTCGGTCGAGGACGGTTCGCTCTTGTGAGCTTGAGTAGCTGGTAAGGTTTATTCATCTGATCGGTTTTCTTTTACTAGACGTATGTAACTCTCAAAGATGTCTCAGGACGGTAGACCATTACTCTTTGCCCGGATGTTTGTACAATTATCTAGATGCGCATTTAAATCCGTGGATATCACAAGTTGATGTAATAGTCCTATTCTTTGCTCCTCAAGTACTGAATCATGGATCGCACATGTGTTGTAGGATACTTCAAGTCTGTATAGGGTGCATGTTGCTTTGCTTCAAGAGACTACAGGTCCACAGTATACCTAGCCTGAAAGGAATCGAATGAATAAACTTTAGCAAGCGAGAATCGAACCGTAATCGTCGGAGGGAGGGGTGGAATAGCCGTGGCTTGGCCATGTCAACTGGAGGTATGGTACCGTACATAAGATTAGGTACTTGGGGCTAGATAATAGCAGTGGCCGCTCCCTATGAATAATTGAATATCATTGTTTGCTGTTACAAGCATCCTAAAGTCATTATATCTCGATGTTAATTTCAGTCTTTTCTAGACCACGAGGTTTAGCTTATTATGTATGAAGTTTTAGTTTGACAACTAACAGGCAACCAACCAATACAGGTAGAATGACCCTATTTTAATTAATTTAAATAATATTGCAGCTGGTATAGAGCGCATCAATGACACCTTGCAAGTCATGAAAAAGGAGCAAGAAAACATCACCCTACTTCTGCAAAAACTGATTGCGAATACGAAATATGGGGTAACCGCCGGAGTGGCATCCTCCTCGGTACCCAATGTAATAGAAGACGTATTGTGTTTCGATTATGAGAGTCTCATGAAATTGAATTCAATTTTACGTGACAAAGATGAAGTTAATAAAAGGGTAAGCGGTGCAATATTTTCTACTGGTAGGCCTACTCTAATTGATACATAGAGTAATATTCTTCCAAACGAACAGGTACTAAATTACTAAATTTACCTCACTCTTGTCAATGAATGTGGTATATTTTAAAACATTCTATTTTACTCTAAATGGTAATTGGAGATGACATTGATCCTGAGCTTTAAAGATTTTGAAGAATTATGTGTAAATATTTCAGGTTGCGTACCTAAGTATCTTTGGAGGAACGAGCTGCCAAGATGCTTTGAGGACTATCCTGAAGAAGATAATTGCCAAGCCACTGGCTATGAAATTGAATTGGATTGGGACCGGACAAAAAAAATCAATATTGGACTTTCCTCGTGTTCTGGGTTTGATTTCTCGTAAGTACTATCTTGTGGATTGTGATAACTATATCTTATGATTAGAGTTGTAGGAAGATAGCATTAACTTTTTTTTGTGAAATATAGCATTGTGTAGCAAACTATCGAAAAAAGGGGCGACAAAATCTAAATGAACCAGGCACAGCGGGATTATCAATGATGATTCCACACTCTTCGAACTTTTTAGTCTGAGACAGGAAGCTCTCAAAACATCACTAATTTTGTATAGGTATTTGAGGAAAGAGATTACACTTTTTAACTTGACCTTTGTTTTTTCAGTCAATTGTAGTTAATAGGTCATTGGAAGTTCAGAACACACTTTTTGAAATTGACTTTTTATACAATACAGCTCAATATCTTCCAAATAGTGCATATTTTCCACAAAATAGCTTAATGTTGTGAAATGCTCTGAAAACACGGGTATAGTGAAAAATAGTGAATAGAATATATGTTGAACCAAAAAAATATATATCCTTGTGTGAGGCCTATATCAAGATTTGATGGTCTATTTCTTAATGCTCAATTCCTACAGCTGTACCTAGCTATAATTTCGAAGGATTCACACCTCTGCGGTAGGCAGACCCATTTGTATCGAATTACAACGGTAACTGTTACAGTCCTAATAACTGCTATTATCAATTGATTTATCGTTTTATGTTCACTCAAGTAACCTGGACACGAATTAGCAACCATTCGAAGATTTTAAATTTCTTTGTACTATGTATTTTATTCAGGCCTAGATGTGGCAAGAGATATTAGATGATTAGGTAGAATAAAGATTTTGCACATTAAAAATGATCAAGAGATTACAACTGAGGCTTTCACACAACACAAGCTTTATTTTCATCGTTTGTAATTTACGAATATATTGGTTTGTTTTACAGTTGCTGTACGAGTCAATACGCCATCAATGAAAGTTACAGAGATAGATAAAGTGGTGAAACTCTGGCTTCGAAATGCTCGGGACCTCGATGGTGGACGGGCCAAGAGGGCGAAGGCTGCTCCTAAATGTGCCTCAAATCGTCGCTCTAGGTCGTCTGATCGCAATAGTCGCTCTAGGTCTTCTGATCGTAATAGTGGCTCTCAATCGCTCGATCATAATCGGCCCTCCGGGTCACACGATCATAATCGCAGCTCCAGGTCGCGTGATCGTAATCGTCGCTTGGAGTCACACAATCGTGATCGCTGCTCCAGGTCGCCCATTCGTGATCACCGCTCCAGGTCACTTAATCGTAATCGCCCCACCAGGTCACACAATCGTAATAGCCCCACCAGGTCGCACGATAGTAATCATTCTTCAAGGTCGCCTGATCATAGTCGCCGCTCTAGGTCGCACGATAGTAATGGTCGCTCCAAGTCCCCCGACCATAATGGTCGCTCGAAGTCCCTTGACCGTAATGGCTGCTCAAAGTCCCTCGATCGTAATGGTCACTCAAATTCCCCCGACCGTAATGGTTGCTCAAAGTCCCCCAATCATAATGGTCGCTCAAAGTCCTTCAATCGTACTGGTCGCTCGAAGTACCCCGTTCGTAATGGTCGCCCAAAGTCTTCCGACCGTGATGGTCGCTCGAAGTCCCCCGTTCGTAATGTTCGCCCAAAGTCTTCCGACCGTAATGGTTGCTCAAAGTCCCCCAATCATAATGGTCGCTCAAAGTCCTTCAATCGTACTGGTCGCTCGAAGTCCCCCGTTCGTAATGGTCGCCCAAAGTCTTCCGACCGTGATGGTCGCTCGAAGTCCCCCGTTCGTAATTGTCGCCCAAAGTCTTCCGACCGTGATGGTCGCTCAAAGTCGCCCGATCATAATGGTTGCTCAAAGTTGCCCGATCCTGATCGTCACTCTGTGTCGCCTGATTGTAATAGTCGCTCTTCACCATTGCTCTGGCTCAACTGATCATAAACGTATGTCAATGTTGCCTCAACTTGATGGTCGCTCAGTGTTGAAAGTGCTAGGAAGGGTCACATAAATATAATCGTCACTCGTGGGCACCTAATTTTAATTCTTGCTCATATTGACATCGTTACCTTCACTCCGAGTCAACTGAACGAAACTGTCACTCGTGGTCACATGAACATAATCGTCGCTCGTGGGCACATGAACATAATCGTCGCTCGTGGTCACATGAACATAATCGTCACTCGTGGTCACATGAACATAATCGTCACTCGTGGTCACATGAACATAATCGTCGCTCGTGGTCACATGAACATAATCGTCACTCGTGGGCACATGAACATAATCGTCGCTCGTGGTCACATGAACATAATCGTCACTCGTGGGCACATGAACATAATCGTCGCTCGTGGTCACATGAACATAATCGTCGCTCGTGGGCACATGAACATAATCGTCGCTCGTGGTCACATGAACATAATCGTCGCTCGTGGTCACATGAACATAATCGTGGCTCGTGGTCACATGAACATAATCGTCGCTCGTGGTCACATGAACATAATCGTTGCTCGTGGTCACATGAACATAATCGTCGCTCGTGGTCACATGAACATAATCGTGGCTCGTGGTCACATGAACATAATCGTCACTCGTGGTCACATGAACATAATCGTCACTCGTGGTCACATGAACATAATCGTCACTCGTGGTCACATGAACATAATCGTGGCTCGTGGTCACATGAACATAATCGTCGCTCGTGGTCACATGAACATAATCGTCGCTCGTGGTCACATGAACATAATCGTCGCTCGTGGTCACATGAACATAATCGTCACTCGTGGTCACATGAACATAATCGTGGCTCGTGGTCACATGAACATAATCGTCGCTCGTGGTCACATGAACATAATCGTCGCTCGTGGTCACATGAACATAATCGTCACTCGTGGTCACATGAACATAATCGTCACTCGTGGTCACATGAACATAATCGTCGCTCGTGGTCACATGAACATAATCGTCGCTCGTGGGCACATGAACATAATCGTCGCTCGTGGTCACATGAACATAATCGTGGCTCGTGGTCACATGAACATAATCATAATGTTTTAGCAATATCATACCTCCAGTATAAACGTTATCAGAACAAATTATTGAAATTAGGTATATGTTCTATTAAGTTTGATAAATGTTCAAAGTATTTACTTCAAATATTATCATTCATGTTACTTATCCAAATGTGTTGATGCATTCATCCCTTTTTTTGTACACACTTATATCAAGATGAAAATATTATTTGTTATTACTATTATCTTTGGATGAGCAAATTGATGCTTTGCCACATCATTTGTGATATTTTATGCAGGCATTATTATTTTGTATTGATTATACTAGTATCTAGTGTACTAGATAGTTATACTACTAGTACCCAACTAGTATCTAGTGAAAGAGCACATAAAATAATCTTTTCTCAAGTATCTGGCATCAAGCCAGTGTTCTAATTTGTATTGCTCTACACTTTGTAGGCCTACTATGTTATATGCACCAATTTAAAATAAAACATAAATAATTAAAGTGAATCTTTTTAGTGTTGTTGATAACCAGTTTCCATCAACATTATTTCCCGTTGTAATATAATTATATCGTAGATAGTGCATATATAATAGTATTTTAGAGTTTCTATGCGAATATGCGCACTGTATTGTAATCAATTATTTCATGTATTAAATAAGGTGTCATATATTCTTGAATCAAAATGGTATAGGCCTACAGTTTCATATCATGTTCAACAGGAGGCCTATATTTATTTTCAAGGGATTCCTGCAATTTAACCATAGCGGACGGCTATAGGATTTGACATTCGATTTTGTGGTGTGGTCAATTCCTGCTAATAAATAATATGCTAATAAATTTACCAAATTTATGGGATTTACAATATTTTACCATATTGTTGGTAAATACCTTCAGTTTTACTACATTTAGGGGTCAAATATGGGATGTACCATAAGGTTACGATGAGGTATATTCCCGCATGTTTACCATAGATTAGGGCTGAATATGGGATGTACCATAAGGTTACGATGTGGTATATTCCCGCATGTTTACCATAGATTAGGGCTGAATATGGGATGTACCATAAGGTTACGATGAGGTATATTCCCGCATGTTTACCATAGATTAGGGCTGAATATGGGATGTACCATAAGGTTACGATGTGGTATATTCCCGCATGTTTACCATAGATTAGGGCTGAATATGGGATGTACCATAAGGTTACGATGTGGTATATTCCCGCATGTTTACCATAGGTTGGGGCGAAATATGGGATGTACCATACGGTTACGATGTGGTATATTCCCGCATGTTTACCATGGGTTGGGGCCAAATATGGGATGTACCATATGGTTACGATGTGGTATATTCCCGCATGTTTACCATGGGTTGGGGCCAAATATGGGATGTACCATATGGTTACGATGTGGTATATTCCCGCAACTGTGGGCCATTCCCATATGGAACCCGTATGACGCCGGGTAGACATATTCTCACGGGCAACGCACGGAGCTGCCTTCAAACTACCCGTGTGGGTATGTAGTGTGGGCATAGTGTGGGTGTGTTTGCTGGGTTTCCCTGATTGAGTGAGTCTAGGTTTTCGCGAATTATCGTTTGGGGTCCAGGATCAGAATATTGGCGTTGGACATCACCGATTGTTCATAGAACAGGTGGTAATGGTTACTATACCTAATGAAATTACAATCAAACATACTCGATAAAATTATACTTCATTTTTTCTTAGCTCTCTTCTTAAATCACCGATCTTCGTTATGTTCTTGATATCTTTTTCCAATTCATTCCATTCCCGCGTCGTTCTTTGTATGAATCCATATTTACCTACTTCTCTATCCGCTTTTTCCACTCCTATTCTTACCCCTCCCCTTGTACTTCTTTGTAATCCCTTTCCAATTCTATTGTATAATTCATCCCATCCTGTATATTCATTCTTGACTCTAACAAAATTGCACAATCTTTCTATTTGTCTTCGTTTCGCCAAATTTTTCCATCCCATTTCCTCAATAATTTTACTAGGTCTTCCTATAACTTCTTCGACCACATCCTTATCGTTCCTGATAATCTTCCAGCGCTTCTCTCTCCCCAATACCCTTCTTGCAGCAACCCTTTGGACGTTCTCCACAGCCTTTATTAGTCCAACTTCATGCGGATCCCAGACTATTTTTCAGACTGGTTAATTTGCACCATGATGCATTGGCCTGGGTTCTACCCCAGACACTAATTCCTTGTTCTGAAAAATATTATATTTCAGAATATTGTGACAACTAAAAGCTATTATTATTGACATAGTGATTCACTATGTGTTTAAACGTTTATATGTCAATAATCCATTTCTAGCACGGATTTATTCGCACGAGTCCTCAATTATTGCATGCCTCTAGGTCTCATTCAATTCAGCATGCTCAGTAACGGAGAACAGGGCACATGTGGAGAAGTGAAATACCCTGAATATGTGGGGAAAATCACAAACAAATATCAACATGCAGCAACCCTGTACCCTCGGACATCATGTAGGCCCATCTTCATATCACTAAATCTCCCAACAGTCCCAGCTCTATACATCTACCACCTAATCATGCACGCAATAAATAACAACAAGCATCATCCAGCTAATTGTGACATACATAATCACGGCACAAGAAGAAGAAACAATTTCCACATCAGGGCTCATAAATTAAGTTTGTTTGACAACAACCCTGCCCACTCCAGTCTAGTCATGTACAATCATCTACCAGCAAACATCAAGAATGAACTTCAACATACAACAAATGAATCATTCAAAGCAGCTGTTATCAACTTTCTTATTCAAATTTGTCCATATTCAGTTAACGAATATGTAGAATCAAGCCTATAACGTTAATATCTGAAATTTGAATATTGTACTCTAATATTTTACTTTTATTCATCAATAATTTAGCTCACTATGGCTCTAGACTTATAAGTTCTATAACACTATCGTATTCCTACAACTCTCTGCGTCAGTATTATTCTTGCAATATCTATTACTCAATATATATCAAGGTTTCGGTGGAAGACCATTATCAACAGTGAACCCCGCCTTCTTTGTACAAATATTGTATATATTCTTTATTATATTATATTTTATGTTATATTATATCATACAGAAATTGAACAAATAAACAGTGGAGCGTTTAGGCCTAGGCGCACTAGGCGCGCGCCTTGAGCCCCGGATTTTGGGGGCCCCCTGGGGGCCCCCAAAATCCTTTTGTTGATATATCTTTGTTTTCAAATTATTTAATATATTTGTAACCTTTCGTACTAAAAAATAAAATAAAACGCAATATACACTATTTGTTCATAACTGCTACCATATGTAATATGCTGCAGCCAATCAAAATAGTTCATAGTCGGTTATTTCATGTGTTCCCTTTACGTAACGTATATGTGCTTTCTGCGCATTGTGAGGACATTGTCTATAGCCATTACCAACTCTCAAACGAGCGCCTTGCATTCAACAGAAAATGCAATGAGTCATAGATTGGTCGCTGTTTCTGGGCTGTAAACTTACATTTCAGTATTGCTCTAATGTTCGTCGACTCAACACAGCTCCCTGTCGTTCGTCTTGACTGAAGTGTTTATAATACTTTGTGACAATAGTAATCATACCTTCATCGTTTGCAGCTACAAATAGGTAATTATTATTCAACTTATATATATATTTTTTAATACACAATGATTAATAATGACACACATGCTACTAAGTGGCAAGTGCAATTTCTTGAGAACGGGATGTCTGATTAACGAATTTAACGTCGGTTTTTTTGCAATCCATTTCTTTTTGTCGTGACAAAAACTTTGGAATATACAAAAACCATTAAGTGTAGCGGCCCTAAAATCAATTTTATTCCAGAACTGAATGTGCCCATTTAATTTTCTATGCAATGTGAAAAGAGAATGATCGAACACAATCCTAAGCATATTGTGTTATCATTTAGGTATGAAGCGTGCTTACGAGTCTGGCGCAACAAAGCGCAAAAGAAAGCAAGAAAGAGCAAGTGTTATTGTAAAACAAAAGAACTCTCTGGAGGCCTTTCTGAAAGAGCGGAATAACGTTTCCGTCACTCTTGCAAACACAGCAGTATCATCATCGCATTTAAGCGAATTAAGCCAGGATCAACAGGAAGTACTTCCAATAGCAGAAACGGTAGATTTGAGTTCAAGTTCGCAGTGTGGTGAAACGGTCCACAGTGAGAACGGCGATGAAACTCAAAAAGAAACACGGCCTATACCTAACTCCAGTTTACTCGACATTGCTCTATGGCCTGATGTCCTGACAGAAGATGTCCTGAATCAAATTTTAGAAGAAAAACCAAAAAATATTGGCGACCCCACAAGCGTAGGTGTGACAGTGAAGGACCGTGATAGGACTTACATTCGTCATTTTCTGAAAATAATTTGTATTTGGAAAAGTCAAATGGCACTCGGGAAAAGCGTGAATGGTTAGTATTTAGCGAAACTAGCGGTAGCGTTTTTTGCTATATTTGCTAAATGTTTTCTAAAAAGAAAACTCAGTTCACTACGAATGGCTGTTCCGATTGGAAAAATATTTCCAAGAAGATTACGGAACACGAAAGGTCTCAAGATCACACGTCTTCTATGCTCATTTTTTGTAAACGTTGTTCAGCCAAAGGACGAGTTGATACTGCAATCATTCAGCAGTTACAAAGTGAACGCCAATATTGGAGAGATGTGCTGCAAAGGGTGGTTGCGACAGTGAAATTCCTGTCTTCACAGGGATTGGCGTTTCGCGGGCATAGCAACAATGATAGTAACTATGTAAGTTGCCTCGAATATCTCGCCGAATTCGACATTTTTTTGGAGAACCATCTGAAGAAATACGCTAATAGAGGACAAGGTTCAGTGAGCTACTTATCTAACACGACCTGTGATGAATTCATTAACATAATGGGGAAGGGACTTAGAGATAAGTTTATCGAAGAAGTGAAAGAAGCCACTTACTTTTCACTTATCGTTGACTCAACTCCCGATGTCAGTCACATCGACCAATTGACATTCGTTCTCCGGTATGTGTTGCCAAATGGAGAAATAAAAGAGAGATTTTTCTCATTTATTGATATCCACGCCCACAGTGCCGAACATTTAGAACAAGTTGTTCTTGGAACGCTTACAAAGTGGGGGATTGATGTAAAGAAATGCAGAGGACAGAGCTACGACAATGCATCAAACATGTCCGGGAAGTACTCTGGGTTGCAGGCCAGAATCAAAGTGCACAGCCCTAGTGCAGATTACATTCCCTGTTCAAGTCACAGCCTTAACTTGGTGGGCAATGCTGCGGCAGAATCATCTAGCACGGCAATCTCATATTTTGACTTTGTTCAAAATGTGTATGTATGGTTTTCTGCATCAACACACAGATGGCATTTGCTCGAAGCTAATTTGCATAAACATGCATGCTCGGTTAAGAAGATATCGGACACAAGGTGGTCAGCCAGAGCAGACGCTGTTTTAGCACTCAGCAAGAGTTACGGAGACATAAGAAGTTCTCTGAAGGAAGTAGGTGATGATATGAGCCAAAAACCCATAGCCAGAGCTGAAGCTGCATCGCTTGCTAAGAAGATGAGTTCTTACGATGTAGCCGTCATGACAGTTATGTGGAATAAACTCCTTCAACGCATGAACAACACCTCAAAATCTCTTCAGAATCCAGAACTATGTCTGTCAACAGGTGTATCACTTCTGGAGTCCCTCAAAGATTTCGTAAGAGAAGAAGTGAGAGCTGGCTTCAACGAAATTGAATCGGAGGCTGCACTGTTGGTGGAAGACGGCTATGCATACCGCGATGAGCAACGTCGCAAGCAGAAACGCCGAGCGTTTTTTGACGAAAGTTCGGCCAACGAAGTAGTATTACATGGAAGAGAAGGGTTCATCGTAGGCACATTGAATGTCATTTGTGATAAGTTTGTCATGGAACTGGACAGCAGAATTACGGCTTACAAACATGTGAACAGTCGTTTTGGACTATTTTTCGGCCGTGAAGATCTGTGTAAGGATGAAATCGATGAAATGATCTCCGCTTTAATGCAAGCATATGGAGAGGACATCGACAATAATACTTTTCGTGATGAATTGTTACAGTTTTTGAAGTACACAAAACAAGAATCTGTGAAATCCCCTGCCGAAATGTATAAGATTTTGACGCAAGGATTAAAATCTACATTTCCAAATGTCGAAACCATCTTACGCATATATCTAACCATTCCCGTCAGCAACGCTTCTGGAGAACGTACATTTTCTGCGCTGAAGAGGGTGAAGAGCTACCTTAGAAACTCTATGAGTCAAGAGCGGCTAGGGAGTCTGGCAATATCATGTATTGAATCAGAAGAAACTAAGAAATGTGATTTTAATGTACAAATCAACGCTTTCGCTAAACTTAAGTGCAGGAAAAAGCAAATGTAGGCCTAATATAGAGTTGTATTCCTATTCCCATGTAATCTTTGTAAAATACATTGTACAAACTATTCAAACATCAATACATAAAAGCAAACGTTATTGTAGCCTACCTTCAAGTCCTTCTCATATTTAAATTGATATTTTTATAAAACACGACTGTTCTAAATAGCTGATACATCGCTCGCTGAACATCGCTGATATCAATGTTAAATATAAAATAAGTCTATTCATTTTTAGTAAATTTTTCACGAGGTATGAAATTATACGGTATACTAGATAAACATGATAAACGTCGAACTCCTCTATTTCTCCAAATGTACATGTAGGGGGGGGGCCTCAGAATTAGATTGCGCCTAGGGCCCCATAAAAGCTAAACGCGCCACTGCGAATAAAGACTTAAAATACAATACTACAACTGCCAGGAAAGTTCCAGCTTGATTTTGAGACTATCAGAAGTTGTTTGCAACAATGTGTATTGGAACATAACATCTTGATTTCACTTTCTGCGTTTGTTTATTCATACCTTGAGATACAGTAACATTGAACAGTTCTGGTTTCACTCCTTTACTACTAGTTCCACAACTTATCCCTGATAAAATACCTTTAAATTAATAGTATTGACCAACTCCAATGTCTTACTACAATCTGTGAACAATTAGAAATAACTTACTCTGGGCTTTGGTGCACTTGTGGATTTGTGGACATCAATTTATGTTACGCCTACTTATAACCTCACTTTGTTCCCATTTGATGCCAGTTAAGTGTTGACAATAACCAGAATTGACAAAGATATATATAGATATATATATATATATATATATATATATATATATATATATATATATATATATATATATATATATATATATATATATGGTGAAATTATTCTTTCGGTAGTGCCACGTCTTGTAGTTTGCGGAAAACGACGTTCCGATGAGATTTCACCCATCATCTTCAGGTCTTCCCGATTTGTAGATCAGCGATCGAATGACTGGGGCTGTCTCGATGCTTCGTTAAGTACTCCAGTCGGGGATCGAAGCCTGGCCAATGGCAGCTTCTCGTCAAGGAGTCGATGTCCGGTTGGAGCGGCTGAATTCGAGCCATCTCATTGGTCGACGCAGTTCAGTTTCGTCCCAGGCGGTCTCTGGAGATGTTGTGCAATGTCGCAGTCTGGCGTCGAGTAGTGGGGCGTCGAGCTGTAGGCGATGCGGAAGACTGGCGTCGAGTAGTGGGGCGTCGAGCTGTAGGCGATGCGGAAGACTGGTTGCCGGCAACCCAGGCGACGTGGCTCCCGTGGGTCGAGCGGTCACCCATCCAACTTGTGGCCCGAGAGAATGTTGCTTAACCGCAAGCTGGGAACGAGTGACCGGTGGCGACGTGCTGTTGGTATCTGGTCTTCGGCGTTTTTTACTGGGGACCAGTACCAACTTGCTGTTTTCAGCTTTATCGCCTTCTCCCGATTCATTTCGAGGTAATGCTACTTTTTCCAGTATGGGCTTCCATGAGTGCGAAAAGCGCCGAGCATCGTCCCTCTTATTCAAGTTATGAGGATGTCTTTCGATCTCGAGTGCTCCCCTTATTATCCTTGTATACAGGTGGGAGACGGATGCTGAGGACTTCATTCCATCAAAATTGATTGTGTGTCCCTTCGTAGACGAGTGCTGTGCTAACGCAGAGTTCTTCTCGTTTTTGGCGACGTAGTTCTTATGTTCTCGCAGTCGCGCTGACATCTTTCTCCCCGTTTGTCCTATGTATGTTGCATCACAGTCGCCGCAAGGTATTTCATACACTCCCCGATCCTTTAAATGTATTTGGTCTTTCGCACTTCTCAGTAGCTCTCCGATCTTTTTGTCTGTCGAAAATACCGTTTTAATATTCTCTGCTGCCAGTAATTTGCTAAGAAGGTCTGTGGTTCCTTTGATGGATGGTAGGTAAGCCACCGCTCGAGGTTCCTCCTTCTTTTCCGTGGGTTCCACTCGAGGTTTCAGGTTTCAAGCTTTGTGAATGAGGCGATTCGAGAATCCATTCTGTTCTGATGCGTTTTGGAGGGTTTTGAATTCGGTGTTAAGATGGTCTTTGTCAGCGATTCTGCGGGACCGTGCGGCTAGAGTATTAGCTACCGACCTTATCTGTGCCGGTTGGTGGTGTGAAGCTGCGTTGAGGTAACGATTAGTGTGGGTGTCTTTCCTATACACAGTATGGCCCAAAAGTGCGTCCGGTTTCTTGATTACTGGAACGTCAAGGAAGGGTAGAACATCATTGGCTTCCATTTCCATTGTGAATTGAATATTTACATGTTGATTGTTGAGGTGGTCGAGAAAGTTCTTAAGTTTATCGGGTCCGTGTGGCCATACTACGAACGTATCATCGATGTATCGGTACCAGCACTTGGGCTTGAATGGTGATGTGTCAAGAGCACGATTCTTGAAATCTTCCATATAGAGGTTGGCCACCACTGGCGAGAGAGGTGAACCCATTGGTGCCCCCTCGACTTGTTTATAGAAAATACCATCGAATATAAAATAGGTGGTGTTCATGCAATGCTGAGACAACTTCATTATATGTTCTGCTGGTTTGTATTTCTCTCTTATAATGTCCAAAGCCTCAAATACCGGAACTTTCGTGAACAGCGAAACTACGTCAAAACTGACTAGGAGGTCTTCAGGTTCCAGCTGGATGTTTCTAATCAAGTCCACAAAATGTGTTGAGTTCTTGACGTATGACTTTGCGTCTTCCGTTAGAGGTTGGAGTTGTTTGGCAAGGTAACGAGCCAGGTTTTGAGTGGGTGAGTTAATGGCACTGACAATGGGTCTGAGTGGGTTACCTGTTTTGTGAACCTTTGGAAGGCCGTATAGTTTTGGTATACGCGAGGCGTTAGCTCGGGGTATTATATGTCTCTGTACTGTGGTTTCTATTGGTGACGCTAATATGAGGGTGCGAGTGGTCTTTTCCAAGTAGACCGTGGGATCCTGAGTCGTGACTGTGTAGGCTGGGTCCTTAAGTATCTCTACCAACGTCGTTTCCCGCAAACTGCAAGACGTGGCATTACCGAAGAAATAATGTTACCATGTACTACCGGCCACGAGAATCTCCGTCAACACATTTACCGCCTCTACGGGGAGGATTCAGTTCACCAAACGCGACTCTTCGAGAAACTACGAATTAAAAGGGAAAAGTTGCTGTGCGATCTCAGCTTCCTCCTGCGCTGCCGGGACCAAGATGTTGTCCCAACATGTTTCCGTCTTCATCATCACACAACAACGGCAGCCACAAGTCGAATCCTTGGGAGAGCCAGCAAGTCCCTGCTTCTCGATGCCATCTCGAGAACATACAAGTTTTTAGACAACACTGCACGACAACTACTGCACATTCACAGTGAGTTAAGCATTAAATTGCATCCTATACTTTTTAACTTGGTCGATTCTCTCACTAGTCAAAGAGCTTCTGACAACTGCTTCCTAACAACAGTAAGACAGAAAAAAAAGTTTGAAATACTTTTCAGTAGACTAAAACCCGAGAGGACAATGAGACTGGATCCTTCACGAGTAGTCCACAACAGTTCATCACTTGAATCAAAACCGTCAACAATGAGCATCTTAACCAAAGGTTTCAATTACGCAATCACTCCCAATCGGTTACCAATTGAAAAGATTATTTGTGGCATAGCATCAGCTATAAAAGGCTTACCTGACGCATCAGCGGAGAAAATAAGACAGAACACCGTGACTATATTGAGGAAATCAAACCTCCTCAACGTAACATTTCGAGAGAAGAACTTCTAGCTCTTAGAGAGCTGAGACAGAATACGGATGTTATAGTACTCCCAGCTGATAAAGGTAACGCCACCGTTATTCTGAATTCATATGATTACAAGGAAAAGATGGTAGAGATACTTAAGGACCCAGCCTACACAGTCACGACTCAGGATCCCACGGTCTACTTGGAAAAGACCACTCGCACCTTTCATAGTTTCATAATCACCTGCGCATTCTTACCCCCGTATAACCTAGCTGTTGGTGGGGTAGTTACGCAAACAATAATCATCATCATCAATCGGAGATATTTGCACATAGGAAAGAACACTTTCACACGGCAAACGATTAGTCGCGTAGTCGATCCAACACATAGCAGCATCCGGGCTCATATTGCACGCTCAACTGTAGTTCGTTTTCAAATTGATTAGACGAGCTTTAGCGAGGTTTCAATTTCACATACTGAAAAAAATTGGTGTTCGTTTTTATGTTTTTTTTTTCATGTTTTTCTGTCGGTTCTCTACAGGTCAAACGGCTACAGCTATCAACTTCAAAATTTTTTAGTATGGTTCCTCATCTAACTTAGATTTTTAAAGTTTTGTGGCATTATCGGGTGGTAACTTTTTTTCATGAATTTTAGAAATTTCAAAAATACTCATTAGAATAACACAGCGGAAAAAAAAGAGAATATTTTCATTTTCTAAAACAATGAAATTTTGCGTGAAGTTGAATTACATTTTGATACACATTTCTGTAAATAATCAGCTTGATCGGGTGAGCCATTTCGAAGAAAAAACATAAAATGTGCTAAATTGGTACCACTCGAAGCAGGTTTTACCCATTTTCACACATACTATTACTATCCGCTCGTCCAACAACGCATATATCGCGTTTTCCTGGTAAACAGCAACCTATCAAGTTGACAACGATAAGCGAGCGAACGATCAATCGACTATTTGTAATACAAAGAATATTACGACCTAAAAACTATCGAAATATTGATGTTGGGATCAAGAGGAACCATTCTGCTTTTTTTTCTAATATTTTGTTAAAATAATAATTCACCCCAAAATTGATAGATTCTATTATTGTAGACATTTTGGAAAGATGAGTACAAATTTTGAAAAATCTTTTTTCTGTATCAATTAATTTCACCCCCCCCCCCCCTCCCTTTTCTTCTATAATGATTTTTGAACATTTTCATTTTTTTTTCAATAACATATCTACCTGTGCCGTGCAGTGGTGCACTTGGGTAGGTATGCGCGATACTAAAATTTATTGGATTTATGAGGTTTATTCACTGAAATCTGTTTACTTGAATTTAAATTCATCCTTCTTTACTTTTTCGTGAACTCATTTTCAACATCATTGTGAAAGTTAGAATGTTGTTCTGAAAGGACTTTGAGCCGTGTTATTTGACTAGGCCTGACCTAAGACTACTCAACGTGCCATCCTATAGAATAACCCATGCCATGCGATTATTTCATCGCATACCAAGCCTACCTTTTCACGACGTCTCCCCCACCTGGCAAGTCTACGCTAGAAGGGTAAATCTGCGCGTGTAATCCACTTCTTCGCTAATGCAAAGGATATTCACGTCTCTAAATGCCACCGCAATGTGCACGTCCATGGCACTAGGCGTCGTGACGATGTGCGAGTCGAGCAGCACAGAAGTCCGCATTGTTTCATGTCTACAATCACTTACCTGTCCATAACGAGCAATACTCTGTTCAAGTTCAATGTGAAATGTTGCATTTGTTCGTTCATTTTACTCGATACAAGATTTCCCTAACTACCGTCAATCGCTGGACAAGGAATTATTATGCCATTCTGATCTGTAACGATATTTTGTTCTATATTGTTATATTTATGTTGACATTTACCATACTGTATTATGTATAGTCGCTGGTAATAAATTATTATTATTATTATTATGTGCATTGAATCAGGTCTCGGTTTCCCGGCGGAAGATTCAGTGGAGCAAGTACACATGCGTACCAAACTGCCACTGAACTTATTTACAATTACATGAGAAGAAAAAAGCAATGCTCAGTACTCCCTCCACAACGGCACCCACTCGACCGACGGTCCGAACTTGGTCTGGACCCTCACCCCAGACATTATCGCCATGGATGACCCTGCTGGGAGCAAATGAATTGCTCCCGACGATAGCTCTGGGGATCACTGGGCCACGCAAGCCCCCACACCGCGTCGAGGTGTTCGGATCCTTTTAGGGTAAGTACAAAATAGAGAGCATAGTAAAACCAATTGGCAGAATAGAACAAGTTCTGGAAGAAACACAGAACCTCTGCTCCTCCATGACGACAGATGACTTCCTCATTATCCAGGCAGGAACTAATAACATTCCAAATGATGCAACTAGAATTATCACAACCTTGCTCAAAGTCCTCCCCTCACTCGACCATACAAACGTCATCATTTCAACCATCATCCCTCAACCACATGCTCCAGTTCACCTCACTACCAAGTCCATCAAAATTATAAATGACAAAATCCGAAAACTGAGAACCTTTTACCCCGGCATATGCATTTTAGAAACGGAGGACCTGGAAACACCAAGTCTTGCTCTCAAAGGTATTCACCTCAACACGAGAGGAAAAACCAATATATATGCCATGAAATAGCCCATACCATTCTACACAAGCACCTACACCACACCATTCCGGTACCAACACAGGATAAAACTGTTATGTATGTTAACAAGTTCATGGTCGGCGGGAGAGCCGGGCAGTCTGCGTGCAAGGCGCTAGGGCAGTGTGTAACTGGCGGCCGAGCAATGTGGTTGGTTTGTTAGAATAAACTAAGTTAATCAAGATTCTGTGTCTCTAATCATTATGTGGGACGTCAAAGTATCTAATAAACTTTGGCGACGAGGTTAGTGAACACGCGTGGATATCACTGAAGAAAAACGGTGGTCGGCAAGTATGATATTACTGAAATAAGAAAAATGCAGAAAACGTGGTCAGTCAAAAGCCTATAGTTGTCGAGCAAGTCGGCCATGTTGCTGCAGTTGAAAGCACTTTGAAAGCAAACCTGGGCTGCAAATCGAGTCCGTCAACATCCTAGCATTGAAACATGTCTCTTGCTAGCAATTGGCGATTCCAAAAATAGGGATCGTGATCTCTCAACCATTCAGATAAATCGGAAGTATGGCGGTCGCATATTTCGGAAATGTGAATGAATTTGATCCTGCTCTGGAAGAATTTAGTCTGTATGTAGAGCGGCTGGAATTGTACTAAGACACAAATACAGTGAAGAAAGCAGAGAAGAAGACAATGTTTTTCCAACAAGAAGCGGCAAAAACGTATAATACACCGAAGTCATCAGTAAGTCCAGCCTCACCAAAGTCCTTCTCATATGCCAACTTGGTATCAAAATAGAAGGATCACTTTGCCCCAGTGAAATCGGTTATAGTGGAAGTGTTCAATTTCAACAGAAGGACCCAGCACATAGTAGAACAAGTGAGTGCGTATGCAGTCGAACTACGTTCGCTGGCGAGTACATGCAAATTCGGTCAATTCCTAGACAGAGCTTTAAGAGACAGATTTGTGTGCGGAGTGAGGGAAGAGGAATTACGTACGTCTCATGAACCTGGACGATGAAACAACTTCTGCAAATGCGGTGAAGTTTGCGAGGGGTCTCGAGTCGGCGGGTGACCATGCCAAGGTAGTGCGGTTGAATGACTCCGGGTCAGTGGCTTCAGGTGAGGTGAACCAGTGCAGCTCACACAAACAACAGTCAAGTGGGCCCAGTCGTGGGAGTCAGCACCGGTAGTCGTCCGCAGGAGCATCGTCAGTCGAGAAATTTTGATAGTCGAGATAATCACCAGCAGTCGACATCCAGTTATATGAAGAACGGTCCAAGCAAGTCGGTCAAAAATACCGACAATCTACAAGCTGCACCGTGTAGCAGATGCGGGCGGCAGCATGCAGAGTCTTCCTGCCCTGCGCGGGAGTGGACGTGCTTTTCGTGTCAACGTGTGGGCCATACGTCCAGTATGTGTCAACGTCGCAGACGAGTGAAACATGTAGATAAGTCGGAAGGAAGCCAACCCGAAGAATCGTCAGTCGATAATTATGAATGTGGGAACTCGAGTGACTGTACTACCGCTATTCACAAAATGAGGGTAATTGGTAAGGTGGATAAACCATTGGTGGTACCAGTAGCAGTGCATGATAAAATTCTTGAAATGGAAGTCGATTCGGGTGCGGCTTGTTCCATTATCTCAGAGCATATGCATATTTATATTCTTGGATGTATTTTATTTGTCGAGCATAATCTAGCCACACAATCTAGCCACACATACAACACTAGATGTAAAAATACACCTGCTATTTACCACCACCGCACTGCACTATATCAAACAAGGTTAAATCACAACGGTGTCAAAATTGTCAATCTTTTACCACCTGAAATCCGATCATTAGCAAACCTGTACACATTCAAATCCCATGTAAAAAATTGTAATTGAAAAAAAGAATTACTATACTGACGACTATTATAATGAAGCTGATCTTCTGTGATAACATGTATTATAAAAACGAGGCATAACTTGTAACACTTGTATAACTGCTAATAAACAGTTATTGTTATTATTATTATTATTATCAGTTCACAGTCAGTCTTCGTACCGAGCGGTCGACTATTTTGCGCTCTGTGTTGACTGTTATAATACGTCCTCATAATACAGATATGTCGTGCGGAAAATGTGCTCAACCATTGCCGATAGATGGTGATTTTGTCTCTTGTCACGGATGTGCTAAAGATTTACATTTTAATTGCTCTGGAATCTCAAAATCGAAAGAGAATAAAGCTGTGCGGCGTTGTGTATCGTGCCGTGAGAGTAAGTACGCCTAGAGGCGCGTCACAAAAGTTCGTGTTCGACACCCCGGATATTCAGAAGTGTTTGTTGGACATTCAGAAAGACCAGAGGGAGAATTTTCAGTTGCTAAAAGCGATAAGGGAAGACTTTTGCAAAGATATCAAAGAACTTGAATCAACTGTTTCGAGCCTAACGAAGGAGGTTGAAGACAAAGAGAAGGAAATTGAAAACCTTAATGTAAAACTGAACTTTCTTGATCAATACGGACGAAACAAGAACTTTGAACTTGACAACGTCGAAGAGATCGTGTTATAGGTGGCCAATAAACTCAACATCGACCTCGTGGCTGCTGACATCGACGCAGCTCACCGCATACCATCTCGAACCCCCAATCGTCCGGCTAAGATCATCGTTCAGCTGCTTTCGAGGAAGAACCGCGATCTTTTCATCGCCGAAAAACGAATCTTGGTAACGAACAGCGAGATCTTTGGTAACGTGATTAAACACGATAAGCGAATTTACATTAATGAAAATTTGTCACCTTTCAATGAAGAATTGTTGTGGATGACGAAACAGAAGGCCCGAGAAGTCAACTACAAGTTTGTTTGGTTTAAAAACAATAAAATATTCGCTCGTAAAGAAGAGAACTCGCAACAGGTCATAAAAATACACACTTACGGCAATCTTGAAAAACTCAAGTAATCACCATTATATTTAATTATTTCTTTTTTCTCAACTGTAGCTATCTTTATAGTTATCATTTACTCGGATTCTCTGTATGATTCCTGATCTCGACAGAGACATTGATAGTTATTGCTCAAGGGTAGTCACCGATGACCTGGACGCATGGTTTCAAAATATCAGAGGAGTGACTTTCATTCATTTAAACACAAGGTCATTGAACAAGCACTGGAATGAACTCAATGCTATCTTGTTGGACTATATTGGTATTTTTGATATTTTGATACTGAGCTAGGTGTCAGTGATAAACGAAGCACTATTTGATCCATACAAATTTAATGGGGACAACTCATTTAGTAAAATCAGGCACAATAGAACAGGTGGAGGTATATTAATATTTGTAAAGAATAACAACAAATTCACTGAAGTGGTATCTAGCTTTGAATATTTTGAAGGTTTAAATGGTTTGTTAACACTCGACGATAATACCACTATTTCAATTCCAGCCATTTACAGGCCACCTAATTTAGTAGAATAAAATTTGTTGGTGAAGTAGAATCATTCGTATCCTGTAGTAATGAAAGGAATGTTGTCATCATAGGGGATGCCAATCTAGACCTACTACAATTCGATGACAATGTAGTTATACAGTACGAGAATATATTAGCCGCAAACGGATTCACTAAGTGTATACAAGATGTCACACGAGAACATTTTATACTTGATAAACTTGCGTCATCCTGCCTCGATCACATTTTTATTAGATGCAAATCAAATGATATCAATTCGGCCATATATAAAACTACAATAACTGACCATTATATGATTATGGCATATATTGCAATCGATGAAAATAATATAAGTAACAATACCAATATTACAGGTGACAATTCATGCAGGATTCATGAATCAACTTCAAAACAAACCTTTAAAAACTTCAATTGGAATCACTTATTAATTTCTCCTTGTTTCAGAACTTGGTGATAACTTTCGTATTACGTATGGATATATTATTATTAATCGATATTCTTAATCTTATTCGATAACTTTCGTATTACATATGGATATATTATTCTTTGAATGTATGTTTTATACCCTCTGAGATATAGATGATTGTTTATAGTGTAAACGATTGATCATTGATCATATTAGGTTTGTATATCTTATTCTGTATATTTTGCATCTTGGATTCATATTATTCATCTGCTAATCATTTCATTTCTTCAACGTGGAAATGACTATAATTTGACATGTGTCTTATGTGAATTTATTTTTGAATTGTTAAATTTTCTTTTGCATTTAATCTACATGCATATTTTAATTTACAAACATCAATATTTAATTTTACCTCTAGGTACGCAGATATAAGGTTTATATGATTTGATAAATCTATTCAATCCACAGATAAGCCTTCTTTTAGGCTTTGTGGGAAAAGTGAGCTTGAATTTGTATCATAAATGAGTGCCAATAAAAAAACAAATTAATTAATTATTATTATTATTATTATTATTATTATTATTATTATTATTATTATCATTATTATTATGTACGAAGACTATTAGGGACGTCTAAGTTTGTATCTTAGATCATTTACTTGCCTTTCTTCGGATTCTTCATCGAACCCGGATGATTTCCTGAAACGTTCGAATCGTCTCCGCCATTTGGGCCAATCCTCCGCCACAAACGAAAACGTGTCGAGCTGCTTGATAGAATAAGTAGCTAAACATTCTTCTTCGTTCTTGATTTCTTCTCCATTCTTTGCCCTTCTTTGAGCTTTTGTCTCTGGCATGCTTCTACCGCTGTCACCATGTATTGCCACGTCACGATAGGGAAGATGAACAAGGATCTTAATTAGATGAGCGTAGCGAAGATTTTCCCTCAAGTCTTACGGAGCTTTGTCTGTGCGTTTTTTTTTTTTTTTTTTTTTTTTGTAAACACTGCACAGGTCGCAGGGTTTGACCGATCGACATGAAACTTTTTTTTTATATGCAAACTTATCCAACTTAGAACTGTATCGTTTTGAGGTCTGATCGGTTGGACCATTTTTGAGAAACATCATTTAGAAGTTTCTAAGAACCCCTTAAGATTTGGCTGAGCGGAAAAAAATGAGAAATAAAATCTCTTCAATATATTCAAAGTTTCCACAAATGTGAACACAAGAATAATATACATGAATAAAAATTTGGTTTGATATTCGGACCAGCCGTGTTGGAGAAAATAATATAATAAATGTATTTTATTCATCGAAAAGATGGAAATATTAGTTGAAAAATGTTGCATTGTCGAAGTCACGGCTTTCTAGATTCATTGACATCGGATGAAGTTCATTTCAAATGATCAAGGTTTGTGGAGTTTTCGATTATACTTTATAAAGATATCTCGCTCATCGTACAACGCACATCCTGCGTTTGCCCAGTAATAATTGAAGAGCATGAAATTATCTTGGAGATGTGAACTTCTCACTCAATTACACTGGTTTTTGAAAATGTAAAAAAATAATGGAGATTCATTTCTCGATTTGTGTAAGCACCGTCCACGCACCCCCTTGAATTTTCTCTTGATCTTGCATTGATGATTCACGATATTCCGTTCACTCTTATACTGTTTGTGTTGTTTACTTGTTCTCTTGTATGTGAATAAAATGGAGAATGAAAAATGCTATGAAATTGAAAAAAAAGGAATAATAGTCAGACAGGAGAACTTGGAAATACTGAGAGTGCTTTATTGAATAAGACCTGGAGGCCCAGAACAGTTGAGAACTTTGGTGAATCAATCAGTGCTAGGAATTAATCATCAAGGATACACATTCATGAATCATATACATGGATGATCACACAGAAGATCACTGTGCATGTAATAGTAGCTATCAAGTTATTACAATAGATAACAACTAATGCTTTGCAGAACAAGGAATAAGTGCCTGGGCTCGAACCCAGGCCAGTACGTCACGGCGCAAATTAGTAACCAAGAGAATGACTCGCAGTCAATATTCCCGAGACACATTATTTCAGAAATTGAGCGGAATTAACTGACAGTTAATAATACTCAGAATTAAAGCAGATAATTGCGTCAAATGCCAACAACAGGCCAATGTACGACAAACACACGTGGGCGTGGTCCAAAACACACACTATTATAGGGTTAACATTCCCTACCCGGGTTGCATGAATCGGGACAATAATCTCGCGAGGAATATATAATAACGATAAGTTACGATACTTCAGGTGATGCAATACCTGAGACTTATATGGAACGTGATCAGTACTCCGCACGATGTGAATACGGGATCAACGGTTAGAACAGCAAGGTGAATTGTCGTGAAACGCAGAACCAACGATGAAGATTAATTAATTAATTGTTGATGTTTAACGGCGCGTCAACATCTAGGTAATTTTGTGCCGGTAATATAACGCACTCAGTGCGTTTATTCAGAGATATTCGTTAAAATATTGCAAACAACGTGCTTTTATAAAAACGGCACGTTGGTTGTTTAAAATCTCAAATACCAAACAATCACACATCAATAAATTACTTGCACACAACCATTCATACCGGTTAAGAGAACTTCATTCAAAAATGTTTAAAATGCTAATCACTAGATATCTTCAAGATATCAGACATCTCTGACAATATAGACTAAATAACAACTATGTGCTAATGAACTACTAAAACCAAATAACAACTATGTGCTAATGAACTACTGAAACCAAATAACAACTATGTGCTAATGAACTACTAAAACCAAATAACAACTATGTGCTAATGAACTACTAAAACCAAATAACAACTATGTGCTAATTAACTACTGAAATTAAGTAACAACTACGCAGCGATGAAGATAAAGTTTCACTGAATCATAAAGGTTCCTACGTGAACTAGAGATGCAATGTAGCATTACATTCACTAGAATATCCACACAACACGTGTAATATCATTAGAACCAGAAATATGAATGAATGAAACGCGTGGTCCAACGCCAATATCACCTTCCTCGCCAAGATCTGATCTCTAGATGTTGCTAGACATAACCTCACTCTACCAGACAACTTCTCGGCCGGTAGGGGCGACACCGTACGGTAACACATGATCGAACTGATACCGAATCCAGCGGGCTGTGACTGCGCGCGACTCGAACTACAGATTAGGCGGCTGCGTTCAAAACAGACCGTCACAATATGGCCATCTTGCTAGCAGTTGAGTCTTCATATACCATCGAATTAAGAAGTAGATGATGAAAGATGTTCTTCAACATGGTGACAGGACTTGGCGAGATCTCCTCTTGGTTTATGGCAGTCATTAAAAAATGAGTTGTATTTCATTGAAGATTGAAGTGTTTTATGAATTTGTTCCAACTGACTTTTTACTGACATCTTTATACTCTCATATTGTCTCGCGTTTTGAAATAACATCTCACAATCAATCAGTGTTTGTCACCGTCCAGTATTCTAGCGAAATATTCCAGGTTTCTGAGTGATAAAAATGAAGTACCGTACAATAAACCATCTCGACATGAACTAACAATCATTATTGATTCATTATCGCATTCAAAACTCTGACGAGTATGCAGACTGTGCGGAAATATATGTATAACATGGCGTGAAAATTCGAACTCTGTTCATTGCATAGATTGAGCACAATGTCAATATGCATGTCTGCAATTGTGTCATTAGCTGTTTATAAGCCATCTAACTGGCCTCAAAAAGTGGAATGAGCCCAGCTAAGCGTCACGTCAGTTTCTTCGGTCTGGTTCCAGATAATCATCTTTCATACAATCAGAACTGAGCTGAATTGTATGACCTCAAATGATGTTCGTATTATTGTGCACATATAGAACATAATATCTGATAATATGATAAAACAGTGTACTGATAGTAGAATAGTTTCCCCTATCACTGAGGTAATCCATCAACACTTTCTCCTTCCCATCCATCAACATCACACTTGAGTGAGATCACCAAGACAACCACGCACTCTCAAGGGATCGAGAACCAGACTGACACATATTTGTAGATAGCAGAAACTTTCAATATTCAACGATAGAGGTAATTGTCCGTGAACTGGTGCGTATCATCCAGTTGTTATTTCAGGGTAGAGTTTTCATTGTGCTCTTGTTCCATTCTGAAGGTTGATATATTTCCTTCACGATGTCTTTGTGTATAACCATACAACAATATTCACCTGTCGGATATATTTCTCCGTGGAACCAACCCTAGTGTTCCCTGCGTATCATTCTGATACAGGAAACGTTTGTTGGATCTAACTTGAAAGGTACCAAGCCATGCAATGAACCACGAGATTGGCACGGAATGTCGTATCCAAAAATACAATAACCTCTTGTGAATCCTCTTGAATTATTATTTTGATTTGCTGTAGGCCAACACATGTTGTTCGGACATGTACCAAGTTAAGTTTCACTTCGGTCGTCTCAGTCGACTTTCCTATTCGTGAATATTTGACGGATTGCGCTAGATTCTCCATCTCATAGATGTGTAGGTCCCAATTAGTGATCGTAATTTCAGGAAGTGTCACAAATCTCAATCAGGATATCAATGATTAGGTTCTCGTAATTCGAGACATAATATGAAATGAATTGAATTAGAAATTTAAAATTCAACTGTTCAGTACAATGTACGACTTCTGGAGTTGTCAGCAATGACGAGACTAGCAATACTCACAAACAAAACAAATATTCTCCTCCAGGAGCAAATCTCAGCATCCTGACAAATGTGGGTATTCACAACATCGTGGACAGAAGACTTCACCGCCAAGTCAAGGTTCTTCGACATTACAGTATGACGATCACTCAACCTAAGTGAGTACATGCTGGAAGTGAACTACTCTCTTCTGTGATATCTGCTCCCGTATCTTACTTGTCCTTCTTGAGACATGCCAGCATGGTCATGTAGTGTGAGTACGTCAAGTTCACCACCTGAAACACAGAAACGTCCCATTCAATGCCATCAACATAACCAAGCTCTCGACTTGCAACATTGAGCCATTCAACGTCGAATAATTCTTCCAAATCAACATCGATATCTCGATTCATAGGTCATTCATTCCAGCCCTCGAGCCACCACTGAATACAACATCTCGAGTTTGGATTCTTTTCAATGAAATGTTCTGACTGGCATACTTGTAATCGCCAAGTATTGCAATCATCCCGCATTCCTGAAAAGAATTTCTTCCCAAGACACTTTGTTGCAATCAGTGTTGGATCAGGACATTTTCTGAGTAGGGTAATTGTGCTGATACAATGCTGATGTATCGACTATAGCTGAGAATTGATCACAAGTAGTGGCACTTCTTATATGTCTCAAGATTCGTAGCGGTCTTGTCAGAATTTATAGATAATTAGGTAGATACTTTTGTTAATGAAAACTCGATTCCAGGTTCGCGTTCTCTTTCAAAATACCTATTCCTCATTCCCAGGAAGAAATATTCCATTTCCAGGAAGTGTGGGACACATTATAATCAAGAGGAGGTTCTGTGATTCATCCGGTCCAATCTGACATTAGTATAAAGACTGAACTCAACACACGAATGTTGTTATTTCCCATTCGAACCAAGAACACTGAGCAGTGTTCATCCTCTACGTCCATCAGTAGGTGTGAAGTTCATCAATATGCATTCAACGGAATTCAATTAATCATCGTTGATCATTCATCATTACTGACTCGCACATTCAAGTGAATTATTTGTATAGGTTTCGGATGGGACCAAATGATAGGACATATTTGTTTACATTATATCACGCTACTCACTCCGAGCAAGCTCTCCAAGGAGAGTGGGATGAATCCTGCAGCCATCATGACGATCGGCTGGTTCGACATGGACATCATGATACGCATGGAGCGTGTGAAACCTTCAGAAGCTTCGAACCAATCACAGCCATACACCGCATCCTTCACATAGAAGCTCTGAAACAGACATGGACATCATGATACGCATGGAGCGTGTGAAACCTTCAGAAGCTTCGAACCAATCACAGCCATACACCGCATCCTTCACATAGAAGCTCTGAAACAGACACGAACAATCGATTACCTCTTGTTGAGTCAATGTCATTGACACCAACAACAATACTTCCTGAGGGCAATCGTTGTTGCGACATTGGAATACAGCTTTCTTCAAGCAAGATCGCCCTTGGAGCATACTCGAAATCAGACATTTCGCTGTGACAATATTCTAACGATCTTATCCTTTCTCCATCCATTATTTCATATAAGATGGAGTCCGAAGAAATGCGAGATTGAACAATCGAATATTTCAATCGAGGTTCCGGACAGAGAACAAATCTGGTCACATGACTTCAATTCAACGGAATATATACCTGAGAATGACCTATGATTCTTTACGTCTCCATCAATATATTGTAAGTGAAAATAAAGTCTTTTCCGGGATCGGTTGGGCTATGAATGATTATTCCGACAAACTTTCTCGATCCTTCTGTAAGTTAACTTCTATGTTGTCACTACAGATTAGTATTAGGATGACGGCCGTGATGGGATGTGTCCTGTCAGCTCTCGCTCAACATAACCTAGTGAATGTGAGAAGTGTGCCAGAAGATCCCGATCCCACGTGTCCAGACGTCAACCCCGCTGAAGTACGAGTTCGCTTTCCAGACATACGTCGGGATAATCAACTTGATGCGTTGATGAACTGAGCCCAGAGTGGGGATAATTATCGCTGGAGACTTGAACTTTGAGGAATCAGATAGAGCACGACATCCAAATCCTAAGCGCTTCCTAGATCTGAGTAAGACCTCCAACTCTACAGCCCATGTCCTAGTCCAACCAGAATATCAACCCTGTCCAATACTACTGAAGATAACATATTCTCAGATGTGTGCAGTGCTTCCGTCTTCAACTCAGAATGACTGGCAATGAATCTTCCGGATCTTCAGAGTTGTGAGATCGAAAAAAATCTGAAAATGAATTATTATTCAGCAAAAGAATGTTTACTTAGAATCGAGTCACTAATTTCCACCAATTCCTGGATCAGACATCTGAAGTGAACAAGCTCAAATCATCTGTCGATGAATTTATAATCGCATTGATCTGTGTTTTCCCCGAAAGACGAAGACGACTCAAAACTAAGAGGAATACCCGAGTTTGTATGGGGCTGAGAAAATCAGCTCGTTATATAGGAATGCTTCACCCTGGAGCCACTTATGCAACGGCATTATATTTCGGGCAACTCTTCTCAAATATCGAGAGCAACTTCAGACTCCAGAAAACTGCTAAACAAGCAATGACACGATCGCCATACACAACGCCATGTTACCTATCCACGAAGACTTTCTCTACCAGCAGGATTCATCCGTCACTCAATCCTATTCGCTACCAACAATAGTCATCCTCTCTGTTCAACCCCAAGCTACAAACTCAGAAGTAGGAATTATCATCAAACTGAACGTAACTCGAAGCTGTATGAAAAAAGCTCGATATTTTCAGGAACAGATAATGAAATTCCCAGCCACCAACGTATTATTCTAGATCTAGAACCAATTGTTTCTTCAATAAACTGAAGAATCACATCGTTGAAGGATGTTCATCTTCAGTGGGAAAGTACGCGTCATATCATCAATTACGTGCAATCGTTTTTTCCTCCCTGATTGTAATTGTATCCAACTGTGAATAACTCAAATCGCTGTTTTTTATTCTCAATAACAATGACAATGTGTATACTGGAATGACTTCATCTCTGGTTCCCAATATAGCCTCACTGGAATTCATTTCGTATTGTATTTTGTATTAATAATTATATTGACTTCTCTGATGGCGTACTCTAAACCACAATGTGTGGGATGGAACTGTACCAAGAAATGAATCAATAAATTGAGAATGTGAACTCGAATTATAACCTAAATTCTTATATCAGCAGAATCGACAGTTTATTGATTGTTCTTAACATTCGAGAATGATATAGCGGCGTGTCAACTAGGATATAGTATTGTGATTATAGTTACCTCGTCAGTGATCATGTCGCACACCGAACATAAGACACCAATTTCAATGTATATCCATACAAGGAATATCACCATGCATACTTCTTTGAAACCAACAGACGGCGTCTGAAACATGAAACAATATTAAGACTTGCCCAACTTACATGTATTGTCCAATAAATCACTTTCAAATGATCGACGATAGCACAATTCCAATATATGAAACACAGATCTGTCCGAAACGCGAATATTGGTATGCATGGCAACCACTCAATTACACGTGTATTGACATTCCAACAGATATTGGAATTGGCAGAATGAACAGAATATGTATTCATGATGCTGATGATTGGGGTGCTTCAAAGTCCGTAAAACCAAAGTGTGACACTTACAAACGATCTCATTACCATATATTCATTATATGTATATACATATTTGAGTATATATATATATATATATATATATATATATATATATATATATTTAATTACACATTGCTTTGGGGTTTTGACGCGTATAATGAGAGAGAAAGACATCACATTGGGTAATGAAGAGTGAGCGGGAAAGAGAATTGGGAGAAAGAAGACTCAATCCAGTTGTTCCCAGAATCGTATAACAGAAAGCAGGATCCAGAGAGGCTAGACTCGTCACCACCCAGAAGTGATAGGGAAGTGGTCCCAGGGTGGTGACAGAAGTGAGGAGGGGTTTCAGTCGGTAGGAATCCGACACTCCCCGCAGACCAACAAGCGGGGGTCTCACGCAAGATTCCCTGATTTATCTGATAGTCTGACGGTTAATGTGTTATTCGTTATTTATTAATTCCAAACAGATTGTTCATAGAACAATTGGTAATGATTACTATCAAGAGAATTGATTACAATCAGACATATACTCAATAAAATTGAACTGGTATTTTCTTCTTAGCTCTCTTCTTAAATCACCGATCTTCGTTATATTCGTGATTTCTTCTTCCAATTCATTCCATTCCCGCGTCTTTGAATGAAT
This sequence comes from Brachyptera putata, assembly GCA_907164805.1. Taxonomy (NCBI): domain Eukaryota; kingdom Metazoa; phylum Arthropoda; class Insecta; order Plecoptera; family Taeniopterygidae; genus Brachyptera; species Brachyptera putata. The sequence goes on along the minus strand of OU015466.1, from coordinate 1,252,005 downwards.
CCATATTTACCTACTTATCAATCCACTTTTTCCTCTTCCATTCTTACCCCTCCCCTTGTACTTCTTCGTAATCCCTTTCCAATTATATTACTCAATTCATGAATGAATGAATGAATTGTCTTGTTTTACTGCGCTTCAACAGCGAGGTTATTCGCGCCGATAGTGTAAAAAAAACGAAAATGTAGAAAGTCAAGTTGCGGTGTAAAAGGCCGGATACAATATTTACACAAACTAATACTAATACTAAACTAATACTGATCCTTATACTAATCCTAATAATACTGATGACAATTATACTAATCCTGATGATACTGCTTCTTATAATACTAATCTGCTCATAATCAAGGATGGAAGAGAACGATCCCGGTGTCAAGGGCCGTGATCGGTGAGCTATAACTACAATATCGAATGTTTAATAACTAACAGCTATATCTAGGAGGATGCATAATACTGATTAAAACACAGCTTCGGCGTATATGGCCGATAACCCATGACGTATCAAATGAAATTCTAAATAGAAGATAAAAGTTATGTTTGAAGTAAAAAGTCTAAAATCTTATCTATCTGATTGGAGTCGTCATCTAAAAGAGTCTTCAAGTCGTTGCTCATGTTCAGTCTTAATCTTATATCACAGTATTTATCACAGGTAGTTAGTATGTGTTCTATCGTGAGCTGTGTGTCGCAGTCTTCACACTCTGGAGGTTCTTCGCCTGACAGAAGGAAACTGTGGGTGAGCCGACAATGTCAAATACGCAGGCGCGAAATAACGACCTCCTCACGACGCGACTGCCGGATAGACGATTTCCATGATGTGACAGATGTTTTGATTTCCCTAAGCTTATTATTAACTGTGGACGTCCATGCGTTTTGCCACTGATTATATATAATTTCTCTCATCGATGCTTGCAGGTCGTGTGTGGCACTGAAAGTGAGTTGACATCGGTTCGAGAGGTCGCTTGTTTGGCAAAGAAGTCTGCTCTCTCATTACCATGGATGTCAGCATGGCCAGGAATCCAACAAAGCAGTACCCTCCTTCCCTGTTTGTGGATCCTGGTCATTAGCATTTGCATGTCTTGAATCATGGGATGAGTAGGGTAACACTCCATCGCTGCTTGGAGGGCACTCAGGGAATCGCTAAAGATTATATAATTAAAACCTGGATCACTAAGAATAAAATTCAAAGCTTGAACAATTGCATGAAGTTCAGCGGTGTAGACACTACAAGTCGGTTCAAGTTTAAACATAAAATGTTGATTTCCCACGATGAACGCACATCCCACTGCACCGCTCAGGTTGGATCCATCGGTATACACGAGATTAAAACCACTATATTTATGAATGAGCTCATTGAAGAGTTGTTGGTATACTTGTGGAGCTGTCGTGGCTTCCGCGTTCTCCGCCAACGAGGTGATGATAACAGGTCGATGGACCGTCCAAGGTGCCACAGCACTGCTTCTCACTGCCACTACGTCTAGAAGACTGTAGTCCAGGCGAGCAAGGAGTTCAGAGACTCTGATTGCAGTTGGACGGGTTGTGGAGGGACATGAGGAGTACTGAAGTGAATACGATGGCTGAAGGTTGAGGATGATGTGGTTGGTTGGGTGATTCGGTAAACCTTTCATCTTGGCTACTAAACAGAGCAAAAGATAATCTCTTCGGTAAGTAAGAGGTGGTTCTCCAGCATCACACAATAAGCTAGGTATGGGGCTCGTGCGAAAAGCTCCAGTACCTAACCTGAGTGCTGCGTTATGGACCAGATCAAGCATTTCAATATACGATCTCCTGGCCGAATTATATACTACACATACAAAGTCCAGCTTAGAGCGTATGAGGGAGTGATACAATCGGAGCATAGACGTACGGTCTGCTCCCCAAGTGGTGCCGCTTATCACTTTCAGAATATTCATTGCTTTTAAACACTTGCTTTTAAGAAGGTTCAAGTGGGGAATCCAGTCAAGTTTCTCATCGAAGGTCATTCCTAGAAAACGGACAGTCTCTGTAAAAGGTAAAACGTTATTAGCTAAAAACAATGGAGGGTGTGAGTGAAATGTGCGGTGACGACTAAAATGCATGCACGACGTTTTTGCAGGTGAAAATTTAAAACCATTCCTGTCAGTCCAGCTCTCCAAGCGATTGATTGTGAGCTGGAGTTGTCGTTCAGCTGAGGCAAGGTTCGCAGATTTATAAAAGATGGCCAAATCGTCGACATATAAAGAGGCACAAACAGGTGCACGCACACATGTGGTTATGGAGTTGATGGCTATGGCAAATAGTGTAACGCAGAAAACAGAGCCTTGTGGAACTCCGTTTTCCTGATTAAAAGATGATGATAACATATTTTCCAGTCGGACGCGAAATGTACGATGCGACATAAAATTGGAGATAAAATCAGGCATGTGCCCACGAAAACCAGATTGAAAAAGAGAACGTAAGATACCATACCTCCAAGTAGTGTCGTATGCTTTTTCGAGGTCAAAAAATACTGCTATCATGTGTTCTCTTCTTAAAACGCTGTCCTGTATTATTCCTTCTAGCCGAATAAGATGATCAACTACTGAACGATTTCGGCGGGAATCTGACTGTTCTGTACATAAAAGATTTTGTGTTTCCAGATACCACATGAGTCTCTTGTTGATCATCCGTTCCTGAATCTGACAAAGGCAACTGGTAAGGGCTATCGGTCTATAGCTGGATGCTTCTGCCTTATCTTCACCAGGCTTGAGGATAGGAATGATGACTGACTCCCTCCAGGACGTAGGAAAATCATCAGTGGTCCAGATACGATTGAAAATGGATAATAAAAACATTCGTGCATCCAAAGTGAGATTTTTAAGCATCTGATAATGGATGTTGTCGATACCTGGAGATGTATCTTTGGCTTCTCGAAGAGCTGATTTAAATTCCCAGATGGTAAATGGTAAGTTATAAAGTTCTCTATTATTCGACGAAAAATTGAGGCATTCTCTTTCTTCAATTTCTTTTATTCGAAGGAAGCTATCTGAATAATTACTAGAACTGGACACCTTCGAAAATTGCTCGGCAAGAACATCTGCTATCTCCGGAAGAGAAGTAAGTAGTTGGCCATTGCTTGTGAGAGCTGAAATGGACCTATATGATGTTTTGCCGCTGGACTTCCTAATCTTATCCCACACCCGCGAGGATGGTGTTCTGATATTGATGGAAGAAACATAGCGGCTCCATGACAACCGTTTTGACTCTTTAATGATTCGACGAGCTCGTGACCGTACTTTTCGGAATTCTTCGAGGTTCAGCTGAGTCGGGAAACGCACGAAAATAGCGAGGGCTTTTTTACGATGTTTGATAGCCGACTTACATTCATCTGTAAACCATGGGACAGGAAGTCGGTAAGGCCGAGTAGATGAATGAGGTATGGACTTCTCAGCGGCGTTGATAATAGTTTCAGTCACATGATCAACAAGAGAGTTAACATCGTTGAAATCTCTATCCCGATCAAATCTGAGCTTCTCTCTAAATTTAGTCCAGTTCGCACGTTTAATTATCCACTTTGGTTTTCTTGGTGGTACACTCTGAGCGTCAAGGAGTGAAACGAGTACAGGGAAATGATCGCTGCCGCAGAGGTCGTTATGGACGTTCCATTCCGAGGCAACTGACAGGGCTGGAGTACAAATAGTTAGGTCAATACAAGAGAAAGATCCGGTGTGCGAGGTGAAGTGTGTACTGTGGCTATTATTGAGGATGGATAGGTTATTGTTGGTAATTGGATGAGCGAAGCGAAGACTCAATTCCACTTGACCCGAAAAAAATGTACATGTTTTTTTTTTTTTTTTTTTTTTTGTTTTTTTTTTTGTTGTTCGCGCTCCACAGGTCAAACGAAAATTCAAATTCAATTGAAACTTGGCAAGCCCAAGTGTCATCATCTGGATTGAATCTCATTGATTTTTATGCGCAATCGATTGCACCACTTCTGAGAAAACTAATTTTCCATTTTCCAAATTACCCATAAGAATAAGCCGGAGAAAAATTTTCGTACAAAAAATGTCCTTCAAAAAAATTAAAATTTTCACCGAATTTCAATATAATTATTTACATATTTACATATTTATTTATTCATTACAGATTGTTCATAAAACAGGTGGTAATGGTTACTATACCTAATGCAATTACAGTCAAACATACTCGATTTAATTATTCTTCATTTTTTTCTTAGCTCTCTTCTTAAATCACCAATCTTCGTTATGTTCTTGATATCTTCTTCTAATTCATTCCATTCCCGCGTCGTTCTTTGTATAAACCCATATTTACCTACTTCTCTATCCACTTTTTCCACTTCCATTCTTACCCCTCCCCTTGTACTTCTTTGTAATCCCTTTCCAATTCTATTGCTTAATTCATCCCATCCTGTATATTCATTCTTGACTCTAACAAAATTGCACATTCTTTCTATTTGTCTTCGTTTCGCCAAATTTTCCCATCCCATTTCCTCAATCATTTTACTGGGTCTTTTTATAACTTTTTCAACCACATCCTTATCGTTCCTGATAATCTTCCAGCGCTTCTCTCTCCCCAATACCCTTCTTGCAGCAACCCTTTGGACGTTCTCCACAGCCTTTATTAGTCCAACTTCATGCGGATCCCAGACTGAACTAGCATACTCAAGCATTGGCCGAATCAGACTCATGTATGCCTTCTCTTTTATTTTCATCCCTGTCCCCTTCAACTGCCTCATAATAAAATTTAAGGATCGTATTCCCTTTTTTGAGATATTTCTAACATGTTCCCCCCCCCCCCCAGTTTTTATTTATGTAAAGTCCAAGATATTTATATGCTTCTACTTCCTCAAGTGAAGAATCTCCCATTTTATAAATCTTATTCACTTTTTTCTTGTTACTGCTGCTAGAGAAGTGCACCACTTTACATTTTCCAACATTTAGTCCCATTAAATTCATTTTAACCCATTTATTAATTCTGTCCAAATCTCCTTGTAACTGATTTTCCTCCCTCTCACTCCTAATGGTGCTATATACCACACAGTCATCAGCAAATAGACGAATTCTTGATTGAATGTCGATTTGAAGATCGTTTATAAATATATTGAATAGAAGGGGTCCAATTACACTTCCTTGTGGTACCCCAGAAGTAACTTTTACCATATCAGAAATTTCATCACCTACTTTTACTTTTTGTGATCTACCTTTTAAGAAGGACTCCACCCATCTTGTTATCCTCTCATGTTTTGTTATTTGTTTCAACTTTGAAATCAGAAGTTTATGAGGTACTTTGTCAAAAGCTTTTTCAAAATCCAAAAAGACGGCAGATATTTTACCCCCCTTGTCCAAAGTATCAGACAGTTCCTGCGTGAATCCTTGCAGTTGGGTTACACATGAGTAACCCTTACGAAAACCATGTTGTCCATCAAATATTCCACCATTATTATCAACAATTAATTTGATTTCTGTATCAATTAACCTTTCCATAATTTTGCATATTGAGGAGGTGAGGCTAACTGGTCTGTAATTACCCAAATTTGATTTTTCTCCCCCTTTATGTATTGGAGTGATCATTGCTTTTTTCCAGTCCTCGGGCACAGTTCCTGAATCTATTGAATTTTGATAAATTAACATTAAATACGGTATTAACTCTTTTCCCGCCAACTTGATAAATTTGTTATTAATCCCATCGTGACCGGGAGCTTTATTTCTATTCAGTTTATCAATTATTCTCTGGATTGCTGTTTCAGTGAATTTTATTTTATTTTCCTCTGCTCCCAATTGATGAATTTGATCATTCTCTACTTCGTTCTCCCCATTCAAAGTCTGTTTTTGAAAAACTTCACCATAATAATTATTTAATGCGTATGCCTTTTCTTTATTCGATATGAACCCCACTCCATTTCTGTTAATAAGAGTTGGCATATCGTTTCTTCCTCTTTTAGTATTATTTATGTACTTGTACATATTATTCCAACTTTATTCTGGTCCTGCTCATCAAACATACCCCGTAGAAACTTATCCTTTGCACTTTTCTTTTCTTTATTCAGATCTGATCTGAATTTCCTTCTCATTTCTATATCTCCCCCTTTACCTCTGTTCATATTATGAAACTTTCTTGCTTTCCTTTTCAATTTTCTAATTGATTTATTATAATAGATTGGATCTGCACTTTCAGATATCAATTTATTGGGAACAAACTTCTCAATAGCGTTTAAACATATGTTTTTGAAAGTGTCCCATTTTTTGTCTATATCCCCCTTCTCCTCAATCCAGTAATTCCTCCAATAATTTAAATGTAACCTAATTTTGTTGGTATCCGCCTTTTTATAGAACCAGACTTTCTTCTGTACCTTTATTTCATCTTTTACTCTATTTGCAATTAATTCTACTGTTGGAATATTATGGTCACTGATACCAACGTCCACGATAGTTCTTAACCACTTTTCCGGTGGTCTGACTAGGATAACGTCCAAAAGGTTATTACTACCTGTCCTAGTTAATCTAGTACCCTCCGTAACCGTTTGCACAAATCCTTCACTCATTATTTCATAAACAAGTTCTTGCCTTCTATTCGTGCTACTTCCTACAGTCCCTTCTTCCCAATTTATTCCTGGTAAATTCAAGTCTCCAGCAACTATTACATTCCTTTCATTAGCACTTTCAACCACTCTTTCCCTAATCTTGACAAGAATATCATTATTAGAATTTGGTGGCCTATATCCCGCAATTATTATAAACATTTCTGTTCCGAACTTAATTTCTAATCCCATTAACTCTACTGCTTCTTCTATCCACAAGATTCTCCCATTCAACTCATTTTTTAATCCCAGCAATATACCACCCCCATGTCTATTTCTGTCTCTTCTGAATAAGCTGTAACCCCCAACCTCCATCTCTTTATCGGTGTAGCCATCGTCCAGCCAGGTTTCCACAAGTACGAAAATATCGGGATTTATAGTGTCTACTACTGTTCTTAATTCGTCGAGTTTATTGCATATACTTCTGCAATTAACTAATGTTATTTTTAATGTATTTTTTACTCCCATCTCAATATCCTTCTGTTTCGATTTGTCTCCCCTTTCCATATCATTTCCTAGGCCTACCTCTATTCTGCTACTTTCAATCGTATTTAGTCACAAGCTAGCTCTTCTTCTCATCTTCTCGGCGACTCTTCCCATCAGTTTACCCAGTTTCTCTGCTCCCAATCTATTTAAATGTACCCCGTCAGCCTTCAAATGTTCTTCATGTACCCAACAGTTAGACTCAATGTACACCACTCGTTCTCTGATGCACAATCGCTCAGTAGCAGCGTTGACTCTATCAATAAGCTCTCTATTTTTATCTTTTCTGTATATAATCCCACTAACTGCAACTCGACTTTCTCCGAACTTCTTTTTCGCAGCTTCAATCAATTCCTTCATTCCTTTGTTCATTATATCTTGTCCATCCTCTCTTTGTCTCATCTCTTTCAAATCATTTCCTCCTACGATCAGAATAACTCCTTTACCATCGACTTCCCTTTTCTTCATTTCATCCACCACTCTCCTCATTCTGAATACTCCAATTCCTGGTCTCACATCCACCTCTACACTGGATCCCGTGCCAACGCTTGTTCCACGAACAATCGAGCTTCCCAGCAGTACAATATTCTTTTTGGTTATTTGTTTACTTTCCTCTTTAGATCTAACAGTTTCCATCTCGACTTCACCAAATTTGCTGACTTCATTTCTGTCTTTCATTTCTTCTTCTGGAATAAACTTCAATTGCGTTTCCTCTGCGTTTATATTCTTCCGCGTCTGCTCTTCTTCGTTATTCATACTTCTCAAACATTCAACTTTACTTTGCTTGGCATATTTCCCTTTCTTCAATTGTTTCCCATTCGTTTTCTCCTCATTCATAATAATTTTAGGGATATTCTCGTTTTTTCCCTTGTTAACGTTTTTCTTTCCCTCAATACATGCTTCCCTTTTCTTCTTATCTTCTCCTTCCCTGCACTTTCCACAGCTCCACTTTAAGCCTGGTACACTTTGAATACACTTGTACTGTGCAGTACTTATATTTACACACGCTATATGCCACCATTGCGAACATTTTTCTGAACAGCATTGTATTGCTCTGTCCTTGACCTTTACTCCTAATCCACACTTCATACCACAAATTACATTCAATTCTTTCGGCAATGGTACCGTACTTAGCACTATCTCATTCCCACTATTGGTTTTCAGTCCCAATCTTGGCCTTCCCCTCGTTACTTTCTTGAATTCGGTCGTCATCTCGAAAAGTTACTTTTAACACCTTGATTACAGTGGTCAATAATAATCATACACCTTGGTCAATATCTATCCAGATGGCCGTGACTTTCAAAATTAGGCCAAGTTGTATCAGGATGACCGTGTAGAAAAAACAAACAAACACTAACCAAAAATTATATTCTCAGTAAATCCAAAAACTTACTATTCTTCAGAACTTTGGCGTCAATGAACAGATTTCACTGATTTATCATTCAAAATGATTCTCACATAAATCCCAATGGCAAGGTATGGTTGAATATCGTTGTAGATGCTTCTTTGTATCAATTTTCACAATTAATATCCAGCAACACAATTTCCACGACTGTTCGTTTACCTGGTTGCTAAGGGTATAATAATGATACACATGATTCCAAACTTTCACTGGAATCCAATCAGTCGTTTAGATATAAAAAATGATTTAATGACATTTTTATACATCATTCAAAGCTATTAAGAAAACCAATTAAATCCAAGCAACAAGTGTCACCAATTATTGAAGAACTATTAAAACGAAGCCTTCTTTATTATCAAAGATATTATTTAGAATGAGTAATGAATATAATTGGATCTCAAGGTGTATATATTGTATCTTAGATTGCATCTAATATTTTCTTCATGATGAGAATAGTCTACGAAATAAATCAACCGAATGAAAACATTAATTTTTAATTTGAATGCCGTCAAAACATCAACTTGATTTAACTTTTTGAAATAATTCAGTTTCATTCTTATTAGCTCATCCATCAACGCGGAAACACATAACGCGTTTTCCTAGTTAATGTTTCCATGAGTTTTCATCGACGGTCACTCGAGCGACTTCCCCACATGGTGTTGTTTGCTTAATTCATCCCATCCTGTATATTAATTAATGACTCTAACAAAATTGCACATTTTTTCTATTTGTCTTCGTTTCGCCAAATTTTCCCATCCCATTTTCTCAATCATTTTTCTAGGTATTTCCATAACGTTTTCAACCACATCCTCATCGTTCCTGATAATCTTCCAGCGCTTCTCTCTCCCCAATACCTCAACTTGATGCGGATCCCAGACTGAACTAGCATACTCAAGCACTGGCCGAATCAGACTCATGAATGCATTCTCTTTCATTTCCATCCCTGTCCCCTTCAACTGTCTCATAATAATGATTAAAGATCGTATTCCTTTTTTGAGATATTTCTAACATGTTTCCCCACCCTAAATTTGTATTCATGTCAAGTCCGATATATTTATACGCTTCTACTTCCTCAAGTGTAGAATCACCCATTTTATAAATCTTATTCACTTTTTTCTTGTTACTGCTGCTAGAGAAGTGCACCACTTCACATTTTCCAACATATAGTCCCATTAAATTTATTCAAACCCATTCATTAATTCTGTCCAAATCTCCTTGTAACTGCTTTTCCTCCCTCTCACTGTTAATGGTGCTATATACCACACAGTCATCAGCAAATGAACGAATTCCTGATTGAATTCCGATTAGAAGATCGTTTGTGAATACATTGAATGGAAGGGGTCCAATAACACTTCCTTGTGGTACCCCAGAAGTGACTCACCATATTCGGAATCTTATCACCTACTTTCACTTTTTGTGATCTACCTTTTAAGAAGGACTCCACCCATCTTGTTATCCTCTCACGTTTGGGTATTTGTTTCAACTTTGACATCAGAAGATTATGAGGTACTTTGTCAAAGCTTTTTCAAAATCCAAAAAAAAGGCATATTTTATGTTCCCTCCTTGTCTGAAGTATCAGAGAGCTCCTGCGTAAATCCTTGCAGTTAGGTTACACATGAGTAACCCTTACGAAAACCATGTTGTCCATCAAATATTCCACCATCATCATCAACAATTTATTCAATTTCTGTATCAATTAACCTTTCCATAATTTTGCATATTGAGGAAGTGAAGCTAACTGGTCTGTAGTCATCTCCCCCTTTATGTATTGGGATGATCATTGCTTTTTTCCAGTCCTCGGACACAGATCCTGAATATGATGAATTATGAATAATTATCATTAAATTAGGTATTAAATCTTCTCTCGCCAACTTGATAAGATTGTTATTGATCCCACCATGGCCGGGAGCTTTATTTCTATTCAGTTTATCAATTATTCTCTGGATTGCTGTTTCAGTAAATTTCATTTCATTTCCCTCTACTCCCAATTGATGAATTTGATCATTCTCTACTTCGTTCTTCCCATTCAAAGCCTGTTCTTAAAAACGTCACCACATTGATTATTTAATGCATATGCTTTTTCTTTATTCGATATGAAACCGTTTCTTTCACTTTCAGTATTATTTATGTACTCGAACCTATTATTCCAACTTTTATTCCGGTCCTGTTCATTAAACATCCCCCGTAGAAACTTATCCTTTGCACTTTTCTTTTCTTTATTCAGGTCTGATCTGAATTTCCTTCTCATTTCTGTACCTTCTCCTTCACCTCTGTTGATATTATGAAACTTTCTTCATTATGACACTTTGTGGAAGGTCATGGAGAAATTGTGAGAGGTTTGAGAAGAGAGCGATGAAAGAGTAGAATAGGCATATGGGCTCAGGTCAACATGGACCCTGGTTGTGCACCAGCTTCGGATAATAACAGTTTTCGGAGGAGTACTAATAACTGAGAGAAGTTGCTATCAGTCTCAATGTTCCTGTGATAGGAAATACCTCATGCCAACATACTGGTGACGGAGTAGTTCAATCCGCGTGCTTACATGCAACATGAACTATGTGCAACAATGTGGTATAATTTCTGATGAGAACCATGACCCTACTCGGGAGTCGTCATTGACTCACTGCAATCACAGTCAAAATGGCGGCTTCCTTTGAGTGAACATGTTTCAGTGCAGTTGAAGAAACTGAGGAAATCAATATAGCCGAAGGAAAGCAGCTCAATTCATTTGAGGCTCACACTTGTGTTGAGCCGAGTGTGATAGAATAAGAGGAGGGGGTAGCGGCTTTCATGTGATATTTACCAATGTGAGGCAAAGAGCCATACAGCCTGCGGGAATGAAGTTGATGACAAATTGAACTGTGAGAATTGGATCTACAACTGATTCCAAGTCTCGCGCGAAACTGAAAAAAGAAAGCAGATTAAGTCACCAATTTTTTCAAGATTTGCTATGAGTGAGATGACCATTTGATTTCATTATCATGCGTAATGCACAAGTGACGTGTGTAATTATTATCAGATCCTCAAGTCTCCTCTCCAACTTCTCTCACCCGGCATCTCACTTGGGTTATATTGTGTCTCATTGTACCCACTCCCACAACTACAAAAATGAAATTCTCACTTCATCATCTATTTGTGAGGACGATGGATGCCGCACATCTATGAGGCCACGTCGTTCCTGAATGATGACATTTTGATTGATGAATGACAATCGGTACTTGGGGACAGTTATAACTCAAAGTGCCAAGTCCAGACTATTCGTGCTGCCAGTAGTAACGTGGAATTGTAACGTGAGTATAATTATATTATTAAATTGCATCTGCAAATCAATAACGATCTTCTTCAGATATTCTTGTCATTGCTGTCAATCTCATCAATGTATGCATGCATGATAATCTCATCTCGAGTACTAAAACAGACGTTCTGTCTTGTGATTCAAACTGTTATCATTCAATACAATTCAATCGAATGTAATAATAGTTACTGTTCATCGGGAAACTTTGAATAACTCAACACTGGAATCCCTGGTTCCTCTGCCTCCCCTCCATAACCCATACGCGCCTTTGGAACGTGAATTATCGATTCTTGTTGCAGTGGAATGAAGCAAACGACAAGAAAGCTTCCTCATCGCTAGACACTGAGTCACAAGAGGAACGAGCTCTGAGAAAAATTATAAGACTCACTACATGACAAACGTAATGATAGCTTTAATGAATTTCGACATTGAAAAAAAAACTTCGGGTCAAAATCAGTTTTATACACGTTTCTCATACGATATAGTACTCGATGAATTTCTGATGTTCATCTCACGCATAAAGTATTCTCAATTCAGTTATGAAAACGTGTCCCAACTGTAGTAAAACCACGCTGAAGAGAAGAGAATGTCTCATGTATGGTTATCTAGCGCAATGAACAGCATGAAACGTCACGGAGTGCGAGAACATGCCTATAGTTGAATAGAATACATCAACAGCTGTTTGTCACCAAAACGTCACTGTCGTAGCCCGCTACCCAGAATAGAACCAGAGGTGAGAACGGAAGAGACATGGTAGGGTCTACATGAGAAAGTATGAATTGAATCAAGAGTATTTCAAAATATTTACTCCAACAATTACCTGATGATGTTCTTGTAATGCTCAATGGACTCTTTCAGACGTCTCTCCATCACAGCGTTCACGCGAGCCTTCTCAGGATGACGCCAGGATTCACGCTGAGCGCCAGAACGTTTTACGACATGTGTTTCCGTACACTCCACCATATCGACCCTCGAGGTATGAGCGCGTCTCTCTTGAACGTGTATCATCAGTCCCCCATTGGAACCAGTAATAGTGATGGTGTTCAGCATATCACGGTCACGATTATCAGCTGCATTGGACAATTCCTTCTCTGATAGTTCTCTGATGTTTACCAGGTTCTTGTTCAGAAGTAACAAGTGTGTGTAAGTGTGGAAAAGGAGTGTTAAGTAGAATGTGTCGATCAAGAGAATATTCATGATGCAAAAAAGAGAGCTAAGCCCAAGAGGAATAAAGTGAGCTCGGAGATCGGAGACACCGTCTCGTCCCACGGAAACCAGAATCTGCGGAACGGAACATTAGAATGACCAATATTCAACCAGACCTCAATCGTATATAACTTATATATACTGATGAAATAACTAGTGGAAGCAAAGATGCTTCATTGGAATGCATTCTGAAGAATTATGACATCATACGTACTTGAAAACAGCATGAAATGTACATTCATAATTCACATACTGTCTAGATTGAGAAATGAAATATGTATATTCTGTATCGATCTTCATTCTCAATTGAAGAAGGAGAATCAAGTGACCGCAAGCCACCACGGCGATGTGGATCATAGTATGAGGAGGATGAACAAATCCAAACGATTCTAGCATCGCATATCACAAGAAACTGTCCAGATGATCATGACTCTAATTATCTCAATAACACCTAAATACCTGAGAACGAATTCTAGAATAAAACTAGTCTCTTCAAAATTGAAAACTCCCTAAAATATAAATTATGAATTTCATTAGTGTGAGTGAATCGGAAATTGCCTTTCTGAACACAAGAAAGATGGAGATAGAAGAAATAGAGCTGTGATATCAACAGCTCTAACAGATCAAGGTTCACAATCAAGAGTTATTCCTTTTAAAATGGTGCTTAACGACCCCACCAACAGCTAGGTTAAACGGGGGTACGAATGAGCGGGTGATAATGAAACCATGAAGTGATGATCCCCAAATTTGTTCACCCCTGCCACGGTCGCAGGGTTGAACTTTTTTCCCCACCACATCAGAGATTTATCAGCTCATGTTTCTGAGCATTTGAGTCAAAATTCATGCTTCTATCACCAAAGCCCGAATCATTTGGTTAATCCGCTTATCTGTAACGAGAGCGGCGAGCTATCCCTCTTGATCGTATACCAATCACTGTTATAATAAAATGTACTGCCCATACAATAGGACATGCCTATTGTATGATATGGTGGACTTATTCTTGAATATTATGAGTTTTGTCTTACGTGAAGTAGATTCTCCTCTCATTCATCGCAATGACGGTTGATCCAGGTATGTACGATGCAGTTTCAATAGCCACTAGGACATAAAAGAATGTCATGAGTATATTGATCAGCCAAGTTGCTCTGCGTATGAAATCGTGTTCATGCTGAGGCAGAACACTGTTGATACGCTGGTAATCACGATACATTTCCTCCATCTGGTTCATCAGCTTCTTCGAGGGTTCGTCCCAGTATACGATGACAATGAATTTGATGAAGCTATACAGAAAGACGGAACTAAGAAAGATGTTTTCCAGAACAACGAGCACTTGTTGGCCCCAGTGCATGTAAATACTCAACGGAGGAATAATGAAGATGAACACCAGTTGAGTCAGAATAACGATACCCAGGCAATAGGGTCGAAGCGTAGAAAACCATTTTCTCTCTTCATTCGGCTTTGCCCAAAGACCTGTTAACAATGCAGATAATTCAATTTCAGTTGAGGCCCTATACTTGGGAATATTGGAATTCAGTTCCATATCACTTCGTTCATTCTCTCTCCGTTGCAACATGCATGTCGAACGAGGAAATCAACCGACTTGGAACTTGTCCCGCACATTGGTGTTCATTCGTTCATCTCCCACTTGGCTCGTATCAGACAAGAGATGAAGAAGTCTGATCGCAATATTTCATCAAGTACATTAGCTATCTACGATGGGGAGACAACTGAGCTCAACGCTGTTCTGGTTCTATGAAACCGATTTCATAATCCACCAAGATCGACTTGAGGTAATTCAGCATTCAGCTGATTTCTAGGCGATGTTTGACTACTCGAGCCATCAGAGCCATGTAGAGACTATAGCTAGCTCATAGGCGATCTGGGTGGCTTCGAGGTTTCTTAGCACTAGAGATGATCGTCAGCTGGGAGAACATGGGACAAGCCCAAGTTGCGTATCCATCGTAGATAGCTTTAGCCCAAGATTTCACTAAGTACTATGAGTAATGCGGTCGGGAATAACATATTGACATAGCATAAGTATTCGCTTCGCTATTCCGATATTTATGATCTCCAAGGTCAAACGATGGAACGAAATCGAAGGTGAGAATTCATAAGAAATGATCATTTGATCTGAAACGGCTGAAATATGAAGAGTCTGGATTGGCTGAAATGAAAACTTACCAGAAGCGTAAATCATTCTGGTAACCAGATCATGTTCGTTGTAACCCAGCATCTTGACAACTGTAACCAAGCGTCTGTTGATCAGCGTCACAAATGGCGCCCAACGTCGTGACGTGTCATCTGGAAGCGTCGCTGTTACTCTGTGAAGCGTCGAACACGGGGCCAACAGCCTGGCCTACATGGATTGCATCATGCGAGCTGGCGCCATACACGACAAGGCACATAATGAATTCATGATTCAGCTGTATATTACGTGTTTTTAAGCCGATAAAGTCGATGTGAGAAAGGGTGTAACATACTGACTCGGCTGGCCTACTAAGAATACGAGTTGCGTGCGATGAAATGCTAGAGGTTGCAAAGGCTGCGTCACGCGATAACAGAGGGGAGGTTTGTGGAGAGAAAACCCCTCTAGTCCATCCCTCTGGAAGTTGTCCGATTCCAGAAGTACACGGCCAGAAGTATAATAACAATAACTTAGAACTAATATCACAGAACCTATGGTAACTATTACTAGGAAAACGCCTTATATGCGTTGTGAGATGAGCTTAGAAGTATGGAAATGTAGAATTAAGAACATTTGGTCAGCTCAATGTACATATACAGGCCATGGATCACTTCAAAGGTTTGAAAATCACGGCTGTCTGTTGGTATATGGACCTTGGTTTCCCAACAATGGTACCAGTGCCTTCTTGATATCCATCACAGATTTTAATCGTTTTAATTTATTGGTGACACTTGTTGCTCACATTTAATGGTTCCTTAATTGCTTTCTTAATTGCTTTTATATTGATGCATTTTATATTTTTATATTTATATGGATTAGGAGTGAAGGTCAAGGACAGAGCATACAATGCTGTAGGGAAAACTGCTCGCAATGGTGGCATATAGCGTGTTTAAATATAAGTACTGCACAATACAAGAGTATTCAAAGTGTACCAGGCTTAAAGTGGAGCTGTGGAAAGTGCAGACAAGGAGAAGATATAAAAGAATTGAATTGAATGTTAGGGTTTAGAGGCGCGTCGACAGCTAGGTCATTTTGCGCCTTCACAATCTAAAAACTTCGAATAATGTACTGAAAACGCTATTTGTTACTAACTACACTTGATACTATTATCACAGGATACCGCAACAATTAATCAACTTATATAGGTAAATACACATTAAAACACAGTTTCGGTGTGAAACCCGGAACCTATCTCTCTATATATCCAATAACAAGTGAGTGTATGGTGTAAAGGGCCATACACACAAGCTAAAATGACGTGTGTTTTCTTCAAGAGACGTACGTTGAGAGCTTACATTCGAACAATCCCTCCTCTTGTCTCAATGATTTTAGTTTTGTTTTTAATCCCACGGCACCAAATAGTTTTTATAGTGGAACGATTATTGCTTCCAAAAAGTATAAGTTATATTCTAATGTAATTCTAGTCTCGGGATATCTGCAAGTTGCCCGTTTGAAAATCAACCATCTTGAATATCATCTTATTAATATATACATGCCACACAACAATGATCTGGCAACGGGAGTGATTGACAAACTGGATGCGTATATCGCAAGTATCCCTATTAACCAGCATATTATACTCGCTGCAGACTTTAGAAACTAAGGATAGAGCAATATGCATAGAACATAGGAAACATCTAGCTTTGCGTCTCCGTAATATTTTAACAACTAATGACCTTATTGATGTATGGAGGGAAGAGAATCCTGATGCCATTGAATTTACATATGTTGGAACACAGATTAATAGGCCTCGATCCCGCCTTGATAGAATATATGTTAGGAACAGATACAAGACACTCTCGCACCTAATCGTCTTCGGATCACGTCGACGCGTCACTTTCTTTTCGGTTGAGTGCACCGAACAAGAGCGGCAATCGGCCATATTGGAGATTCAATAACAAATTACTTGATGACAATCGTACGTGAAGTGCATTGAGAATGTAGTAACACATTATGCCCGAAATATTGAAGACAATAATGTGTTGGATGTGTGGGACAACATGAAGACGGAAATACGAGTAACCACGCAGAGATACGAAGCGCACACACGACGCATGAAAAGTGAAGAACTAGCAAATACAGAGAAGAGACTGAAACACTTGCTATCTCAAACCTGCCTTAATGATTCTGAGTGCCTTGCACGAATACGTCGCAGATACCTTAGAGAGGCTAGATGATCGATTCCGATTGACGCTAGCTCCAATTTACGTGAATTGAATGACTTCACGCCAGCTTTCTACCAACTGGGCCAGGGCAGAAAGTACCGTGCGCAAATGACTGCGCTACGAGTTGACGGCACGGTCATCACGGACCCTGAAAAAATTCGTGACGCCACGAGAAGTCTTTTCGAGGTGTTATATTCGCCAAAAGGTCAAATAACCTGAACGTGCCTGACCTTTTTGATAACCTTAAAACCTTACCAGTAACACAATCCGATATTTTGAATGCCCCTATAACTTTGGACGAACTTAAAGCAACCGCCTAAGCAAATCAAATAAAGCAAATCGCCTGGTCTTGACGTTCTGACGGTAGAATTTTTCTCCTTTATCTGGCACATCATCCAACCACTTTTCATCCGAATGACTATTTCTTCTTTCGACCAACACACTCTCCCTAGATCAATGCAATTCGCAATTTTAGCACTAATACCAAAACCAGGTGACAAGCTTCTTCTGAAAAACTGGCGTCCTATTTCCCTCCTTAACACCGACTACAAAATCATATCCCGACTAATCACCAACAGACTGAGTAAAGTCCTTCCCTACATCATAGACAGCGACCAGACATTCTGCATCGAAGGCAGATCTGTCTTCTCGAACCTACATCTAATGCGAGATGCAATTCATCACGCCAACGAAGAGGGAGAGCATTTAGCTATTGTAACACTTGATCAAGAATCAGCGTTTGATCGCGTTGAACACGATTACCTGATGAAAAGTTTGAGAATTTTTGGTATGGGTGATACTTTCATTAATTACATCGCCACATTGTACCACAATGCACGGTGTGTAGTTAGAGTGGGCGCAGCACTGACGCTACCTTTCAATTTCACGTGTGGGATACGGCAAGGGGACCCGTTGTCTGGCTGCCTGTACTCGTTGACAATTGAACCCTTCTTGGCAATGTGCAGAAAGAATCTGGCCAAATATGGTCTACGCGTTCCTGGTACTGTTACTCCACTCGTGGTCTCGAGCTACGCGGACGATGTCTCGTTATTCATAACAGATAACCGTGGTTTCAATGAGCTGCAGAATACGGTTGCTAAATATCATTGTGCGTCCGGGGCAACACTTGACAGGTCTGAATCCAAAGGACTGTTTACGGGACTCTGACAGCACAGAATTGATACCCCATGGATTCCCAATGGAGTAGCGAGGGTCTCCATTAGCTCGGAGTATACTTGGGTAATAGTATCGAATGGGAGGCACAGAAGTGGACTATGCTGAAGGAGAGAGTCGATAGATGGAGGCGGTGGCAACACGTAACTTCCATACGTGGAAGACGGATAGTTGTCAACCAACTACTAGGGTCAGAACTGGTTCACACTTGTATGATTCTCGATCCACCTAAAGCATTCGTGACCGACGTGAATAAAATGTTGATCAATTTTCTGTGGAAGGGCAGGCACTGGCTGAATCAAAACAACGTGTTCGCTGAACCGAGTGTGGGAGGGTTAGGCCTAACACATTTAGCGTGTAGAGCTGCGACCTACAGAATCCGTTTTTTAGCTTCATTTCTGTCCCCAGACGCAGAGCATTCTAAAATGTATGCGTTTAACGAGTACAATTTCTCCAAATATGACCGGGCGAACACCTTTTGTTCGGCGCTGTTACGCCCGATAAGAACTGACTGGCTACGTAACCTACAACCATACTATAAATCAGTCCTATGCGCTTGGGACCTGTTATGCCCCGCCGTCGATGATAACGTACCTGATCAAAATGTAAACACCATCTTAGAGACCATGAACACGAGTGATCGCCGTTCGAAAGAATTAGCTGATACTGAGTTGTCGGGTAAATGCGTGTGGTTCGCCA
Organism: Brachyptera putata; assembly: GCA_907164805.1. Taxonomy (NCBI): domain Eukaryota; kingdom Metazoa; phylum Arthropoda; class Insecta; order Plecoptera; family Taeniopterygidae; genus Brachyptera; species Brachyptera putata. The sequence continues at coordinate 1,232,847 of OU015466.1, read as the reverse complement.
GCACAGTGTCGTGGCAGGCGATGTAGGCCTACAAGCAGTGCTGACGGTGATATTTGTTGGCGCGTCTCCAGTGCGTCTGAACAGGTGGGGTCTGAAAGACTCACCCAAGTGTCCATGTTGTCACAGTAATACACTGCTACTTTGAATGTGCGAATGTAGCACCACTCTGGGTTTCTGTAAAACATTTATTGTATAAAATATTGAACATCAGTCAAACATGACTGAAATCATATGTGGATTTCCTGGGAGTAACTAGCGAAACCATGATAAAATGTCCCTTGCTAATTATGTAAGCAACCTTGCAAAAAGAACGGCTCACAGACACATGGTGAAAGACTTGGAAAACGAAAACTGTTATTAAGACTCACCCAAGTGTCCATGTTGTCACAGTAATACACTGCTACTTTGAATGTGCGAATGTAGCACCACTCTGGGTTTCTGTAAAACATTTATTGTATACAATATTGAACATCAGTCAAACATGACTGAAATCATATGTGGATTTCCTGGGAGTAACGAGCGAAACCATGATAAAATGTCCCTTGCTAATTATGTAAGCAACCTTGCAAAAGGAACGGCTCACAGACACATGGTGAAAGTCTTGGAAGACGAAAACTGTTATTAAGATATTTTGAAAATATATAAAAAAAGAATTTCATATCGGCTGAACATTGAATTTTCAAATGCCCTGATGAAAATGATGTAGGTAATTTTGTACGAACTTGGGCAATTAATAGCAGCTTATGCCAACTCCGAAATGAATGTTTAGTTATTTTGGTTTAATTTGATAATGCATAAATATGCACATTTGCTTCAGGAACCTTGTGAAGGCGATGTAATACATTCAAGGAAATTAATACTTTGTTTTGTTTTAATATACAATATTTAATTTAAAATATCCATGAACAAAATGGTAGTTAGAATTATAATTTATAATACCTAGGAGTGAATAGGAATTTTGTGAATTGAATTGTACACTTACCTGATTTCATTGTATTAATGTACCACTTACTGTTCGAATAAATCAAATCAAATGTATGTATGTATGTATGTATGTATGTATGTATGTATGTATGTATGTATGTATGTATGTATGTATGTATGTATGTATGTATGTATGTATGTATGTATGTATGTATGTATGTATGTATGTATGTATGTATGTATGTATGTATGTATGTATGTATGTATGTATGTATGTATGTATGTATGTATGTATGTATGTATGTATGTATGTATGTATGTATGTATGTATGTATGTATGTATGTATGTATGTATGTATTATTATTATTATGGTAGGTCTATCTTTGCGGAAACTGATTGTGTTTTTGGTTCTGAAAAGAACCCTTCTACTCGACGTTTCGGCGAAAAACTGTTCGCCATCTTCTGGAGTCGTTCTAGTCTCGTGGAAGTCCTTGAATCGAATGGCTGGGCAAATTGTTCGTTTCTTGGAGTCGTGGTTGGTTGCTCCGATCTTGAGATACCACGCTTGTGAAGCGTATCACTCTCTTCTTGCTGTGGAATTAATAAAAGTCAAAGATGTTCTATATCTAGGTAATTTATCTAAAGGATACATTCTAATTATATACTAATCCAGAAGTGGGAAACCTATTTTTATTCCTTATTGGGCCTATGCTCTATTATTCTAATTGTTCGATACTAATGCTAAATTAATCAATTGTATGTGTAAAATATCAGTTCAATAATCAGATAATGATCATGTTATAATTATTCATTTTCTAATAGCTAACTTTAAGTCTAAGGTTCAGATGCAGTTAATGTGCTCCATTAATACTAGCCTAAACTAAGATCTGTAAACTAATTACTAATACTAGCCTGATCTTTTTTTATTTATTTTTTGTTATAGTCATTTTATTCTTTTTTTTTGTGATTTTGTGATTTTTTCTTTTAATATTGTCTAATTACTAGTTACTATGTTTCTATTTCTCTAAGGGTCTGTGAAATTTGTACCATGTGTTTCTAATATAATCTAATTGGCTACTAGCTAGAGGGTTTGTTGATTCTAAGAGGGATTCTAAAAATTTAATATTCAAATGGTCTATGAAGCTATCAATTCTCAGGATGCTAAGGTCGCGATGAAGATCATCTATTCTAGTTGTTCTAGGAGCATGTAGTATTTTATTTTATTTTATTTTATCATATAATGTTTTTCATGGATACATACTCACACATAAATATCATAATAACATTTTCATTAACATAGATGAATACATACACATTCAATTAATTAATGGCTAGAGTTAAATGTTTGAAAATGTAACAATGAAATAATGTAATGAATTTTAAATTGAAAAACAGAACCCACATAAGCCGAAGCCTGTGTGTGGGAAAGGAGGAAAAGTTGATACATTTGAATAATATATATATATATACGAAGAGGGTAGATTCGTAATATGATGTTGGTACATAGATGTGAATGAGCTGGGTAAATTTCATGTATTTAGAGAGAGAAAAATTTAATTTGATTTTAATTATGATTATAGTAAAATATAGATTATAGATTAAAGTAAAATTGTGGATGGTTGAAACTGAATGCTATTGAGGTTTAGTTCTATTAGGCTGTTGTAGTCTAACAGTGCCTATTAGTGATCAAGATAGTGAAGTTATTATACAAAAGAAAATTCCAAGAGTCATGCCTAATGTCGTGAAGCCAGCGAATCAATTTATGCTTGAATGAATTAAAATTTATTGATGAAGTTATGATATTAGGTAAATTGTTGAACATTTTTGGACCAAGATATGCACTTTGCCTTTGGCCTAGGGACGTTAACATTTTAGGAATTTTTAATTGACCATCATTCACCGACCTAGTGTGTTGTACTTGATTGGAAATGGTGAAGCTATTTTTGTTTTTAAAAGTGTGAATAAGTAAAGCTTTAAGATATAGTTTCCTAACACTGTATACTTTAATTTCTTTAAAAACTTCACTAGTGGGGTAGCTTCTGGGGCGTTTCAGTATTGTTTTTAATATTGATTTCTGAACTTTTTCGAGTGGGTTGAGGTGAGTCTTAAGGCTCCCACCCCAAATTAGTATTGCATATTGAATATATGTTTGAGCAAATGCATAGTATATTATTTTCAGAGTGGTCAGATTCAATATTGGCCGGAGTCTATAAAATTTATAACTGATTGTTCTTAATTTTTGTGAAGTTGAAATTATGTGCTTTTTCCAATTGAGATGATCGTCAATGGTCACACCCAGGTATTTAGTATTGCAAGTTTTCATAATTGCATAACAACTGCACGATTGATCGTTTACTGAACAAGATGATTTATGCATTTTCAGATTCACATTCTGTGCTATGAGATTATGGTAACACGAGAATGGTATGAATACTGTCTTATCTAAATTCAGTGATAGCAAATTTGTATTCAGCCACGTGTATACAAGTCGGAGTCCATTTTCAGCTATTATTCTGGTCTCATCAAACGTGTTGCCAGAAAAAATTATAGCAGTGTCATCAGCAAATGAAATCAGCTTGCCACCGGTTTCCAAATTACAAAGGTTATTAATATAAATTAAGAAAAGTATTGGTCCCAACACAGTGCCCTGCGGAACGCCAAATAGTATTTCTCTGGGTTTACTCAGCTGATCGTTAATTTTAACAAATTGGGTTCTGCAAGTGAGGTAGCTTTTTAATAGGCCTAGTGAATTTCCGCGAATACCACAAGTGTCTAATTTGTGCAAAAGCAATGAGTGGTCAACCGTATCAAAAGCCTTCGCCAGATCCAAGAAAACAGCAATAGTTTTGCGTGATTTATCTAAATTATCTGATATATCAGAGGTTGGAGCATAGATTGCATCTTGGGTACTGGTATTTGCTCTGAAACCAAATTGTGAGCTTGAGATTATACTATGTTCATCAAAAAATGATACAAAGTCTGAATTTAATACATTTCTCCAGTAATTTAGAAAAATGGGTGAGTAGCGAAATGGGTCGATAATTTTCAGGCTTAGTTTTATCTTTTGATTTGAAAATAGGTTTGATTTGAGCTGTTTTGAATGTATTGGGAAAAATCCCTTTTTTCAGACATAAATTGAATATGTGTACAATTGGCGCGAGAATATATATTTTAATAGCTTTAATAGTCGACACTCTAATATTATCTATCCCACAGGCAGAATCATCCTTGAGGTGCGTTATGTACTGGGATATTTCTTCGGTTGTAACATCAGTAAATACAATTGATGTCTCAAGATGAGTCTCGATTTGGTTTAGATCATGAAGTGGTGGATTAGTAGTTTTAATTTTGTTCGCTAAGAGTGGACCAATATCGGTGAAATAATCAACAAAACAATCTGCTATTTCCTTAGGTTTATCAGACGAATTGATTATTGTATCATTGACAAGTATATCGTTTATTTCATTATATGAATGTTTATTAACTGGCCCGTCAGTTATCTCATTTATGATTTTCCATACACGCCTTGTATCATTTTGTGCTAGTAAAACTTGATTAGAATAATATACATTTTTTGTCTGCTTTACTAGTGAATTGAGGTAATTTCTATACATCTTATATTTATTCAAAAATTCCAAGTTTGGAAGAAGGTTGTTCAATACACGATATTGGTTATCACGTTTTATTGCTCTGTGCATAGCGTCTCTTTTCCGGATTGAAGTAATTAAACCTCTAGTTATCCACGGCCTAATTTTTCTAAACTTTGAACTACACCGTACATTGTTGTCATGTATGGTACTAGCATTTTTTATTGCTAATTTGATTCTTTCGACAAATAAATCGGTGGCCATATCTGGGTCTTGGCACTCCATTATATCATCCCATGATAAAATGGACATATTGTGTAGTAAAGTATCATTGTTCAATTTCATAAAATGACTTTTTAGATTATTTACAGTAGCAGTAGCATCGATTTTTAACCCCGATTTCAGAATGTTATTATCCCAGGAAAATGATATTGCAAAATGATCTGTGATACTGGTTTCAAGAACAGAGGCAACAATACCATGATCGCGTTTAGAATTAAGATAAATATGGTCAATGCAAGATGACGTATTTAGCGTAGTTCTTGTGGGGACATTTATACATGAAATAAACCCATTAGCTGCCATCACATCTTTGTACTCTGTCTGATATCTATAACTGTACAATGTAGGAATATTTTCGAGTGTATTAATGTTTGTATCGCCAATCACAAATCTGTGCGATTTATTTAAAGTCTTGAGAAAAAAGTCAAGTTCCTGAATAAATATATGAACATTTGCTGAAGGTGACCTATATAATGCTACTATTTCATAGCTTTCAGATTTAAATGCAAAACTGATGAGAGCTACGTTCGCCTCATTTATGCTTGTGATAATATTGCTATGTACATTTTCTATTGTACTTTCATTTGTATAAACTAAAACACCATCTGATTTATTAAGTTTTGAATTAAAATAATGAGCTTCGTAGCCATCCAATCATAATAGTTATTAGAATTACCGGCAGTCTGAATATGTGTTTCGGTTGAAATAATAATATCGAAACGGAAGCTTAGCGCACTCAATAAAGTGATCACTTCATCGAAATGTTTATTCACACTTCTGACGTTGATGTGGAATATTTTGATACTATTTTTGTCCGAGTAACAGTCATTTATCTCACTGACATCTGAACATGTAGAAGTTGGGATGCTATTGAAGTGAACAGAGTCGTCATCGTTATTAGCCATTTTTAAACAAAATTAAAGTTGAAAAAAATGAACAGAGTGATTAGCATTTACCGATTTGTTGATAGTACTGGAATTGGTATGTCAGATGGCTTCAAAACTCGAATGATTGGTGAGTTATCATCTTTACGTAAATATATTTTACCATTTTTAGACCAAGCATACTTGTAACCAATATTTCTAGCATTACGAGCTAGCCAAAACAGATGCCGGTGTAACGGAATATTTGTACTGCTAGATTATGTTTACCCCCGTAATAAAATGCTGGCTGATGATTACTGTACGGTAATCATCAGCCAGGCATTTTATTACTGATCAGTGCAAATATGCTGGCAGATGATTACTCCCTCTGATTCCTTATTACTGATATATAATGTGACCAGATTAATAATAATCCAGCGGATCTTTACTGAATTCCATACAACAGTAGTAATGAGAATCCAGCATTTGTTTACTCCCTCGGGTGTGAAACATGAATGTGAATCGAAATACTGAGGTAAAAATAATCCGGCGGAACTTTACTGTCATTTATCAGATAGGTAATAATAATCTGGCAGATCTTTACTGTCTTGTTTCAAAATACTTTTTTGAACGATACTTGAGGTAATAATAATGTGACAAATCATTACTGTCTTGTTTCTGAATACTTTTTCAACGATTAGGAAGTAATAATAATCTGGCAGATCTTTACTGTCTTGTTTATGAATACTTTTTTCAACGATACTTGAGGTAATAATAATCTGGCGGATCTTTACTCTCTTGTTTCTGAATACTTTTTTCAACGATACTTGAGGTGATAATAATCTGGCGGATCTTTACTGTCTTGTTTCTGGATACTGTTTCCAATTATACTTGAGGTAATAATAATCTGGCAGATCTTCACTGTCTTGTTTCAAAATACTGTTTTCAACGATACTTGAGGTAATAATGATCTGGCAGATCTTTACTGTCTTCTTTCTGAATACCGTTTCAACGATACTTGAGGTAATAATAATCTGGCAGATCTTTACTGTCTTGTTTCTGAATACTGTTTTCAACGATACTTGAGGTAATAATAATCTGGCAGATCTTTACTGTCTTGTTTCTGAATACTGTTTCCAATTATACTTGAGGTAATAATAATCTGGCAGATCTTTACTGTCTTGTTTCAAAATACTGTTTTCAACGATACTTGAGGTAATAATAATCTGGCAGATCATTACTGTCTTGTTTCTGAATACTGTTTTCAACGATACTTGAGGTGATAATAATCTGGCAGATCTTTACTGTCTTGTTTCTGATACTGTTTTCAACGATACTTGAGGTAATAATAATCTGGAAGATCATTACTGTCTTGTTTCAGAATACTGTTTTCAACGATACTTGAGGTGATAAAAATCTGGCAGATCTTTACTGTCTTGTTTCTGAATACTGTTTTCAACGATACTTGAGGTAATAATAATCTGGCAGATCTTTACTCTCTTGTTTCTGAATACTGTTTTCAACGATACTTGAGGTAATAATAATCTGGCAGATCATTACTGTCTTGTTTCTGAATACTGTTTTCAACGATACTTGAGGTGATAATAATCTGGCAGATCTTTACTGTCTTGTTCTGAATACTGTTTTCAACGATACTTGAGGTAATAATAATCTGGAAGATCATTACTGTCTTGTTTCTGAATACTGTTTTCAACGATACTTGAGTGATAATAATCTGGCAGATCTTTACTGTCTTGTTTCTGAATACTGTTTTCAACGATACTTGAGGTAATAATAATCTGGCAGATCATTACTGTCTTGTTTCTGAATACTGTTTTCAACGATACTTGAGGTGATAATAATCTGGCAGATCTTTACTGTCTTGTTTCTGAATACTGTTTTCAACGATACTTGAGGTAATAATAATCTGGCAGATCATTACTGTCTTGTTTCTGAATACTGTTTTCAACGATACTTGAGGTGATAATAATCTGGCAGATCTTTACTGTCTTGTTTCTGAATACTGTTTTCAACGATACTTGAGGTAATAATAATCTGGAAGATCTTCACTGTCTTGTTTCTGAATACTGTTCCAATTATACTTAAGGTAATATCTGGCAGATCTTCACTGTCTTGTTTCAAAATACTGTTTTCAACGATACTTGAGGTAATAATAATCTGGCAGATCTTTGCTGTCTTGTTTCTGAATACTGTTTCCAATTATACTTAAGGTAATAATAATCTGGCAGATCTTCACTGTCTTGTTTCAAATACTGTTGCCAACTATACTTGAGGTAATAATAATCTGGCAGATCTTTACTGTCTTTTTCTGAATACTGTTTTCAACGATACTTGAGGTAATAATAATCTGGCGGATCATTACTGTCTCGTTTTTGAATACTGTTTTCAACGATACTTGAGGTAATAATAATCTGGCAAATCATTACTGTCTTGTTTCAAAAAACTGTTTGCAACGATACTTGAGGTAATAATAATCTGGCAGATCATTACTGTCTTGTTTCTGAATACTGTTTTCAACGATACTTGAGGTGATAATAATCTGGCAGATCTTTACTGTCTTGTTTCTGAATACTGTTTTCAACGATACTTGAGGTAATAATAATCTGGCAGATCATTACTGTCTTGTTTCTGAATACTGTTTCAACGATACTTGAGGTGATAATAATCTGGCAGATCTTTACTGTCTTGTTTCTGAATACTGTTTTCAACGATACTTGAGGTAATAATAATCTGGCAGATCATTACTGTCTTGTTTCTGAATACTGTTTCCAATTATACTTAAGGTAATATCTGGCAGATCTTCACTGTCTTGTTTCAAAATACTGTTTTCAACGATACTTGAGGTAATAATAATCTGGCAGATCTTCACTGTCTTGTTTCTGAATACTGTTTCCAACGATACTTAAGGTAATAATAATCTGGCAGATCTTCACTGTCTTGTTTCAAAATACTGTTCCCAACGATACTTGAGGTAATAATAATAACCTGCAGATTTTTACTATCTTGCTTCTAAATACTGTTTTCAACGATACTTGAAGTAATAATAATCTGGCAGATCATTACTGTCTCGTTTTTGAATACTGTTTTCAACGATACTTGAGGTAATAATAATCTGACAGATCTTTACTGTCTTGTTTCATAATACTGTTTTCAACGATACTTGAGGTAATAATAATCTGGCAGATCTTTACTGTCTTGTTTCTGAATACTGTTTTCAACGATACTTGAGGTGATAATAATCTGGCAGATCATTACTGTCTTGTTTCTGAATACTGTTTCCAATTATACTTAAGGTAATATCTGGCAGATCTTCACTGTCTTGTTTCAAAATACTGTTTTCAACGATACTTGAGGTAATAATAATCAGCAGATCATTACTGTCTTGTTTCTGAATACTGTTTCCAATTATACTTAAGGTAATATCTGGCAGATCTTTACTGTCTTGTTTCAAAATACTGTTTTCAACGATACTTGAGGTAATAATAATCTGGCAGATCTTTACTGTCTTGTTTCTGAATACTTTTTTCAACGATACTTGAAGTAATAATGATCTGCCAGATTATTATTACTTCAAGTATCGTTGAAAACAGTATTTTGAAACAAGACAGTGAAGATCTGCCAGATTATTATTACCTCAAGTATCGTTGAAAACAGTATTTTGAAACAAGACAGTGAAGATCTGCCAGATATTACCTTAAGTATAATTGGAAACAGTATTCAGAAACAAGACAGTAAAGATCTGCCAGATTATTATTACCTCAAGTATCGTTGAAAAAAGTATTCAGAAACAAGAGAGTAAAGATCTGCCAGATAATTATTACCTCAAGTATCGTTGAAAAAAGTATTCAGAAACAAGACAGTAATGATCTGCCAGATTATTATTACCTCAAGTATCGTTGAAAAAGGTATTCAGAAACAAGACAGTAAAGATCTGCCAGATTATTATTACCTCAAGTATCGTTGAAAACAGTATTCTGAAACAAGACAGAAAAGATCTGCCAGATTATTATTACCTTAAGTATAATTGGAAACAGTATTCAGAAACAAGATAGTAAAGATCTGCCAGATTATTTTTATCTCTAGTATCGTTAAAAAAGTATTCAGAAACAAGAGAGTAAAGATCTGCCAGATAATTATTACCTCAAGTATCGTTGAAAAAAGTATTCAGAAACAAGACAGTAAAGATCTGCCAGATTATTATTACCTCAAGTATCGTTGAAAACAGTATTCAAAAACGAGACAGTAATGATCCGCCAGATTATTATTACCTCATATACCTATTATTACCTCGTTGAAAAAAGTATTCAGAAACAAGACAGTAATGATCTGCCAGATTATTATTACCTCAAGTATCGTTGAAAACAGTATTCAGAAACAAGACAGTAAAGATCTGCCAGATTATTATTACCTCAAGTATCGTTGAAAACAGTATTCAGAAACAAGACAGTAAGATCTGCCAGATTATTATTACCTCAAGTATAATTGGAAACAGTATTCAGAAACAAGACAGTAAAGATCTGCCAGATTATTATTATCTCTAGTATCGTTGAAAACAGTAATCAGAAACAAGAGAGTAAAGATCTACCAGATTATTATTACCTCAAGTATCGTTGAAAAAAGTATTCAGAAACAAGACAGTAATGATCTGCCAGATTATTATTACCTCAAGTATCGTTGAAAAAGGTATTCAGAAACAAGACAGTAAAGATCTGCCAGATTATTATTACCTCAAGTATCGTTGAAAACAGTATTCTGAAACAAGACAGTAAAGATCTGCCAGATTATTATTACCTCAAGTATAATTGGAAACAGTATTCAGAAACAAGACAGTAAAGATCTGCCAGATTATTATTATCTCTAGTATCGTTGAAAACAGTAATCAGAAACAAGACAGTAAAGATCTACCAGATTATTATTACCTCAAGTATCGTTGAAAAAAGTATTCAGAAACAAGACAGTAATGATCTGCCAGATTATTATCACCTCAAGTATCGTTGAGAACGGTATCCAGAAACAAGACAGTAAAGATCTGCCAGATTATTATTACCTCAAGTATCGTTAAAAACAGTATTCAGAAAGAAGACAGTAAAGATCTGCCAGATTATTATTACCTCAAGTATCGTTGTTAACAGTATTCAGAAACAAGACAGTAAAGATCTGCCATATTATTATTACCTCAAGTATCGTTGAAGAAAGTATTCAGAAACAAGACAGTAATGATCTGCCAGATTATTATCACCTCAAAAAGTATCGTTGGAAACAGTATTCAGAAACAAGACAGTAATGATCTGCCAGATTATTATTACCTCAAGTATCGTTGAAAACAGTATTTTGAAACAAGACAGTAATGATCTGCCAGATTATTATTACCTCAAGTATCGTTAAAAACAGTATTCAGAAACAAGACAGTAAAGATCTGCCAGATTATTATTATCTCTAGTATCGTTGAAAACAGTAATCAGAAACAAGACAGTAAAGATCTACCAGATTATTATTACCTCAAGTATCGTTGAAAAAAGTATTCAGAAACAAGACAGTAATGATCTGCCAGATTATTATCACCTCAAGTATCGTTGAGAACGGTATCCAGAAACAAGACAGTAAAGATCTGCCAGATTATTATTACCTCAAGTATCGTTAAAAACAGTATTCAGAAAGAAGACAGTAAAGATCTGCCAGATTATTATTACCTCAAGTATCGTTGTTAACAGTATTCAGAAACAAGACAGTAAAGATCTGCCATATTATTATTACCTCAAGTATCGTTGAAGAAAGTATTCAGAAACAAGACAGTAATGATCTGCCAGATTATTATTACCTCAAAAAGTATCGTTGGAAACAGTATTCAGAAACAAGACAGTAATGATCTGCCAGATTATTATTACCTCAAGTATCGTTGAAAACAGTATTTTGAAACAAGACAGTAAAGATCTGCCAGATTATTATTACCTCTCTGATAAATGACAGTAAAGTTCCGCCGGATTATTTTTACCTCAGTATTTCGATTCACATTCATGTTTCACACCCGAGGGAGTAAACAAATGCTGGATTCTTATTACTACTGTTGTATGGAATTCAGTAAAGATCCGCTGGATTATTATTAATCTTGTCACTTCATAAAGCAGTAATAATAAATCAGAGGGAGTAAACATCTGCCAGCATATTTGTACTGATCAGTATTAAAATGCCTGGCTGATGATTACCGTACAGTAATCATCAGCCAGCATTTCATTACTGGGGTGTAATAATCAGCTACAGTATAGAAATACCACCACACCGGTTCATAATCGTTAAATGCTCATTTACATATATTTTAGAGCTCGAGTTCATAAATCCCACCTCATTCGCTATAAGATCCCTTCTTGCTTTCTTACCCTCAATCATATCAGCTTTACACTGACGCGAGAAGAATTTCGCAACTATCGGTGCCGGTGCCGAATTGGCATTCCCGTTCTTCACTCTCTTCAGCCTATGGCTCATCTCTATGTCAGCCGGGCGCACGTTACAGCCTAGCTTATTCGCGATGTTGGCAACAATGTTATAAGTATTCTCACCATCTTCTTCTGGAACGCCGTTGATTTCGACATTATAGTTCTTGGAATATTGTTCCAAATCATTAATTCTGATCGAAAGTGTTTCGTTTTCCCGTGTCAAATCATTATTCACCTTCTTGCATTCGTTAATATCAGCTGAGAGAACTTGAATTAACTTCGTTTGCTGTTTGCTCTCAGCAAGGAGGTCGTCAAATGATCTGGATTGAAATTCCATGGACTTCGATATTTCCTTCATTGTTGTTAGAATAGTCATGATCGCCAAGGTGATGGATTGAAAGTTGGGCTCAATAGTTATGTTTTTCATACCAGCGTTCATGTAGTCCAATCCAATCTTCTCTGCTTGCGTTGTACACAAATCCCTATCTGGTGCATCTGGAGCGGAGCTGTCATCGTTTGTCAAAGTTTTCTTTGTTTTTGAAGTTTTTTTCGGACCCATAATAATTATTATTACAGTACAACTCTCCGCTCAATTCCACGGATAGATAATATGTGTCAATAAACCTTGGTTTATTGTGAATCAAGGATGTCGTGACCAAGCAGGAAAAAGTGTAGATGGCTGTGAACTGTGATTGTTGTTGCTCTAAGTTCCAAGCCAAAACCAAATTATTTCATGGATTTATGAAATCTCAAAAGTTACTTAAATATTACTCACAATGCACATTTGCTTAGAATTTTCGCTCAAACGATCGGAAATAAAATTCGAACTGAATGGTATACTTCTTGACACTAAACAAGACTTATTTGAGGTACAAATCTATAGATAATTGAAGAGTACAAAATCTACGTCTTGATCAATTAAAATCACCGCCTTCTATTCTATTCGTATTGTTCTTAGACATTTATTTTGCAGAACTTGTATTTTTTGTTTAATTTTATCAGAGCTCCAATACCATGCGGGTGTTGCATACGTTATGGTTGGTCTAATAATTGACTTATATAGAAGGAGTTTAGTTTGAATATTCATATGTTTGCTATTTAATATGGGGTATAGGCTCGCTGTTCTGCTATTAGTTTTATTGGTTATGTTTTCTACATGTTTCCTAAAGTTAAGGCGCGAGTCCAGGGTGACTCCTAGATAAACATTATTCGGTTCACAGGCTATGTTCACTGTGCCTAGGCTTATTCGAGGTGGATTTATATAGGACTTGCGGTGATAGAGAGTAGCATTTGTCTTCCCCGCATTTATTTGTATTCTCCATTTATTATAATAATTATTCAGTTTGTCCAAGTTTTCTTGGAGATAAATTCCTACGCTGTTTTCTTGCCAAGATTGGGACATAATTGCTACGTCGTCGGCGTAGATTGCTATTTTCGTGTGAGTCGAGTCTGTCGGTAAATCATAAGTTACTAAATTATAGAGGTCAGGACCGAGGAGGCTTCCTTGTGGCACTCCAGCTTCTATTGGGTGGTCCCGAGAAATGGCGTTTTGAAAGGACACATAGAACGTGCGGTCAAGTAGATATGATTTTATAATTTGGATGATGTATAGCGGGAATTTAAGTCGAAAAAGTTTTATTAGAAGCCCATTGTGCCATACTCTATCGAAGGCCTTTGCTACATCAAGGTATACTATGCCTGTTATTTTATTTATATTATAGCCGTGATTTATATGGTTTATCACCCTAACAAGTTGCTGTGTGGTACTGTGTATCACACGGAAACCAAACTGTTCATTGGGAAGTATATTATTAGTGTCCATAAATGTGCGGAGTCTGTTTTGAATAATTTTTTCATTCAATTTACCTAATATACTTTGTAAGCTGATTGGTCTGAAGTTTTCAGGATGGCGGGGGCTTTTCCCTGGTTCATTGAACAGAATTACTTTTGCTTTCTTCCATACTTTCGGGAAGTATGAAAGTTTCAGGCCTGAATTGAAGATGTTTGAAAGTTGTGAAGTGGCTGATAAAGGTAAGTTTTTGATAGTTAGGCCATTTATGCCGTCATGCCCGGGTGCCTTCTTATCTGATATATTTTTAATAATGTATATTAATTCTTTTAAGTTTGTTTCGCGTAGAACGGGTTTGGGTAAGAGGGATGAGGTCGCCTCGTAAAAAGAAAAGTATATTCTAATTCTAAGTCATTTGTAAATTCGTTAATATGATTATGTTTAAAAGTGTTTTCTAATGTGGTTGCCAAAGTGCTGCTTGATCGCTACTGCTACAAGCTAATGAGTGATGACCTTGTATGGGTGGAGAGTGTTCGGCCTGTTTTTGCAGGGCTCGCGACATTCGACAAATAGATTTATTCTTTGTTTCTAGATTAGTTACAGTTTTTTCCCAATTTTTCTCTCTGTGCTTTTTTAATGCTCTATTTAGGTTATTTTTTGTGCATTATAGCCGTCTCTTAATTATTTGGTTCTGTGTTTTTGAAATTGTCGCCTTGCTTTGTTTTTCTCTTTTATAGCTATTATTAAAGTAGGGTTGAGGTCAAAAAGGGTAGTCGGTCTAGTTGATAATTTTGGTATATTTTTATTCATTGAGTCTTGAATTTTGCTAGTAAAGAGTTCGGCTTGTAGTTCAGGTTCTTCCTCCGTGTTAATAATATTTAGTTCCATTTCAGAGTCCTTTTTGAAATCTCCCCAGTTTGCTTTTAAAAAATTAAACGTTTTGTAGTCTTCAGTTCTGCATAGTCGCTCGTTACCAATGTCTACAACTACGGGGAAATGATCTGAGTTCAGCTCTTTGATTGTGTTTAAATTTATTGAGTGATTGAGGTTTTTATAAATGGCAATGTCAATGACGTCGAATAGTCTGTCACCGTAGTAATGGGTGGGATCGGACGGCCCAGCTACTGTGTACTCGGATTTGCGCGAGGCCTTTTAAAGAGCCGTTCCTCGACTATCATTAATTTTGCAGTTCCAGGCCTTGTTTTCAGCATTTATATCTCCTGCTATTAGGGTGGGTAAATCATCTGCAAAAATTTTCTCTATATCTGAAGGATGAAATTCGATATTTGGTCTAAGGTATGGGGGGCGCTGTAGAGCGCATAATGGAATAGAGATACTACCAAGTGTGAAGGGTGGCTTGGGCAAGCATGGGCGTGACTACTTAGAAAAAGGATGTGACGGTGGGGAGGGAAGGATTGTCTCTATTCAAGGTAGCTCCACCTCTAAGTTATGCGTTATTCTGGAACAAGGATTTTTCAATAAGTAGTCCAGATAACTGATTCTAATTTCAAAATGGCGGAATATTCGATCTCGATAAAGTATGCATTAGCCAGTTATTCGCTCTTCCAAACGTGAACAATTTTTTCTAAGAATGTCCAACACCTGAAGAGCGCATACTGTAACAAGATATAACTCATACAACGTTATATCTAGATCCAACATTGGGATTTTTTTCGGAAATGTCTGGAACCAGATCAACGTATAACCTCTACGATTATATCTTGGTCAGTTATTCACTCTTCCAGACAAGGAATCATCTTTTAAAAAAAATCCAGTACCGGAAGAGCGCATACTGTAACAAGATATAACTTATACAACGTTATATTATACAACGTTAAGGTTATATCTTGTTACAGTATGCGCTCTTCTGGTATTGGACATTTCTTTAAAAATAATTCTACGTCCGGAAGAGCGAATAACTGACCAAGATATAATCGTAGAGGTTATGCGTTGATCTGGTTTAAGACATTTTCGAAAAAAAATCCCAACATTGGATCTAGATATAACGTTGTATGAGTTATATCTTGTTACAGTATGCGCTCTTCAGGTGTTGGACATTCTTAGAAAAAATTGTTCACGTTTGGAAGAGCGAATAACTGACTAATGCATACTTTATCGAGATCGAATATTCCGCCATTTTGAAATTAGAATCAGTTATCTGGACTACTTATTGAAAAATCCTTGTTCCAGAATAACGCATAACTTAGAGGTGGAGCTACCTTGAATAGAGACAACCTTCCCTCCCCACCGTCACATCCTCTTTCTAAGTAAGTAGTCACGCCCATGCTCGCCCAAACCACCCTTCACACTTGGTAGTATCTCTATTCCATTATTCGCTCTTCAGGCGCCCTATAGTATGCCGAAACTATTTTTATTTTTCCCAAGTTAGTTACTATTATTACGCTAGTAGTTTCTATAGTTTGTAAGTCTTTAATTTCTATTTGGTAATGTTGGATGCTAGAATTAACGATAATGGCAGTCCCCCCGCTTTTCTTATTATTGTTTGGTAAAGTATTTATGCGATCATTTCTGTAAATTTTATGTCGGGTGAGAGACAGTTTGTCTTGAGGCCCTTTGTGTGTTTCATTTATTAAAGCTATATCTATATTATGTTTGCTTATAAATAAGTTTAGTTCTTGCAGTTTTTCACGGGCAAGTCCGTTAGCATTCCAGGTGAGGAGTTTAATCATATCTTTATTGTCCATTTAGTGTGGCTAAAAGCGAAAGGGCTGCCTTGGCGGCTAATGTTTCTTTGATTTTATCAGACTGTTCTAGAAGCAGCCCTGGAATAATAGATATTAGTTGCCGGATAGTCGGCGTGACTTCTTCTGAAGTGATAATGGTCTCGCATATGTTAATAATGGTTTGATGCCACTTCGGAATGGCGCGGGGGCCGTCTTGCACTTGATTTGATAGTCTCGGCTGAGGTCTGGGCGGCGGTAGGGGAGGAAATTCGCCTGATTGGTGAAGCCAGGGTTGGACAGTTGGGGGTTCTGGCGCCTGTGTTGGAGCTTGTTCTCGGCCGCCATTTCTGGTCGAGTCCGTGAAAGTGGCGTCACTCCTGTATCTTTGAACGTAGATATTTTGTCCCTCTAGGCTTTCTGGCTCTCCCTGGGCCTCCTCAGTCTGCTGTCCGCTGAAAGCTGCTCTCCTTCCTACCGTCTTTTTCTCGGTTTTGAGGTATACTGGGCATTTTCTGTTATTTGACGGATGTTGACCGGCGCAGAGTGCGCATTTGGGGAGGGTCGTTTTAGGGACCTTGCATTCTCTAGAGGAGTGGGTACCTCCACAGCTCACGCAGGCCGGTGCTCGCCTACAAAGGCCACTTTCGTGCCCAAATAACTGGCAGTTGAAGCACTGGATTAGTCCCTTTCTCTTCTTTGGGGTCTCGGTAGTTACAGTAATCCTGCACACCGTGTTTATTTTGCTAACTTCGTCCGGTTCGAGATGGTTGTTCAGGATGATTTTGAAGAGGGGAAACCTCTTCACCGACTCGCCTGTCTTATGGGCGATCTGTTTCACCTCCTTCACTTCATATCCCTGGTCGGACAGATCTTCTTTTATATACTCCACATCAGAGCTGGTGGGAAGGCCTCTGATGACAAAACTTGTTCGATTTATTCTGCTCGCAATCGGGAAAGTGTGATACTTAATTTCGAGTAGTTCGAAATGTTTCAGCACAGTGTGGTAGTCTTCGACTGAGTTAACTTTTATTTTCAAGCTGTTGAACTTATTGGTGATTGTGTATCCGTTTGGGGCTCTCTTGTCCGGGATCTTATTGAATACCCTCACGTCACTGGGCACGTTCTGCAGCATGATCGGTGGTATGCGGACGGCCTTTTTGGGGACCACGGACTCCTCTTCTTCCTCGTCAGATGAGGTCTCGCTGATTCCGTCGTACCTGTTAGAAGTTGGTATTTCATCCGGCAACTTGTTTTCCATCTGGCGGGTTGTCCTCTTCGGCATTTGGAAGCCGTCCATCGATGTAGGTTCGGAAAGTGAAGACGAGCCAGCTGGTGTGGTCTCTTCCACGGCCGTCGCCCCTGATGTGGTGGGTAAGCCGGTCTATCGTGTCTTCATCTTATGGCAGGATGTATTACAAGAACATTTTCAGATGTTTATATGTTCATTTCAGTTTTCAGTTTATCTATTTACACTAAATCTAATGAGTATATACAAATAATCTATCCTAACATAATTGTCTAGATCAATATACGTGAGTAAGCAACATCGTAAGGCTTTCGCCGACACTATTTGCTGTATCCGCCGTGCACAACTTTCGACGGGGCGAACCGTATTAAAAGCCCTAAGCGTCCTAACTGGGCTGGGAGCAGGCAAATCGCTACTGGGGATACCAGAGAGCAATTTCAAAATATGGATATTTTGGTCGCATTGTGATTGCAATCCTCTCATCCTCAACGACTCCCCCTAAATTCCACCGTCCATACCGACCCAACTAGAAGCAGCTTTCATATGAGAAATCTCACAATCACTCCTCTTACACCAAAATCCCTCAGTATCTTTGCATGCATCACTTTATACAATCACCTGCTTGCTCATACCATTTAATCCAGCCCACTCGATACATTCCTCAAAAATCTCCTCTTAGAACCAATCTATAGCATCAATGTGTGTAAAATCTTTATTACGATCTCTGCCCATACTTGGGTTGCCGATTAGACACAGAATAACAAAACAAGATAACAAAATATATATAAACACAGATTATGAAATAAAAGAATGGATAATGATTTAAAAAACAATTGAATAATGAAGTTATGAGAAAGAAAATATTAGTAATTAAAACTAAAACATTTCAAACACTGAAAAAAAAAACGGTAATGGTATATAAAAAAAATATAAAAATATCACCTACTCTAACTGTTTACTTGAATATAAATGATTCCTAAAAATAGATACTGAACCTTTTATAGCAAGGAGCGTGATATTATATATGAAACTACTACTAAGGTTAAATCTCTTACAAAAATCTACAAAAAATGTTGGGATGGTGCCCCTTGCTCCAACCAGAAGGCCTATCACCTCAATGGTGACAAGATTGTATTTGTTTAAAAAATAAGGTATCGTAGGTTCGTAAATGCCTTTCTTTTCCTTGTCCACATCTTCGGCCTGGCTCAACCCTGTCTCATACCGGATCGTGGGATCAATTATATATCCTTTCCTCGTTGCGCGGTTGATAGCGATTATGTCTATACGACGGGAACTGTCGTTGATGCCTGTGCATGCTACTTCTTCGTAGACTTCCAGGCCTCTCTTACAGATCTCGTTGGCTATAGCAGAGCGGATGCTGTGGTGGCGGGTGTTTCTCAGAAGCTCTCCATGGTTGCAGAAGCCAAGAACGTGAGGGAGGGTTTCTTTCTCGCTGAGACAGTGTCTACAGCGGTAACCGTCTTGGCTTCGACCATGGAGAGATCTCACTGGAGCTACGTCGCATGTGAACTTCAGCGCATCTCGCCATTCTGAGCTTGATAAACCTTTTTTGTTCAATACCCATTTGTTCGCAGGCGTATATTCCTTATACATGGACACTCCACGTCCCTTCTGAATGAGTAGACACCATTTTGCATATTCTTTTTCACGCAATATGTCTCTAATATTACGGCTTGAATGTGCATTTTTAGAATGCAAGTTCTTCTGTAGCTCTTCATGAGTTATACCCAATTTGGTTAGACATATCTCTTTCTCAGAAGAGGTATCTCTAGTTTCTTGGATGTAGGGGTCTTTAGCCTTATCAATCACTTCGCAAATATTATGATGTTGAATGAATGCCTCCCACTTTGCTCTAAAAGTTCCTAAGCATTTGTATTTGTTTGCAGTATACAGCATGCTGTCTGGAGTATCCCCGGGTAGGGAAAGAATCTCTTTTATAGTGCTTCTTATTATTTTATCAAGATCATCAAGAAATTTTATCGGAAGTGTTGAGAGTGGAGCATTTTGAAGGGGGTAAATCAGTGTCGGCCAAATATACTGATTCAGAATGTTTAGTTTTTGATCTGCCATTAATAAGTGTGATGCGGTGAGGGTTTGCAATTTGATTTTAAGACTGTTGATAAGGGCGCTGTAATCAGTTACTATAGACTTATTGAAGTTGACTCCAAGATATTTTATGGCTTCATCTGGAGAGATACTATTGATTGCCATGGTATTTGTAATTTTGAGTTGTTCAACTTTGAGTTTTCCATTTTCTATAATAATTGCGACAGATTTCTTTTCATTCAGTTGTAATCCAAGTTCCTCGAGTCTACTCTTGGCCATTAGCGTCAGGCTAATAGCGGACTGTATGTATTTGCCGATAACGACGGTATCGTCGGCAAATCCTAGTACTGTAAGCTTATCTAGATTATTCACTAAGTTGAAACCATACTGATTGGTTACTTCATTTCTGACAGTTCGTCAAGCACGTGATCGGTGGCTATATTATATAGAAACGGTGAGAGTGGAGCACCTTGCATGACACCTCTTTCTATCTTGATTGATTTAGATTTATCGTTATTAGCCTCAACCTGTGTAGTGTTTCCTACTTGCAATTCAATTATGAGGTCTTGCAGTGATGTGGGCATGGATGATGCACGGATTGTAGACTCAAGGTGGTCATGACCGATGTTGTCAAAGGCTTTCGATATGTCTAGAAATATCAATGTTGCGTCCGCTTTCTCTTGTTTGGCCTTTTCCAGGACTGCATTCACAATTGAAATATTTATGTACGTTCCAGGTGATCTTGTGAAACCTTTTGATGTTGATTGAAAGATTCGAAATTTCTGGCTGTTTTGTCAAGCACTCTCTCGATTCTTCTTCTGAGAACAGAGAAGATTGAAATCGGGCGCCAATTCGACGGATCTTTGGAATCTCCACTTTTGTAGATGAGTACTGTCCTTGCTTTCTCAAATGATGACGGCACCCAGCCTTTGGACATCATTGTTGTGCCAATCAAAGATATTATTTTAATCACCCTTTTAGACTTAACGACTCTCATCAAAACCCTGTCTGGTCCAGGAGCTGAATCGACTCTTATTGATTTTATTGCATCTGCAATTTGCTGTTCTGTCATTGTGTTCCGATAAAGTTTATTATTCAAAAGTTGTTCCTCGTGTGATATTCTTGGGTGGTATTCATCACGGACATGGTCATTGGGCGATGAGAATCTCTCCGAGAAGGCGCAGTGAAGATTCTTACTATCTATACGGCATTGTGGTCTGTCCCCGTTAACTATAGTATTAACGGCTTTCTTTCTTTGATTATAGTAAAAATACTGAGTCTTCTGGTACATGTATTGCTCATTGCGTTTTATTCTTTCTCTTTTGGATTTTCTCTGAGGATTCGTGGTGTCATTGAAATTTCGATCATTAGATTTGAAATTACCATTTTTTCTCGCCCGGAAATATCTAGTAGCTGGGTGTTTAGGACCTGGCAGATATTTAATGGAGTCGGCAAGGAAAATTGATAGGAGATCAACTTTTAAACTGAAATCCTCTTTTGGTAATTCCGACTCAAAACACTCTATCCATTTGTCGAGCTCGGTATGCAATATATCTTCTTTTGAAATACTTGGATCAGATGAGTTACTATGAGGTTTGGTAAAATCAACATCGACGTCGGTATATGATGAAAGACTACTGTACGGATTATCATTTGATTTAGGTTTATAAATAGATTTCTGTGGAATCTTTTGATACTTGGTAGAGACAAGTTCTCGATGTTTTTCTGGGTGTGCACGTGTAATATGTGTCCTTACTTTTTTTGAAAAGTTTTCCACAATGTGGACACGGTTCGAGATTGTTACTAATCATATTCATATCAGAGTTCTGACTATTAACAATGTCCACTTGATCATCAATAGAAGAATAATTGTGTGCGCTATTTTCTAAGCTGACACTAATATGATTAATAGATTTATTCTGATCTCGATGAGCTTTCGCAATATGCGTATTAACTCTTAAATACAGCTTTCCACAGTAAGGACATGGTTTGCGTTTTGTATCCGATTGGATGTTATCTTGCGACGAGTTATTATTGGATGGATTTTTCTGACATAGACCTATTGTAGCCCCACTATTGTCGATATCAATAATATTGGTGGAATTAGAACGTAAATTCCGGTTTTGAATTAAATAGTCGTCACATGTCCCTTCGTGTGTATCTTCTATGAATGACGGGGACGGTGTTGAATCAGATACGGGTAATTCATGTATTGTAAGATGCTTTTTCGACTGAGCATTTTCATCATCGTCAATACCAGACGAAGGTCGTACATCCTTACATACTTCAAAATGGTCAAGGAAACAAAGATTTTCATCTGGTGGAAACATCTTACAACATCCTGGGCATATTATTGTACTTCTTGTTTGAGTGAGATGTGCTGGACTTGCTTTATTTTCATTAACAGTCGTCATTTCACGAAAGTCAATCAATAGACGTTTTGTGTATTATTTATTCAATCCATAAAACTGTTGGAATTCATAAAGAAGGCTCGTATAAAAGAAGAGCGATTCATTCAATCAATGTGCGGTGACTTCTTGTGTCAAATGCCCATTTTTTTTCCCATGAAAATAACGAAACTTCAAATCTAATTTAAAACTCACTCGGTGGAGACTCGATGTTGGTTTATAGCTCAATCTTCATGGAAATTAATTTCGATCACAATAATGCCACATTCAGAGATAGAAACGTCATACTTTCTCAAATACTTAATTTAAATATGAGAGCAACCGTCTGGTCAGTCCATGTTTGACCACGGCCTCGTGGATCTCCAGTCCAGATCAACAGATTAACAGTCCAAGCTTGATCCCTACCTTTTCTATTCTCTGTGTCACCTAATATAATCATCTGACTTTAAATTTAATTTTAGCGTAGCTTTAGAATAGTTTATGACGAATCCCAAATAGGTACGGTATATTGTATTTATCGTATGAAGTGTAAAGTGTGATTGAGAGATACGACAACACTAGCTACGATGGATATAAAGTAGCCTACAGTGCAATACACATAGGCCTTCAGTGCAGTCCAAGATGTATAGAGGGTTGCATTGGTTTGCTAGTCTTCATCTCCTTGGTTGAATCTTGGTCTCTTGGTTGGCAATCAACTCCCCTTTCCACCAATATTAGAAATGTGTACCAACGTACCATCCAAATCTAAAATTAATAAAAAGAGTAGAGATATAGACCCATAGTGAGATTCGAACTCAAGATTATTAAGTTGAAATTCAAAGTACGGTAACATCAAGTTGTAATTTTTCATACAAGAATACTATTATGATTATTGCACAACTATTGCAAATATTCCTAGCAGTAATCCATCTGCTACCAAGGAGAATATTCAATTTATATTCAGCATGATCTAGAAACAGGTATCTGAAGTATTACACGAAACATACTGTAGATCTTTGATCATTCATTTGCAGATGTGCAAAATGGATTATAAATACACGACGAAATGATTTACAAGTTGTAAATAGAAAGAATTCTTGGAAAATCTGCGCTCATCATTTTGAAACGACTCAGTTCCAACATTCGGAGTCCAAAAGTCTCATTTGGAATGCAATTCCTACAATTTTCGATGTGCCGAATCCCCCATCTACGATGACCCCTAAGAGACAATCAACGACTTTTCGGTCATCTCCAAGGCCGACTAAGAAAGTGCGCAATGAATATGGTAATGAAGGTGGGTCTGGCGCTAGCCATAGGTTGATAAGCAATTTGGAAAACGCTTGGGTACGGTCGGTAAACTTTATTAGCAATAGCAGGGGTATTAAAATAAAATTGCCACCAACTCTCAAAAGCTTCGTGTGCCACAACATATGATACTAAAAAAGCTGGAAATTATGAATTACATTACTAAGAGCCTGAATTACCAATGTGGGTCTAACTGGCAGTTTGATGTCGTTATCACCATGGTTACTAATGCTATTTGTTTTCACCTACTCTCAGATAAAGGCTAACTAGACTCGGTATTACCGAGTGATATTCATTAGAATATTTATAATAAATTCAATCAATTTTCACTTTAAAGCAATAGCCAATATCACCATTATTCATCATTGGATCTATGAATAATATACACGCATTTACACATTCCTTACTAGTGTCATCTTCTTAGTCTTGTATAATCGCAGTCAGTGATTTTATGTCTGGCGACTAGGAAGAGTTATTTCCACTACACTGTCCTGTAAGGAATTCTCCTCGCTTTGAGTCTCTATTCTATTCATATGTAATTCGATCTAATCTATTCATGACAATTAACTATAGATTTTGAGTAAACTCATACAGAACCATCGAAATGATCAACTGATGAAAAAATAATTCGAAACATTTGACCCATTTTTTCCCATGTACCGGCCAAATAAAAGAACGCTTGTTGCATAGGTCTGCATGAATTCCACAAAAATGATCGTCAAGTTTTCAAACTCACCAAAGTTGTAGTTCACGCCGAAGAGCATGTCATCAGATAATTTAAATTCACATTCAAGTCTAGCCGTTCTATTGATACAGATTTAGTTATAGAATCCCATAACATTTTGTAGGAATTTCTCGGCAACTAAGACGTATATAATTCTTGTTAGTTGTATTTTGTTTACTTACAGTGCGCTTTGTGAGCACTCCACTCACCACTGGCACATCGACTTTCCTTCAACCACTGAAATCTGTGTTGGAGAATTCTCTTCATGACGATGTGGAATGGCCTCCTCTTCCTGACACCATACATCCTACCCACCCGTCAACCCGATCCTGAGGTGGAACAATCTGAACATCAACCACTGAAATCTGTGTGGGAGAATTCTCTTCATGACGATGTGGAATGGCCTGACACCATACATCCTACCACCCGTCAACCCGATCCTGAGGCGGAACAATCTGAACATCAACCACTGAAATCTGTGTGGGAGAATTCTCTCCATGACGATGTGGAATGGCCTCCTCTTCCTGACACCATACATCCTACCACCCGTCAACCCGATCCTGAGGTGGAACAATCTGAACATCAACCACTGAAATCTGTGTGGGAGAATTCTCTTCATGACGATGTGGAATGGCTTCCTCTTCCTGACACCATACATCCTACCACCCGTCAACCCGATCCTGAGGTGGAACAATCTGAACATCAACCACTGAAATCTGTGTGGGAGAATTCTCTTCATGACGATGTGGAATGGCCTCCTCTTCCTGACACCATACATCCTACCACCCGTCAACCCGATCCTGAGGTGGAACAATCTGCACATCAACCACTGAAATCTGTGTGGGAGAATTCTCTTCATGACGATGTGGAATGGCCTCCTCTTCCTGACACCATACATCTTACCACCCGTCAACCCGATCCTGAGGTGGAACAATCTGAACATCAACCACTGAAATCTGTGTGGGAGAATTCTCTTCATGACGATGTGGAATGGCCTCCTCTTCCTGACACCATACATCCTACCACTCGTCAACCCGATCCTGAGGTGGAACAATCTGAACATCAACCACTGAAATCTGTGTGGGAGAATTCTCTTCATGACGATGTGGAATAGTCTCCTCTTCCTGACACCATACATCCTACCACCCGTCAACCCGATCCTGAGGTGGAACAATCTGAACATCAACCACTGAAATCTGTGTGGGAGAATTCTCTCCATGACGATGTGGAATGGCCTCCTCTTCCTGACACCATACATCCTACCACCCGTCAACCCGATCCTGAGGTGGAACAATCTGAACCTCAACCACTGAAATCTGTGTGGGAGAATTCTCTTCATGACGATGTGGAATGGCATGACACCATACATCCTACCACCCGTCAACCCGATCCTGAGGTGGAACAATCTGAACATCAACCACTGAAATCTGTGTGGGAGAATTCTCTTCATGACGATGTGGAATGGCCTGACACCATACATCCTACCACCCGTCACCCGATCCTGAGGTGGAACAATCTGAACATCAACCACTGAAATCTGTGTGGGAGAATTCTCTTCATGACGATGTGGAATGGCATGACACCATACATCCTACCACCCGTCAACCCGATCCTGAGGTGGAACAATCTGAACATCAACCACTGAAATCTGTGTGG
Source organism: Brachyptera putata (assembly GCA_907164805.1). Lineage (NCBI taxonomy): Eukaryota > Metazoa > Arthropoda > Insecta > Plecoptera > Taeniopterygidae > Brachyptera > Brachyptera putata. The sequence continues at coordinate 1,206,880 of OU015466.1, read as the reverse complement.
GAGAATTCTCTTCATGACGATGTGGAATGGCATGACACCATACATCCTACCACCCGTCAACCCGATCCTGAGGTGGAACAATCTGAACATCAACCACTGAAATCTGTGTGGGAGAATTCTCTTCATGACGATGTGGAATGTCTCCTCTTCCTGACACCATACATCCTACCACTCGTCAACCCGATCCTGAGGTGGAACAATCTGAACATCAACCACTGAAATCTGTGTGGGAGAATTCTCTTCATGACGATGTGGAATGGTCTCCTCTTCCTGACAACCATACATCCTACCACTCGTCAACCCGATCCTGAGGTGGAACAATCTGAACATCACCACTGAAATCTGTGTGGGAGAATTCTCTTCATGACGATGTGGAATGGTCTCCTCTTCCTGACACCATACATCCTACCACTCGTCAACCCGATCCTGAGGTGGAACAATCTGAACATCAACCACTGAAATCTGTGTGGGAGAATTCTCTTCATGACGATGTGGAATGGCTTCCTCTTCCTGACATCATACATCCCACCCGTCAACCCGATCCTGAGTGGAACAATCTGAACATCAAACCACTGAATCTGTGTGGGAGAATTCTCTTCATGACGATGTGGAATGGCTTCCTCTTCCTGACATCATACATCCCACCCGTCAACCCGATCCTGAGGTGGAACAATCTGAACATCAACCACTGAAATCTGTGTGGGAGAATTCTCTTCATGACGATGTGGAATGGCTTCCTCTTCCTGACATCATACATCCTACCACTCGTCAACCCGATCCTGAGGTGGAACAATCTGAACATCAACCACTGAAATCTGTGTGGGAGAATTCTCTTCATGACGATGTGGAATGGCCTCCCCTTCCTGACACCATACATCCTACCACCCGTCAACCCGATCCTGAGGTGGAACAATCTGAACATCAACCACTGAAATCTTTGTGGGAGAATTTCCTTCATGACGATGTGGAATGGCCTCCTCTTCCTGACACTCTCCGAACAAATACTGACCAGCAAGCATTCTCAACAAGGAGATTTGAAGCGCATGAACCATCCCGACAATCAACATCAGACACACAATGAAAAATGCTTCGGTATGCAAGTCCAAGAATCGGCATTGGCAATAGAGAAATTACATCCTTGAAAAAAAGATTACGACTAAAAATTGATGAGACTTCACGGCTACGAAAAAAATTCTAGTTGAATAAAATGAGGAAGATCTCAGAAATATAGCTAATAGTAACAGTTTGAGTCCTGATAGTAAGTCAAATATTTCCAAAGATATTGAGTCGATCGTTACCATTGCATCTAAATACTTGATAAATGAACCAGTTGAGATTCTTCGTGACACAGATGAGGATGGGTACGTGCAAACCTGAAGGGCGTCGATGGTCAAACGAAGATAAGTCTTTTGCACTTTCTCTTCTTTTCCGTAGTAGGCAAGGCTACAATTTCATTTCAGAACATTTCACTCTTCCATCCATCCGCACACTTGAAAAATGGATACAAAGTGTGAATTTCACCACTGGCCTGTCGGATGATATTTTCCAATTACTGAAAGAGAAAACTTCTCTCCTAAATCAAAACAACGGCTTTGCATCTTAGCTATGGACGAAATATCCTTGATGTCCAACGTTACATACGACATATGTAATGATGTGATTCAAGGATATAGCGATCATGGAAACGGAGACCGTAACAACACAATTGGAACAATTGAACGTGAAACGTGACGTGAAGTTACCCATTTCATAGCATCATGCACTTCACTTCAATTCTGCTCGGTGTTATATGAGGGGACGTGGGGGGGCAATGAGCCAAGTGTTTCCTGTTATTTCCATGCCGTATTGATGAATAATAAGTTGCACTTGGCATACAGTTTTGATTTCACACCTTTTATATGAAGAAGTTTTTGTAGTTGTTGAAATATTTCAGGCTCCAAGTTTTTACCCGTCGGGGTTTTTGGTTGGGTTTGATTTGTGTGATTTTGTGTGGTAATGAACGCTTGTTAATAATCTCAAGTGCTGCATCGTCACCGTCCATTGTGGTGCCGTCTTCCAGCACACAGTTGTAAGTTTACAGAAACCGTTGCTATTCCTTGCATATATACCGGTATATATAAATTTGTATCACATAGGCCTATACTGGATATTTCATGTGTGCATCTGCTTCAATCATGTTTGATAATATCATCATATTGTAGGTCCAGTTATTCGACACTGTCACATGTAGATGCTAGCACGATGTGGCACATTAATTTAGATTCTGGTATTTTACTAAGCTGCTATATAGCCACACTTCTATTTGAAAACATTTGTTGTAGAATAATATTTGTAAGTTCAGGTCTGCCAATATTGATTGTGTATATTGTCTAGACCTATTCTGTTTCACGAGATACATTTTCCTGAAGTTCTAGTAACAGCAGGCCATGTAGTAATTATTTTTCATGTTTCAGGGAAAGTGAACCTGTAGTAAATGCAGCACTTGCCATGGCGGCCATTCTGGCAACACGAAACATGTTAGGCAACGACTTGCCGCGACCACTTCTGTTCGTCGTGAGTGGGTAGTAAAGGAAGCGATCAACATCACACACATTCTGGAAGAGTATCCCCACCTACAGGTTTCCGAACTGGTGAGTGGTGAAAATGTATACATGATTGTGTATTTGAAACCTTCAACTTGACAAAATGTTATAAAATAGTTTTACCAAAGTGATGAGTGTGTTCCAAACTGTTCGTTTCCCTTAGCTTCGTTGGCATTTATTCCAACCAAAGATGTTCTAAATGTAGGCTTATAGGTTGGCCTCTGTATGCATATATTCCAGTATTTAACTTAACAATAGCTTTTTTGAGAGTTTTTTCACGATTGGTCTATAATGCATTCAATGTTGAGAATATTTTGTTCAGTGTACTTCAATATATGCAATTTTTCATTTCAGTTCATGCATGATTATTATCTTGCCTTTAATAAAACGGGCGAAGAAATCCGCGGCCAGTTGGAGCTGTGTGGCGACCGTCTGGCGCGGCTCTTCGAATCAGAGGATTCCAGTGCAGTGGGGCGTCTGCGGCTATTCGAGAGGGTGGAAGAGGCCCTCATGCCTGAAACCATTAAAAGAATGAAGGCGAAGCGTGCCTTGACGATTGCTCAGGTAAATATTGATTTTATTGCGTATGTCAAGCATTTTGCTTGGACCACTTCTTATTTAATTAACAACTTGTGATATCATTAAGGTCATTGTTGCTTTCCCAACGACAGCGTAGTTATTGGGGTTACGAATGGGCAGACGATAGAATGGTTTTCTACAAAAAAGGCATGCTTTGTGTGGTGTTCAAGTCCGTCCACGACTTGACTTCGGTTTCAAAAGCAGAGAGTAACACAATCAGATAGCTGGTGTCTTCTTTTATTCTCATTCATGCCCTATCTGACCTGACAAAATATTGTATCTTATCAGTATTAACACAGTGTTTCTTTTTTAAACAGGCAGGCGCAAACGACGAAGAGCTGACGTCAGCAGCATCACAAGCACCATGGCAACGACGTGGTGAGTGTGGTGCTGCTGGCGGGGGACGCCATCTGCATCCTGATCTGTACCTACCCGAAGGCGTACGAGGCCTTCTTGCGTTTTCTCGAGAACGAGATCCTGGGCCAGAATACGCCTTATTCCCCCACGCCCATAGTTTATTCACGTTTTTAAAAAATATGGCGTTCACTGCGAATATGAAATCAGTACTAATTCAAATTACTTGGTCAATCAATGAATTCACTCACTCTAAATAAAACTGTCTTGAATTTAAACTTGAAACATCTCACACATTCAATAACATGAGTAGAATCAATTATAATAATATAAAATTTTCCTAAAACAAGAGCTCACTAAACAAAATGACACTGACTCGACTGTCAGTTCAATCGATTTATTCCGAGCAATCTATACAACATGATTTTGCAGCTATAGCCATACATTCCTGTGGCTGATGTCAACACGTAAGTTGGAAAGCTGTTATACCTTGAGATTTAGTATTCGTGGCAGCGAGAAGTTTTCTGCAAGTCGGTTTTCAAATGGGACCGGAAGAAATAGTCCGGTTCACAAGATCTGTGTAATGTTTCTATGTCAAATTGTAAAACCAAATCAACTCTAATTAATCCTAATAGTATGTTGCCGTGACTCGCGGCAGGTGGAGGCGGTCAAAACAATCACCTGCGCTGTTCACAGTGCCGTGTTTCTTCGCATACACTTCGAGATTTGATTTATTTATTTGAATATATAGTTCGAGTTCAATTCAGGCGATCAAGTGATTTTTGGCATCGTATTATGTGGCACGCAAATTCAGAATAAAATCAATATTTGAAAAGTACTGTTTTAGAGGTAATATTTCAATATAACCCTACTTCTTGCGTGAGTGAGGGAATTTGATCGCGGCGTTTTTTCCCAAACTTGAATTTATGTTATGTGTTGCGGCAGAGATCAAGCGGCAGCACGTCAGGAATTTCAACCATTCTGACTGGCCAGAAGTAACGCCTACTGCGAGCCATCAAAACTTGCCTTAACCCTCCGCTTGAGACAACATTTATTAGTTATTTTGTTCTTTAAAAAAGTAACTGCGTCGTGAGTTGAACCGTGGGCTACAAGCATGTAAAGCAGCTAACAACATGTGCGCTTTATACTGCTGCTACATCTTAACGGTGCATGGGTCGGTAACTGCGTCGTGAGTTGAACCGTGGGCTACAAGCATGTAAAGCAGCTGACAACATGTGCGCTTTATACTGCTGCTATATCTTAACGGTGCATGGGTCGGTAGCTGCGTCGTGAGTTGAACCGTGGGCCACAAGCATGTAAAGCAGCTGACAACATATGCGCTTTATACTGCTGCTATATCTTAACGGTGCATGGGTCGGTAGCTGCGTCGTGAGTTGAACCGTGGGCCACAAGCATGTAAAGCAGCTGACAACATATGCGCTTTATACTGCTGCTATATCTTAACGGTGCATGGGTCGGTAACTGCGTCGTGAGTTGAACCGTGGGCCACAAGCATGTAAAGCAGCTGACAACATATGCGCTTTATACTGCTGCTATATCTTAACGGTGCATGGGTCGGTAACTGCGTCGTGAGTTGAACCGTGGGCCACAAGCATGTAAAGCAGCTGACAACATATGCGCTTTATACTGCTGCTATATCTTAACGGTGCATGGGTCGGTAGCTGCGTCGTGAGTTGAACCGTGGGCCACAAGCATGTAAAGCAGCTGACAACATATGCGCTTTATACTGCTGCTATATCTTAACGGTGCATGGGTCGGTAACTGCGTCGTGAGTTGAACCGTGGGCCACAAGCATGTAAAGCAGCTGACAACATATGCGCTTCATACTGCTGCTATATCTTAACGGTGCATGGGTCGGTAGCTGCGTCGTGAGTTGAACCGTGGGCCACAAGCATGTAAAGCAGCTGACAACATATGCGCTTTATACTGCTGCTATATCTTAACGGTGCATGGGTCGGTAGCTGCGTCGTGAGTTGAACCGTGGGCCACAAGCATGTAAAGCAGCTGACAACATATGCGCTTTATACTGCTGCTATATCTTAACGGTGCATGGGTCGGTACTGCGTCGTGAGTTGAACCGTGGGCCACAAGCATGTAAAGCAGCTGACAACATATGCGCTTTATACTGCTGCTATATCTTAACGGTGCATGGGTCGGTAACTGCGTCGTGAGTTGAACCGTGGGCCACAAGCATGTAAAGCAGCTGACAACATATGCGCTTTATACTGCTGCTATATCTTAACGGTGCATGGGTCGGTAGCTGCGTCGTGAGTTGAACCGTGGGCCACAAGCATGTAAAGCAGCTGACAACATATGCGCTTTATACTGCTGCTATATCTTAACGGTGCATGGGTCGGTAGCTGCGTCGTGAGTTGAACCGTGGGCCACAAGCATGTAAAGCAGCTGACAACATATGCGCTTTATACTGCTGCTATATCTTAACGGTGCATGGGTCGGTAGCTGCGTCGTGAGTTGAACCGTGGGCCACAAGCATGTAAAGCAGCTGACAACATATGCGCTTTATACTGCTGCTATATCTTAACGGTGCATGGGTCGGTAACTGCGTCGTGAGTTGAACCGTGGGCCACAAGCATGTAAAGCAGCTGACAAACATATGCGCTTTATACTGCTGCTATATCTTAACGGTGCATGGGTCGGTAACTGCGTCGTGAGTTGAACCGTGGGCCACAAGCATGTAAAGCAGCTGACAACATATGCGCTTTATACTGCTGCTATATCTTAACGGTGCATGGGTCGGTAACTGCGTCGTGAGTTGAACCGTGGGCCACAAGCATGTAAAGCAGCTGACAACATATGCGCTTTATACTGCTGCTATATCTTAACGGTGCATGGGTCGGTAACTGCGTCGTGAGTTGAACCGTGGGCCACAAGCATGTAAAGCAGCTGACAACATATGCGCTTTATACTGCTGCTATATCTTAACGGTGCATGGGTCGGTAGCTGCGTCGTGAGTTGAACCGTGGGCCACAAGCATGTAAAGCAGCTGACAACATATGCGCTTTATACTGCTGCTATATCTTAACGGTGCATGGGTCGGTAACTGCGTCGTGAGTTGAACCGTGGGCCACAAGCATGTGAAGCAGCTGACAACATATGCGCTTTATACTGCTGCTATATCTTAACGGTGCATGGGTCGGTAGCTGCGTCGTGAGTTGAACCGTGGGCCACAAGCATGTGAAGCAGCTGACCACATATGCGCTTTATACTGCTGCTATATCTTAACGGTGCATGGGTCGGTAACTGCGTCGTGAGTTGAACCGTGGGCCACAAGCATGTAAAGCAGCTGACAACATATGCGCTTTATACTGCTGCTATATCTTAACAGTGCATGGGTCGGTAACTGCGTCGTGAGTTGAACCGTGAGCCACAAGCATGTAAAGCAGCTGACAACATATGCGCTTTATACTGCTGCTATATCTTAACGGTGCATGGGTCGGTAACTGCGTCGTGAGTTGAACCGTGGGCCACAAGCATGTAAAGCAGCTAACAACATGTGCGCTTTATACTGCTGCTATATCTTAACGGTGCATGGGTCGGCAACTGTGTCATGACAGTTCAAAGTCTTGGGTCACTTTCAGTCCCATTGAAAAACAGACTTGCAGATCAATTCTCGCAAGCTGGCATTTGAAAGTGGCTTATTCTTGATTTTTTTTGAAGTAATTATTCAATTGTGTGTGTTGATGAGTAATTTTTTCAAATGACCCAGTGGGTAAAATATCCCGTAGTTTGAAAAATACCCCCTGTTGCAGTGAATTTTCATGTCAAACTTACATTTTAATAATGTACATACATTTGATTTCAATTATTTTCAATGTCAGCCAATTTACTGTAATTATTTTCATTGTCATCTCGTGATTTTACTGTGTCTAATAATTTAAATAAAACTCTTTATTTATGGTTCCAAAAATGTGTATCTGTATAGGCCTATAATTTCAAACACCTTTTTCCATATTAATTGATTCTAAACATAGTTTTGTGTGTTAATATTCCAAACAGTATTTTGAGTTTGACTTTTTCAAACACTTTCTTTATGTATGAATACCAAACACCTTGACTTTTTCCAAACACCTTTTACTGTGTGAAAACTATCAAACGCTTTTGTCTGTTTAGAACTTACGTGCAAACACTTGCCCTAAAAAGTGTTTGCAAGTCAAACACATCATTTTAACAGTGTAGTGGCCTAGGCCCTTGAGATTGTAGTTAACTAGCCTACAAATGCTACAATCTCAATGCCTAGGCTATGATAAATTCAGGCCGAGAGCTAGGCTTATAACCCTCCTCACCATATTATATATCTGATTTTCGAAAGTCAAAGCTTTGAAATGAAATGCTTGAAAAAGTAAGACATCACACCTAATGATTTGAAGGCTGTTAAAGAGAAAAATGAGGTCAACAGTAGATTCATTAGAGATGTGATGCGTCATAGAGACTATGAAAAATGGTGTAGTCTTTCTGAAAAGGGTCGTGGTGCGATACTTAACGCTCAATACACCCCCGCCAATAAGTGGGTATCATCCAAGTCTGGTCTGTCTTCATCCGAATGGCGCGATGCGTTGAAAATGGCCTGCAACGTTGCCCCCTGTAAGAGCTCTCCACGGCAGGAGTCATGATGGACACCACTGTAGACATTGTCTCAGTGAGAAGAACCCTACCACATGTCCTAGGCTCCTGTCACCATGGTGAGCTCTTACGGAACTCGCGTCATCATGCAATAAGAAGCGCAATAGCCGGTGAGTTGAAGAAGAAAGGGCTAGAAGTGTACGAGGAAGTTGCTTGTACGGCATCTAATGGCAGCTCCCGACGCATCGATATAATCGCCATCAACAGAGCACTGAAGAAGGCTGGATACTGGACTCGACAGTGAGCTTCGAATCAGATGCTGGCCAAGCCGAAGCAGTAGATTCAGAAAAAAAAATATTTACGAGCCTACCTTTCATTTCATTCCATTTGTATATATTTTATTCACACACAAAAAAAAATACAAATATACAAAACAACAAGCTAAAAATGAACATTTAGATGTGTGAAGCCCGCATAAGGGTAAACCCTTGTGTGCGGGCTCACTAATTGACATTGACAAATAATACATCAAGCCAGCACAAAACATGAGAAGCATGAACATGTTATAACATGTAAGAATGAACATGTAAGAATGATAATAACAATAAATAATAATAATATAAGTGAAGTTTTGCGTGGAATATTGAAATATTTTCATAAAATAACAAATCTTTCATCATATAATATAAACAAAAATTAAATTAAATATTCGAATTAAATTAAATTTTTACCAGTACCGTACTCAAGGTTAGTGAATTTTCTAACCTTGACCAGTACGTTAAGCATAAATGAATAACAATAATACAGTATTGATAAGTACTTAAACTTGAAAAGAAATGAAAAAAAAATATGAAAAAATATGAAAATATAGATGAGCATAATAGTAAGAATAATAGTAGAGACTCTGCGTGTTATAGGGATACCTTAATTAAACTTTACATAAATTGATACAAAAATCTCGACCTGATCGGATGATCCAATTGGTGATTGATAGTTTGAATTTAATTATATTGTTCAATTCACGGATTTCAATAGGAACTTGGTTGTACATTTTTAATCTTAAGTAATCAACGTATTGTTGTCCAATAAGTTTATTTTTCCGTGGAATTTCCAATTATAAGTGATATCGAGAGAGCAACTTCTTGTTTTATGTAATGGAGATGATGTAATTAAATTTTGTTCTTTATATGAATTGAAATTTTTGAACACACGAATAAGTGCATTTCTTCTGAATTAACGTCTAGCACCTGGGTGCATTGAAATATTGATTTTGAAGAGTACTGCATTGTCAAAAGATTATCATCTAACCACTTACACATACGTTTCAACATTTTATTTGCGTTTTCAAAACTAGATCTCAACTAACATCCGAGAAAATCAAGACTGTATCATCAGCATACGTCAGTATATTACCATTAATTTGAATATCACACAGATCATTTATATAAATGGTGAACAGAATTGGACAAAGGACCATTCCCTGAGGTACCCCATACTTAATCTGAGTTTGACTACTATATGTATTACCTATTTTCACCAATTGTTTTCTGTTTGTGATATAATTTCGGAATAAATTTAATGGCAGACCACGAATACCATTTGATTCTAATTAATGCAACAAAATAGTGTGATCAATTGTATCAAAGGCCTTCGCTAGGTCCAGAAATACTGCAATTACCTTTTCATTACTGTCCAAATTGTTATATAGATATCTAGTTAGCTGATATATAGCATCATTTGTACTTCTTTCCGGTCCTGAAGCCGTATTGATTCGGAGATAATATGCTATTCTGTTCAAGAAGCACATTAATCTACGTTTGATACATTTTTCAATTATTTTAGAGAAGTGTGAGGGTAAAGAAATCGGTCTGTAGTTTACTGACTTAGTTTTATCACCGCCTTTGAATAAAGGATCGGTAAAAGCAATATTTAAATTATCGGGAAAGACTCCAGTTTTGAAACAAGTATTACACATACGTGTTAAAGGATCCGCAATGTACATTCTTGCTGCTTCAATTGTTTTTACTCCTATTCTATCATAGCCGCAAGATGAATTGTCTTTAAGTCCTAATATTAAATTCGTAATTTCACTGGGACCTACTGGATTTAAAAACATAGATTTACTTGCTATACGTTGTATTATTTGATTTGTTGGAGTTATGTTTGTGGATTGATGATTGTTCAATTTATTTTTGATTTTAATTTTGTCGGCTAATTGTGAACCGACATTCGAAAAATAATTATTCAATTCGTCTGCTATCTCTTGAGGTTCCTTGGATGATCTATTTGTAGTTCATTAATCAAATTTGATTTATTCAATGTCCTTCCTGAAATCTCATTAATGGTTTGCCAGATTTTTTGGGACAGTGCATATATCTGTATTTATTTTATTCGTATAATAATTTATCTTTGTTTTGTATATTAGTCGGTTAATAAGATTTCTGTATTGTTTATAACGCCCCTTCAGATATATCAGGTCGTTATTATCGCCGTTAGGGAGACCATTTTTAAGCTTCATTATCTTTCTTTGCATTGCGTCTCTCTTTCTTATTGAAACCATAAGGCCAGCAGAGATCCAAGGTTTTATTTTTCTATGTTTTGAGTTTTCTTTTATTACTTTAAAGTCAGAAGCATTATCAATGTGCGTTCTGAAAGTATTCACAAAATTATTTAGTGCTACATTTACATCAGTCTTTTCTAGTACGTGATTCCAAGGTTCAGTTCTCAGTAGTGCCACAGACTACAGAAGCTAAACATTTAGCTTCTGTAGTCTGTGGTAGTGCTAGCAATTTAACGTCATTTGATTTCAAAGTTTTATTATTAGAAGAGCTGTCTTTGATATAATCATGATTTGTACCACAGAGCGTATCCCAACCAAAGAATACTGGAAAATGATCAGTTATACTACTCTGTAATATTCCTGATGAAATTTATATTTCTTAGTGGTTTTCTTATGCGAGATAACATCTTGGTCACTGAATGCAAGTTTTACCAGAGGGCCTTGTATAAGTTTCAATACCGAATCGTTCATTGTGACAGCAAGCTTACTTTTAAGTGAGGTTTCAATATCATCGGTTGTGAGTGAGGACGGTGACATGACCACTTTGTTCCCTTTCATTTCTGTTGCAAAAACAGAAGATATCTTCGAATCTACTGTTATCAGTTTTCTAATTGCTGAACTATTGGAAGAGGTTTTCAGTTTTCTTTTCCCTTTTCCCCATTTTTCTTCGTGGCTATGATGTTCGGGGTCGTTACGGGCTTTTTTGATATTTTACTATCAAGTACTATTCCAGCTTGACGTTTGGATGCCTGCTTACAACTCCTTGCAACCTCTGAATCGTCTGACGAGTTGTCAGTGTACTTGATTGCCATGTTATGTTTATCATCATCCTCTGTTGTAACATATTTACTCAATACTGGGGGACAATTGGATAAGGCACGAGCTGGGCAGTCCGTCCAGTTTCCCACTGTGTTATTGCTGACCTGATCATTGAAAACTTTTTGTCCTTTTTTCAACTGTACGAACTTTGACCCTCGAGCACACCGTTTAGCAGGTATCCTCAAATTGACTTCTCTTATCAAACTTTTAGTGTATCTGAGATTTCACGACAAATCGTGCTACTCTTTCATTGCGAGCACGAGGCTTGTACTTGTGCTTGGCTATGCAGAAGTGACTCTCAACATTGGCATTACTCATCCTAACCGGCGGCTGTTTTGGATCCTTGGATTTAATCAAAAACACTCCTGACCATAAAGGTAAATAAGTGATGTACTTTCTGAGAATTTGTGTTGCAAGTGTGGGATAACAGTACGTGTTCATTTTCAAAGCTGGTTCAAGTTCATCAATAGAATCGTTTTCTTCAATTTTCTCATTCGAATTTGATACCTGTATGGCCTCACTTAGAATAACTTCAAAGTCTATGTAAAATTTGCTGTTTTTTGTAAATGTGTCCGAATCCATCACGTCCGTTTTACACGTATTTGGATTCACATTATTAAAGTCAGTTTCAATTCCTTCCTCTTCCACCTCGTCGAGAAGCATAGGTACACAATTCCTATTTACGTTTGAAACCAATTCTAAAACTGATTTTTTGGTTTTTGATAGGAATTCTGTCTCATATTTTGAGTTCAAGATTACGAACCATCCTTTAAAAATCAGCTTGATTGTCTTGTAGCTGGTAGCATTGTAAACAGAGGACAAAATTTCTTTAAACTCGCCTCTCTGTTTTACACAGCCTGTACGTCCCCGCCCATTGTTTTCATCAAGTGACAACAGCATAAGAAGATTGTGGTTATCGTTTTCATTTTGTCATTCGTTTTTTCATCATCTTTCAAGATCATCGTCTCATGACATGAATCAAGATATGCCTGAATTGTCATCACATTCCATTGTTTGGGAATTGCATTGATGTTGGCGAATGAAAAATCTGTAACAATACTTGAGAATAAAGGCCATTTATTATTTGAATTCTTCATTGAAAAATACTTGAAATTACTCAGAAGATTACCTATCGATGCATTGTTGTGCTGCGATGTTATCATTTCCATAATGGGAATTATTTTACCATCAATATTTACAACTCCGGCGTAGTAAAGTACCTGTTTACCGTCCAGTGACATCTTACCAAAAGACCGCCTGTAGCGTCAAAATAACAAATTAGGGGCCCAAAGTTATTAGCCAACAATACTTGTTTCCTAGAATAGGTATGACAGTAAGTGGACTTGACACGTGTTGAATGTATTTGTATGTGCCAGTTTCCACACAGAATTGATTTTTCTGTGATTCGTATACCGTACATCAATTATTGGATCTGTATCAAAAACATCTTACATCTTGTCCTCGCAACGAGCTTGTCGAATAACAGACTTCGATTTAATGCCTTGTAGATTACAGTTCCTTAATATTTCTTTGTCAGCCTCTAGCACTTTATTACACCTGTATGTATAATTGTTGGTGTGCCTCAACTCTAACTGTACTTTTTTCCTTTCACAACCAGATAATATTCTCGTCCTGTATTCAGTGTGAAGTATAGGTTGATGCGAAGAATAAACTCGTACTGTAACTGGCATGCCGTCTAATGTTTTTTCCAGAATTAAAAACTTATATTTCCGACAATTGTTATGAACACAGTATGCAAAAATGCTTGCAAATGCGTGAACCCGATTCATATATTTTTTATTAACATAAATTATGCATTTATTTGGATCCATAGGCTCAAATTTGTCGGCCAATAATTTACTCTAATCTTTAAGAAATTTGTCTGCATGATAAACGTTTTTCCACTCCTTCCACGCAAACGTGAATTCACCAACATATTCATCACAGCCACCCCTTTTAACGAATTTAGAAATCCTGACCCACCTACGTCACGAGTCACGTGACAAGTCAAAATGGCCGCCAACTAAGGGATATCGTGCGGCAGACATTGACAGCTCTCATTGTAAACAACGTATTTCCTCAAGTTCTACGTCTTCCTCAAATCTAAATTATGGTGACTTATTGTTGTGTACCGGGATGTAGTAATAGTGTTAAAACACCTGGGATATCATTCCATTCATTTCCGAATGATAAATCACTGAAAAACTTATGGATAAATAAAATACGGCGCGATACAAAGCGTAACAAACCAGTCTCTAAATCTATGCGAGTTTGTTCCTTTCACTTTATATCAACAGATTTTAGAGAGATTGTAAATGGTAGTATAAAATGCTTGAAGAAAGAAGCAGTTCCCAGTGTCTTCCAATTTACGTCTCCGAGAAAAATGAAAGAACCACGACGAAAATTAGTTCCCAAGATTAAAGTAAGTACTAGGCCTAAACTGAATCTGAATTGGCTATAGGCATTGCCATAGGGCACATTTTGTCAAGTAGCTAGGCCTAGGCCCTACATTGTCTTATATCGTAGGGTAGGCCCTAGTCCTGGGCATTAAGTATATAAGGTGTCCTAGGCTTTAATATGTTAAGGTTATTTTCTAGGGCATTGACTAGAGACACACAAAATAATGGCCAGGGCTTGACCTGGTTGTCTTGATTGTTGACTTGTTGAACTGACTTGATTTTATCATGCTGTCATATTTTGACATGGGCCTAGACATTTTTGACATTAGCATGGGCCAAACTCAATGGCCTAGATATTGTAATCTAAGAATGTATAGACCTAGGCCTATGTAAATAGATATTTTTGTGGTTTACGGATGTCCAAAGTAGGGTTAAGTTTGACCACAACTGGTATTGCTTTGCTTCACAGGATTGCCAGATTCGTCAAGGATTACCGTCACCTCCTGATCCTGAATTAGTTTCAACTCTGAGTGACGAAGAAGGATTGTTAACCCCCTTGGCTATCTCTACTAACACTCATCAGAACACTATGCCAGGAGAGATAGCTAGCAACGAGTTGGTACCTGACCTTTACCAATAATACCTATCGGTAGCGACAAGCTACTAAACGTAGAACTGACGGAGAAACTCCTCAAAGCTGGCCGTAAAAATACTGTCTTGGAAGCAGAAATAGATTGTTTAAAAAAACAGTTGAATGCTGCTAACATAACTGTAAAGGAGATGCGATCAGAACTCGACACTAAAATTAATGTGATGGCAAATAACCAAGATTTCAACATGAAAAAGTGCTTGCAGACCCGACGTTAGTAACATATTATACTGGTTTTGATAGTGTTGAAGTTTATGATATTTTTCATGATTTCATCAACCCAGACCAAAAGACATCTTTTTCTAAAAAATTGTCAGAGGAAAATCAGATGCTATTGGTTCTGTCAAAGCTCCGTCAGGGGTTTGACAATATTGATCTGAGCTTTCGTTTCAGTATTTCCGTTCAACTTGTGTCCCATATATTTGTGAATTGGATTAATGAGATGTATTACCGACTTGGATGTTTAAACATTTGGCCTCACCGTGATATTATTTTTGAAAACTCCCCACCCGTATTTAAGGAAAGTATCCTACGTGTGTTATTATATTAGATGGGACTGAAATGAAAATTGAAACCCCATCTTCCTTAGTCCTGCAGTCACAAACGTATTCTTCATATAAGTCCAGCAACACTGTGAAAGGGCTTGTAGGGTGTGATCCGAAAGGAGGTATAACATTTGTATCACAACTTTACTCGGGTAGTATTTCCGACAAAAAAATTGTGCAGGAAAGTGGTCTGTACGACTGTCTACAAAGAAAACTAGCCAACAATGAGATACTCCGGGGGGATGTTGTTATGGTTGACAAAGGCTTCAATATTCTGAAAGAGATTAAACAGTTGGGTCTAACTTTGAACATTCCTCCAATGGCTTCAACGGAACAGTTTGCTGAAGAAGAAGTGTTCTCAACTAGAAAAATAGCTTCGTGCCGTGTACATGTTGAGCGTGCAATAAGGCGTGTAAAAACTTACAAGATATTAACTGGTGTAACAGCTATCACTTCTCTGCCACACTTTAATCAGGTGTGGACTGTTTGTTGCCTACTAACAGGCTTCCGCTGTGTAACTAAAAGTGTACCTGAAGAAGGCTGATCTAAAAAGACCCGACTTGTATGCCACGTCCTTTTTTAGTTGGCCTATAGAAAAAATACCCGTTAGAATAACATGTCGGGAAATAATCATTTATTTTTCCTGGATATTTTTGTAAAACGTAATTGTTTATACGTTTGGAAATTTTCAATTCTTTCGGGTCAGCCATTTTGAAGAAAAAAATACAAAGTTACGGTTTTTACACTTTTTATCACCACATAAAATAGATACAAATAGCGTTTTCCTAGTAGTATAATATAATATAAGGTTAGGTCATGCAGGTAATGGTCAAGGTCTCAGGCCTTGCTCTTAATTGTTTGTACTTATAAAATAAAATTGTCAAATAACACACTAAGGTTGAGTAATTGTTATTTTATGCATTCAAAGCACTTCCTCACAGTGCAATACGTCAGGAATATCGTTGGCAGTTTCTCTAACTACATAATCAAAAAAGTGGTCATTATAAAACTTACACAGTTTCCTTAACATCGAGTTGCAAAAATCACGATCTATTTCTATTCTTTCAATGAACACCTCACATCCGTTGTAAACGACAAAATCACACCATTCAGCACCACAAACAAACATTTGGCCTTGCACTTGATAGTAATTTTGACTGTTTTCTTTTAAATGAAATGAGGAGTTGTGGATGGTAGCGTAAAAGTTCTTATCACCACAGGCTTCCTCCATCGATAAACCCTTCTTGGAGATTGAGCACTTTATCTCCAGTAATCCAAACTCTGGCGTTGCTAGGGAGTCAAATACTTTGCCATCTAGTGAGCATCCAAGAAAGGGCATGCCAGGGTTAACTACAAAACCTGATGAGAAGGAAGTTACAGGTTGGCCTGCGGATAACTTATACTTAACGTATGCAGCTTTAGCCTTTAACTAATTTTTTTACCATACATGACGCTGGGCACATGAGATAATTTCTGGCCATGGAAAAGAGTCTTTAAAAAAGGAATCAGTCACGGGTCTTTGCCTTTTACATACACTTGCAAACATTGATGCAGTAAGTCGAGTCTGTCTTGCGCTATACCACAAATCGGAGTCTTGGCCTCTGGTGGACTGCTCGAGGATGACGGCATCCGGAAGCGTGATTTCACAGTCGTACATTGTACGAACTGTGATGTCAGAAGGCAGTTCTACTATTGTTAGGGGCAGGTCGGGATAAATTATGGTACCACCGGTAGGTACACTTGTAGAAACCGCCCCATAACTTGAAGTTGGGGTAAATGTTTTCAATTGGTGGGAAAGAGTACTCCCCACTGGCACATCACCGACGGGCACGGTGCACATCACTGTTTCACGTTCTTCTGTGGGTGGCGCCAATAAATACGAGAAAGGGAAATCTCTGTTGTATGCTTTTAGCCGCGCGGCCATCGTGGCTATCTTGGCAGACGTGGGAGGAGTTTTCCCACTAACAGTGATGAAAGAACACTTTGCTGGCTCCCTCTTCCTTTTCTGGTTTGGTCTGGCAAATATACATTCCATCAGAGGGTCTGCTTCTATCTATCCCCTCTTGGCTTATGCCACTGTTGCTCTTGGCTAGTGCAAGTGACGATTTCTGGCACCTCCCAGTACCCCAACATTATCCAGTGGTTGAGCTGATGAAAAAGTGCAGCCAGGTGGATACATTTCCCCTGTCTGAAATATTTATTAATTTATATTAATTTGACTGGACAAGTTCAAATATCGAATGACAGATGCCAGATATGATTGATATCAAATGGCATTATATGCACATTATATGCATTATCATGCACTTCAACACGAACAACATGCAACATTAATATCGATTCAGTAAAAACACTCAACCATAGAACCATGAATAGGTAGTGCTAACGCACAAAACATTGACGTACGCATTTTATTCTTTGACGACTTAAACTCTATAATTGAGCTTAAACGCTACTGTTGTAAACGCTAGCGCTGTTTCCAAGTAGTCAAGCAGCAACCAAGCCAATAAAGGTTAAGTGGTGCAGGTGACTCAAGTTGGTAGATCTTCCTATGTAAAAAATACACATTAGTTGATAGGCATATGATACTTATGTAGCTACATGTATTTGTATTACATATTTTTGTTCATTTTCACTTATCCAAACTATCCAACTCTATTGCGCGCGTTTTAAAATTAGATAAGAAGTGAAATGGTTGGCTTCAAATTTTCGTTCGCAAAGATCATGGGTGTTAATTTGGATTCTAGAACATGCATGGCACCCAACTAATTATCTCGTAGTTTTATTCAATTGCCGAGAGGATATTCACTCTGTACCTTCATTCCGCATGTACAGCATTGCGGGTACCCAGGTATGGTGAGGATCAATGTACCCGACCAGCACTGGTACCCTAGTCTCTTGAGCATCAGTCTCGTACCGGTATCAACATTTAAATATCATTTATTATTTGAACATATTCAACAAAACACTGTTAAAACATGTAAGATAGTAATCACTGTGATTTGTAGCTGAGACAATTAGTTTTATTTTAATTAAAAAATGGAGATGGTCGGAATAGAAAGTATCAAACAAATAGTACAAACATGATTGAATGATGTACATGTGTATCATTCAAGATGATCGAAAAAAAAAATTGGTAGTAACATTACGTTGTACTGTTGTAGTCGACTTGATGTTCAAACATAATTCAGCAACTTGTACAATCTAATGAGGTAAAAGTAGTTTGGTAAGCAAAGAGGATTTTAGTGCATATCTGTCGATTGCAGCATTGATATCCAACATTTTCACAACATCCTGTTCACATGACAGAATCATCAAACCTTCCAGCCGATCCTCAGACATTGTTGACCTGTAAGAAAATTGAAAGTTTTAGCAAACGTAATAGTTATACGAAAATTTATCATCTCTAGAATATGATTTTGTCTCGACAAAAAATACACAAAGATTTACTGACCTTAATCTCGTTTTAATTATCTTCAACTTCGAGAAGGTTCTTTCCGCAGAAGCAGAGGACGGTGGAATGGTGCATTACGCTTGGTATGCAAAGTATAGGTTAGGGAATGCATTCTTTAGTTCAAACGCATGCAATAATTGCAACACATCTGAAACGCGCGGCTTTTTGACATGATGTTTGACAGATTCCTTGTTCACTCCCTCGCCATACTCCTCCTCTTCGTCTTCGATAGTTACCTCTTGTATGGGATCGTCTTCGTTGTCATCCTCGTCGAGATTAAGACTTTCAAAAGACTTCAAATTGATTGAGAACACACTTGGTTTAGCAGATGAAAGTAGGGTGCTAAAACTTTGGCTAAACATGATATATTCATTTCTCAACTTCTCGATATTTATGTTAGGAAGCCATGATCCAATAGCATTGAAAGCCTCTTGGGGTACGTCGTTAGCATTAACTTTCGTCAGTAACCTTTCAGGGGATAGAATCGTCAACCCTGTAAGCAACTCTCTCGCTTGCACGAACCGCTTTTCAATTGCTCCGAGAGCTGTGTCTATTATAGCATAATACACTTTGGATCTATATCGATCTTTAGCAAGTGTTGGGGTTTCGTCCTTTGCTGATTCTCCAGGCATTACTTTAGTTCGGCGTAATCTGGTCTCCTGAAAACCAGTCTCGCGTTCGTCAAATCCTTGTTTCCTTGCGAATAGTGTTGCTTCTGTGCACATTTCATTGAACTTTTCTTCGTCCCTTAGTTTTAGTAGCATGTCAATAGTGGAGTCAACTTTCACCATAGCCTCTATAAAGTCCAGGCTAGTGGTCTGCAAGTATGTAGACAGGGGAGAGGTGATTGCGAAGATTTGTTTCATAAATAGCATCATGAAAACAAATGTGAATGTGGTAAGGGTGTTGAAGAATGCGGATGCAGGAGCAGACGTTTCCCTGTCGACTTCTTTATTCAGAATCTCCAAAGAATCTAAAACAGCTTCATAAGTTTGAAATATCGCATCAATTGCGCGGTCGTGTGACGTCCACCGAGTGTTCGATAGGTGTTTCAATCGGCGTATTCTTTGTGAAGGATCACGGTTTGACTGTTTCTGTGAATCAACATACACTGCTGTGCGCTTTCGGGCTCCCATGTACGATACGAGTGATTGGATTGTACCAAAAAAGTTTCGGCTTGCTTCATTTTTATCCACAGCATCCACAATCACGAGATTTAAAACGTGAGCGAAACACCACACATACAATGCTCGGGGATTTTCTCTTTGCACGAGACTCCTCAGTCCTGAATACTGCCCTTGCATGCTCGCTGCTCCATCGTACGCCTGTGCACACAAGTATTTCTTCCAATCTAAATCGTGTTTCTCACACAATGTTTTGAAAAGTTCGAACATACCTTCACCTGACCCTTCTTCAGCCACATCCAGGGCTATCAATCTTTCAATTGGCTCCCCGTTTTCGTTGCAGTACCTGATGACCATGGAGAACTGGTCTAATTTAGCGAGATCCGTTGTTGTGTCAATGATAACTGCGAAAAGACCAGCTTTCTTGATGTCTTTGAGAATTGTATCACGCACTTCATTAGCGAGCGTCTCGATTATGTGATTCTGGCTTACGTTTGACATAAACGTGTTGCGTAGTTTTTTGGTAGTAGATTGTATTCTCTGGAGATGGTTGTGTAGGTAAGGGTGATGTTTACCAACCAGAGCTAAAAGATCTAAAAACTTCCTGCGATTCTGTGATATTAGCTTTTCGTCATGTCCTCTGAACGCATCATTGTGGGTAGCAAGATAAATTGCTACCTCCATGATTATACGGACGATTCCCCTATTTTCTGCTACTTGTGCATTGTGACATCCTAAAATATTAATGTCGTTTCTAGAATTAGCAATGAAAAGTCCTCTTGCTATTTCAGAATGCAAATGGTCATTGGAGGCTTCGTGGTCGATCAGGCGCGTATGTACATGAGCCCAGTCATTTATTCCTTTAGATGATAGCGGCAAGCGTTGCGCAACGGGAGTACCATGCAACATACATGTGGTACAGAATACTCTGTCAACAGCTGGAGAATATGACAACCATTCACGTTTCACTGGACCTCCGGCAAGATTTTTCGAAAAATATAAATTTGCTTGAAACGATCTATGTCTACCCGAGATGACGGATTTTTGAAACGCCCCTCCTAACATTTCAGAAGCCTTCGGTTCTAAAGATCCAAGTGTGGTAAGTTTCTTTCTTAGCTCAAGAGATAAAATCTTTCCTACATGCTGAGATGGATCGTTTAGAATGATTGTAGACGTCGATGCCGAGTTGGTAAGCGTCGAATCGTTATTTTCTTCAACGATATAGGAAGTAAGTTCGGGAGTGATTGTGCGCTCTGTGTCTGTGTGAACCAATGTGGTGGAGTTTTCTAAGAAGTTCAACTCGTGTTGTTCTTCTGTGAGTGAATAATTATCATGTGAAGGTATAACTTCATTGATTAACTCTTCAGAAATATCTTGAACTACTGCTTCTCGGGCCACGGCTGCCGTACTATCAGCCAATAATGGTAGAATGATCTCCGAGTCGTCATCCGTAGTCTTATCTATGCGAGAAATTATATTTAAAATAATTGTTTATCTTCCCAGTGAAATTTTACTAAGAAAACCCTATTTATGCGCTGATAGACGAGTGTAGAAGTAAAAATAATAAAATTGTAACAACGGTCCCATTATGTTTTGTTTCTTCAAAACGGCTGACCCCAAAAGTTGGAAATTGCCAAAACTATACGCCATCACATATTACAATATCCAGGATTATTATTTTTTACTTTGGAGTTTGGACGAGAACATTTTGATTTTTTTCCAGCAATGTTCATCTTACAGGCATTTTTGAAAATTGCATATATCTCAGAAATTTAAACTTTGAGATAATGCTTATAGGTTTCATATATTTAATCAGTTTTTCTGTTTGGTCTGTAGCGATGAGACAAACAAAGAACCAGAGAGTGGGGAGAAGCGTTGGAGATACTTATTTGCTGACAGTAGTTCTAATCAACACCCCGAGTAAAAATGAAACACCTTAAGCACAAACAAAAACTCTTTTAGATGAAACAAATACATGTTTTACCACGTTGCCTGTTGCTATGTATTTTGTATTTCAAAAATGAATTATATGCAGACTCAACTCGTTATTTTCATTTCCAAGATACCGCAAGCCACGCAATGAAAAATAATTAAAAATCTAATAAAATTGTATGTAATGATCTCTGTACAACCCCCAATGAATTGCCTATAACGAATATAATTATTAAATGACGTTAAAAACAAAGAATATAACTATTTTACATATTAATATTTTGGATTATATTATTTCATGATGCAACTTGAAATTTCGGTGTTCTCTTTTTAATCATATTTTTCAAATACTATACTTCTGTTATACATTCTTATATGTTCTTCATTTAAATGTACTTGTTAGGCCTGAAGAATATACATTTTTGAGAGACTTGAAAAACAAGGCTCACACGACTTTGTAACTAACCTTCAATATCAGCCATCTCAATAGGAGTTGCAGGCACTACCTTGGGTTCGCATGTAGATTTTGTCAAGAAAGTACTCCAGTTGTAGGTTGTTTTTTTATTCGATGACGACGCACTTCCCGCACTAAACTTACATCTCCTGCCCGAGACTTGAATTTCTTATTGGAAGCTACGTGCTTACAAGAATCTACATGTCTTTTCCAATTAGTGGAGTTCAACGAGCCTTTCAACTTGCCACATCCAGTACAACTCACACAATTAACATTCGACATAATTTAATTATAAGGTAGGACAATCTTCTGAAAATTACCTTTCTGCAATGAACTCATTGACTCAACTGACCCAACTAACCGATAAATTGTCGTCACGATGACAAGTTAAATCACGTCATAAAGTTCCCAGCAAATCACAACCCCCCATTTCATCTTATCTTTCCATCGATCATCTGGTGATCCCTGACGCAGGTGTACACTTTTGTACTATCAAGAGTACCATCAATGCAACAATCAAAATTAGGCTTACAATATAAGCAACAATCAATTATCATGTTATTAGTAGCGAAATGAAATACCAACAATATAGGCACTCCTCACGTTAGTTATAACGTGTTCAAACTACTACTACGGTAAATGAGATAGTTTTGATGATGATTATTAAATAAGATATCATTGTCGTCATGTCATACGGTCTCATACCGCATACTTATTCTTTGATATATCTATAACATTAACATACCATACCCCTACCCCTATGTAGTATGTCTTTGGACACGATGTGCACCTTATTAGCGCGTCAACAGTATGACTTCATTGTGACTTTACGACAGCAGATATTATTTTGTTTGCTTAAATAATTA
Source organism: Brachyptera putata (assembly GCA_907164805.1). Taxonomy (NCBI): domain Eukaryota; kingdom Metazoa; phylum Arthropoda; class Insecta; order Plecoptera; family Taeniopterygidae; genus Brachyptera; species Brachyptera putata. The sequence goes on along the minus strand of OU015466.1, from coordinate 1,183,961 downwards.
CATCTATCTTGGGTGGGTCCCCTGCAGGGACCCACCCACCCACCCACCCCTTTTCGTACCGGTGCCCGGGCACCAAAATAAGATAGGTCAACACGCCACTGGATGAGCTTAGAAGTATGGAAATGAAGAACATTTGGTCAGCTCAATATACATCTACAGGCCATGGATCACTTAAAAAGTTTGAAAACCGCGGCTGTCTCTTGATATATGGACCTTGGTTTCCCAACAAAGGTACCAATGCCTTCTTTATATCCATCACAGATCTTAATCGTTTTAATGTATTGGTGACACTTGTTGCTCACATTTAATAGTTCCTTTAATTGCTTTCCAAATTGCTTTTATTGATAAGGAAAAAATTATTTTGAAAATTGGTTTTCTTCGCTATTACACATTCGATTGATCTATAAATCTTTGAAAATGTGTACAATGGTTGTTACTATATTCAGTAGAAATTTTAGAGTTTTAATTATGTTTTGTTTTCCAGCATAGTGCTTCATCTGTGGGTGGGAGGGGGGACGTAAAAATTTAGAATATCGTTTATTGAATGTTTGAAAAAGAATTGAAATAAAAGTACTGATTTGGGTTAGGCTAATTATGAATTTTGGAATATTCACTGTTGAATGTACTGTGCGGGTGCTGTTGCCTGTTGAGCTTGTAAAGGATAATAAGTGCATGAGTTGAAAACTTCGGGCTGACTAGGGATGTGTTGGGGTTGGCTTGTGGAATGTGTTCCGGGTATTGTTGGAAACTGTAGGGGATTGCTGATGGCTGTAGGTGGGTGGTTGATGAACATTATTGGCTGAATGATAGGGCTGTTGAGGTTCCAAATTGGGGTAGAGTCTGGGTTGTTGGGGAGGTTGATACATTTGAAATTGTGGCTGGAAATTTGGGTGATGTATAATTTGTGGGCCAATGAACCCGGCGTGGTTGTGTAATTCTTGGCCACGCCCACGCCCGCGGCCGTTGCCCCGCCCGTTGCCCCGCCCGCGACCATGCCCGGCATTCATGAGTGCTGTAAAGATTGTATGTATGTATGTATTTATTTATTTCCAACTTAGGAAATACCTTAGTTGTTACAGAGGCTTCTATTTCCGGAGGTTGAACGATGAACTAATCTAAAAGTATAACCTAATTAACCTAAGTATAAAAAGATAGTAGAAAATTGAAATAGTAAAATAAGGATGAGAAAATAAAATAAATTTATAGTAATAGTGTTGAAAGTAAGACGTTGAGTTGTCCCACAGATGATATAGACTTCATCTGCGCCCGTGGAAGGCTATTCCATTGGCGCATGGCTCGACCCAGAATGGAGTACCGGCCAATGTTGGAATTGTACCTCTTTAAATTTACCTTCCCAACATGATCATTTCGACCTATGAATTTAGGGGTTTCGATCAAACATTTTAGGTCGAGCCATGCGGGACAACCCAACAGCGCTTTGTAGAGGTAGCGGATGGTGGTCTTGTGTCGACGTGAAGATAAGAGCTCCCACTTCCGGTCTTTCAATATTTTGGAGACGCTGACTGCTGGCTGCTGTAGTTTTGAGTTCCATCTGTGATGGCAGTTCTCCACATATCTCGCAGCAATCCTCTGTATTTTCTCCATTCTATCGGACTGAGAGCACGAGTATGGATCCCAGATACCAGAGCAATATTCCAGTAGGGGACGGATTAAGCATAAGTAGGCATGCTGTTTAGTCCTTGGAAAACTTCCCTTCAGATTCCGCATGACGAAATGAAGATTTCGCTTAGCTTTAGCAATAATTATGTCGATGTGTTTTCCCCAGCTAAGATCTTGTTTAAAGGTTACTCCCAGGTACTTACAAGAGTCTGTCTCGGTTAGGTGGGCGCCGTTTAGTACGTATGATGTGTCAACTGCCTGCCGTTTCTTGGTGAAGCTGATGACGCAGGTTTTCTCTTTGTTCAATTTCATTCCGTTAACCTCGGACCATTTGGAAATCTGACAGATAGCTTCCTGGACCGTTCCTTGGTCAGACAAGGACTCTATGGGAGCGTACACCATGCAGTCATCGGCAAACAGTCGAACTTGGCAGGAGGAAGCATTGACCAGGTCATTGATGAACCCGTTGAAAAGGGTCGGACCAAGAACTGTTCCTTGGGGAACGCCAGATGTTAATGTAACCTTATTTGAAAACTCACAACCAACCTGGACTGTTTGAGTCCTATTCGATAAGAAAGCCTCAATCCAGAGCACTACCTTGTTGTCAAGCTTCATGGCAGAGAACTTGTCCAAGAGGAGATTGTGAGGGACAACATCGAAGGCTTTGGAGAAATCAAGGCAGATGGCATCCACCTGACCTCCATTGTCCAAGAGTTCGACGAGTTCTTGGGTGAAACTGGCTAGTGCAGATTCGCAGGAGTAACCTCTTCGGAAGCCATGTTGGGAAGAGGAGAGCCAATTTGACTGGCGCCACGAGAAATGTATATAGTCTGTGATGAGTCGTTCGAGGATCTTACAGACAATGGAGGTACTGCTAATAGGGCGGTAGTTCTGAGCTCTACTTCGATCTCCGTTCTTGAAGATTGGATGGACGACAGCCGTACTTTAGTCATCAGGTAGCTGACTGTTGTTAATTGATATGAGAAAGAGAGTGTCAAGAAAATGGATTATGGCAACCTGAGCTGCCTTGAGCATCTGCATTTGGATCCCGTCGGGTCCAGGGGAGGTATTTGTTTTCAAATTTTGAATGATTCTTTGTATGGAGTAAATGCTGAATGTGAAGCTAGGAGTTGTCCCCAGAAGGGAATCGTGGTTGAGGGAGAGGGGTGTACGGTTGTGGATTGACCAACGTGGATCAGAGTTGAATATCTTCTCGTATTGATTTCCGAGGGCTAATGCTTTTTCTTGGTCAGATATAGCAAGAGAGCCGTCGTCTTTCGAGAGAGAAGGAATGCTATTGGAGTTACCTTTAACTGAGTTAATATGCTTGTAAAATTTAGACCAGTTGCCAGGTTTTTCAGTATCAAGTAGTTTTGACATGTGGGAGTCGAGGGCTTCCTTTTTTGCCGAGTTAAGTTGGTTGGTGAGAGACTTAAAGTTGGAGTGTTGGTGTTTGCGTGTCTTATAAGCCTTACGACACTTAATTATGAGTTTTTTCACCTCTGCATTATAGAAAGCAGGGTCCTGACCTGATTTCACCAGGCGGTGAGGAACGAACTTTGACCTGGCGATGACTAGGAGATCCTTGAAAGAGCACCAGAACTCGTTTATGTCACCTACTTGAGTGCTCCATGTTGGGAAGGCATCAAACAGGAAGTTGACCAGACTAGGGATATCTGCTTCTTTATAATCCCAGAAAGTAAATGTGGGAAGAGGAGAATTATCTCGCTTGAGGTCCAACTGTATGGTTAGGATAATTACCTGGTGGTCGCTAATCCCCGATTCAACACTAGTAGCTAACAGAATGTCAGGCGGGCTGAGGAGGAAGATGTCAAGAATATTTACAGATCCATGGGTAGGTTCAGTTATGACCTGGATCATATTGTGGTCGGCTAGCAGTGCATTGATTGCCAATTGCACGCCACAGCGAGAGGGATCTTGATTCGCATCCCACAGTAGGTTGGGGAGGTTGAGATCTCCACCTAAGACGATGTGATTATGATTTGAGTCATTCTTATTCAACTCAGTCAAGTGACCATTCAGTGCATCAATAAATAGCCTCGTGTTGGTGCTTGGAGGTCTGTATGTGGCAATTGAGTGGACTGTTTGCCTTCCAACTCTTATGGAAACACACATGCTCTCGAAAGAAGGATCCGTCCATTTGAGTTCGCTGGATAGTCCATTTTTTACACCAATGAAGATACCCCCTCCACGTCGTCCACTTCTGTCATGTCTATAGATCTGGTATTCACGAGGAAAGATTTCATTGGTGGTGATGTCACCCGTTAGCCATGACTCAGTGCCTATGAACACGTCAGGGTCATACAGTTCAATGGTGGTGCGAAAGCTTAGTATTTTGTTTCGAATGCTTCGGCAATTTGTTTGTAGGAACTTAAGTTTTTGGGTTGTGGTGAATAACCTTTTAGGGGTCGTCTTCTTTGGCATCGATGCTGTCGTCACAGGCACCACCGTAAGAGTTGTCTGCACCTTCGGAGTTTCATGCGACGACGGAGGCTCCGTTGATATTGAAGGTGACGCTGGTGACGGTCTTTGGCCTAGTCATAAGCCCAGGCGGTTGATCGGAGCTTTTACCCTATGAGGACGATTGATCCGGCCCTGGAGATCTGCTTGAGGAGCTGCTGTTGGCGCCGTGGTCGACAGTGAAGGTACCATGATTCTTGTTGAACGCAATGCTTTCGTCATTACTAGAGACGATGGAGGTGCAGGCGATGTCCATGGAATCACCGTTAGTGTTGAAGGCACCGCCGACGGTTCCAGTGCCGTAATAAGCCCCGTTGGAGTTGAAGACACTACTGATGTAGATAGCAAAGCCAGCGCTTTTGGAGACATCAAAGGAATTGTCGGTTCTGAAGGCACCACATATGTTGAATACATCGTCGACGCGTCTGATACCAACATCGCTGGTGACACCGTTGTTGGAGGCATCTGCGATGCTTCATTTGACAAGAGAGGCATTGTTGATGATGGAGGCAACACTGTAGTTGAGAGCAACTCCGACACATCTGGAGCCGACGGGGGCACCGTTGGAGTTGGGTGCACCGTTGGAGTTTGCGGCACCGCGGTTGGTGGAGGCATCATCAACGTTTCCGGATAAGGCAGAGGCAAAGTAAATGATGATGATGGTGACATTGACACTTCCAGAGACGACGGAAGCGACACTGCTGATGTTGATAAGTCTGTTGGCGTTGTTTGTGGTATAGTTGAGGGTGAGGGATGGTGTATAAGTGATGGGATGAGGGCAGGAGAGGGGTCAAGTGAAATGTTGGGTTCAATAATATTTTGGATTACTTCAATTGTGTTCTGGACAAGGGCGCTTCGTAGATGAGCATTTTCTAAGAGAAGAGAGTTATTTGTGGAGTTCGCATTGCCGAGTTGGAGCCGAGTGAATTCTAACCATTGCTGGAGATGATCCAACTGACTTAGATGTTGCTGATCAAACTGTTGCAGCTGTTGTAGTCGATATGCCACGAATTTTTGGTTTGAATACTTGGTATCATGTAAAGGGGGGTGATTACATGTATTTACCATGTCTATAGTGGATACCAAGTTTCGGGATTGGTAGTGCCAAGGGTTAACTCATCTCCATGTCTAACAGTGACCGTAGCCAACTCTTCACTTCTCCGAGTGATGAGGATTAGGATATAAATATTGATTATGTAATATGTTTATCTATATTAGTCTTATTAGTATACTAGGAAAACGCAGAATGGGCGTTGTGAGATGAGCGTAGAAGAATCTAGAAGAAGCGTAGAATCTGGGATTAAAAAATATTCTGTCAGCTCAATCTACATCTACAGACCTTGGATGACTTCAAACGTTGAAAAACCTTACGTGCAAAGTGTTGCTATTTATAGAGCAACCTGTCGCATATACACTTTGCATTACATGTTTTGTTTCTGATATTCAATGAAATATGTACTTTTATTGCGTTTTCCTTCGTTATACCTCATCTGATTGTTGTACAAATTATTGATAATGTGTATGATGGTTGTTTTCATATTCTGTATGATTGAGAGCTTCTGGAAAATTTTCGTTTTCCAAGTATTTCGCCTCCGGCTTATTCTTATGAGAATTTTCCATACTTTACAATTTTTTCCGGGAGCAGCTAGGTCACCCTCTGACCAATCTACCAGAGGTTTACCCATCTGGTTGTGGAGAAGTTGCTCCGTGGACCGTACCCCGACCGGTGTGTCTGACGCAACTTGCTCAGCATGCCAAAGCATCAACCCCTAACTCGGTGTACCAACAATATTTCAACGAACTGTGTGCATTATACCAGCAACACCATTTTATTTTCACCGATGCCTCCAAGCTGGAGAATGCTGTCGGGTGTGCTTTCACTTCCAATTCTATGAGTCGATGTTTCAAGTTGAATTCTATCTGCAGCGTTTACACTGCCGAGCTATTCGCTATTGCACAGGCTCTCAAGTTCGCAAATCGAAATAGAAATAATAAATTCTTGATATGCTCCGATTCCCTTAGTTCCTTGCAGGCCTTGGACACCTTCTATCCATCTCACCCTCTCGTGCAGAATATACAGACCCTTCTTCTAGAGATGAAATCTCAGGGCACAGAGGTAGTGTTTTGCTGGATACCAGGTCACGCAGGAATCCCAGGAAATGAAAAGGCAGACCTAGCTGCTGAAGAAGCTACCCTGAAACAACGGGCTTTTAACTCGATTGTTCCGGTAAGCGATTTAAAAAATTCTTTCAAGTGTTCCATGAAATCTTGCTGGCAAGAATCATGGGATATTTTAAATAACAATAAGCTAAGGGAAATTAAAACATCCATTTTTCCTTGGAACTCTTCAACAAGGAAAAAACCGTAAGAAAGAGACGTTACTGACTCGCTTGCGTATTGGACACACCCTGCTTACCCACGGTCATCTCCTCAGGCGAGAAGAGCCGCCTGAATGTGAGGAGTGCCTTGAGCCACTCACTGTTCGTCACCTCCTGATCGACTGCGACAGGTTCCGGGATCAGCGCCGGCGCCTGCGCATGCCGGAAGACCCGTCACGGATCCTTGGTGACGACCAGGCGGCTGTTGATCGTCTGATGGTGTTTTTAAAAGAATCGGAACATTTCAACCTAATATAAGTGTTATCTAGTTGTACTTAGTTTTAGTGTTATATGTTATTTATTCGTGTTGTTACTTCACGTGCTCCGGCCTTCTACACCGGTGCATGTGTTGAATCAGAATTATTGAACTGATCACTTTTATCAATTGTTACTAGTTATTTAGATCGTTAAACCAAATCTAGTATTTAAGTGATTTTAGTCATTTATTATAATTATTATTGTTATTCAGCAGATTCCGGCAATTTACACCGAATCTATCTGACACTCGTCATAGAGATTCAAATTCATGAACCAATTAAAAATGTAATCGGCGCAATATAACCACGTCGTTGACGCGCCGTTAAACTCCAATATTCAAATTCAAATTCATACCTTGCAATTTTTTTCCGGAAAATACGTTCAACCGATCTTTTTGAAAAAACAACCCCGACCTATTCTGGTATAACACCAATTTGAAAAAAAGTTTGAAGTCGATTGGTCAATTTTCCTGACCTGTATGCCGCGTACAAAATAACACACACACAAAAAAAAAGAAATACAAAAACAAAATCGTTATATGGAATGAAAATCTTCGCCACGCTAATCTAATGAAGCTTTACTCCTTTTCTCCCTCTCTCTTCTTCCTGGCTTACTCGCCTTCCCCACAGTGCCTGTACAGTTGTGCTCACAGCACTGTGGTTGCGGCGCCTGTAGAGCTATCGCAGGCGTGGCTGGCCATCTAGATTCAAATTACACACATAATCATGTTATTCGAGTCTATTTCATCAGTGGAGGCATTTTTTCAATTTTATCCGAGCAATTGGGGCCAACCCACTACCAATTAGGAATTGCAATGACTGCTATTTAAATTAGGCCTACTTATCGATCTTTATGCGAAATTTTGGGACTACCGTTATTTTTACGACAGCACCACCGCCGGGGCAGACGTCGTGATGCCACCGCCCTGGCACTTCATTCTGTACGACTTATATTAGATGCCTGGTGATGGTTTACCCTACATATATCTATTCTTTGGTACGGTACGAGGAGAGGCGCAGAGACCTATAGGGATGTTTGCCCGGGGTGTGTAATATCGGGGAAGTAGGCCCACATCCTTGTCACACCGGTATAACAATATAGGCCTACAAGTACTAAGCTACCGGTATTACTTGTAATGAAAAACAGGCCTATAACTGCATGTGCCTAGTAGGATTGTAGTACTTGTATGAGGTCGCAGGCCATCATAACAGTATTTGATTGACTGAAATATTCAATCCATCATTTTTATTTTCAATTTCCTGGGTTTAAATATATTTTTCATCATAGGCTAGACCAAGTAGAGCCTAGGCTTCGACTGAAATATTTTACACCCGAACAATGGCAAGACTGCCATTTTATTTCTAGAATGGTGCATGCAAGTGTTGTGGACGAAGTACTGCATTTTTTAAATTATTCTATCCTAACGATAATCAACACCTTGACGTGGTGTTGGGGCTTGCGTGACCCAATGATCTCCAGAGCTGTTGCTGGGAGCATTGTATTTGCTCCCAGCAAGGTTACTCATGGCGATAAAGTCTGGAGTGAGGGTCCAGACCTAGTTCGGACCGTCTCGGTCGAGTGGAAGCATTTTGCTGACCGAAGTATATGGAGGGAGTATGGAAACTTGCCTTTATATTTTCATTTCATTTCGTTTTCTATTCACTTTTCTCTTCATCTTTCGTCTTCTTCCCTTTCTTTTCTTTTTTCAAATCGTCTTATCTTACTTCTCTAGTTCTTGCTATCCCGCTTTCTCCATATACTTGAAACATCCACATACATTGACAACTATGGCATAGTACACGGACATGCACATAGGCGCAAAATGACCTCGCTGTCGACGCGCCTTTAAACCCTAACACTAATATATTATGGCATAATTACTACTGTAAATTATTATTAGAGTTAGACGTAATATGCATGCCAAGAGTATTGATCAGCTTACCGTTTGAGTTGAGGGAAATCGATAAACCCATTGCGGATGATGGCGATAATCCTGGATGGAGACGTTTCAACGTGAAAGAAATTCACCAAAGTGAAAAACAGTCCACGCTCCTTTTACATCCACAGAATATTGTATTCCTCCACACGAGCGGATCGGAGGACATTGGGCTGGGTGCGTTCAGTAATGTATTTATTACAAAAATAATAATTATTAAATTGAAAAATTACGAAATTATGACCACTTCAACTGGTGGCATTTATGGGAACTACAATAGACCGATCTGTTCTCCGTTACATACACACGTGCTGCTTGAAGGTGTAAGTGTGTACAAAGTATTTATTGTATGTAAAGTGCTCAGCGAGTCTATCGAGAAATTCTCTTCAATTAGTAATAATATTACAGTTAATTTCAATGTTCTAGTGCATGTCGATAATATCGCTGAGCTTGTAAGTACGCAGACTACTCTTGTTGTACCATTCTGTTCAATTACCCCTAGGCCTATTTATATACAGGCTAGGCCCTATACTAGACGAGTAGGTCTACATACAATACAGTACAATACGAGTACAAAGCTGAACATCTACATTTATTGCCATTCGAGTTAACTAGGCCCAGGATGTCTAAGACTATGCATGACTCTATGGATATAATGCGTTTAGCTAAAATTCTTGCTGGACTTGTTAACAATGTTGAGGAGCTAGAACAAGGTCTACCAAGCATCTACCTTGTTGTATAAAAGTAACACACGCGCAAACAGAGTACGACTGTTCATGTGGTGGCAACGAAACAAAGGTAACATCAGAAACTCCACCATTTCATTTCATTTCATTTCATTTATTTATTCATCCAAATAGATCGTTACATAGGATTATGTATACAATATATGGCAAGTCAATACAAATATAAAATTATAACATAAATACAAACGTACTTCGCTCATCAATTGTAAAAATTCTATAAACATTTCAAGAGTACGTAAAGTATTATCAGGATAAAAATAATATGAAAGTAAGAGATATATCAGATATAGAATAGTAGCGGAGTAAGTGTTATTTTTTATAAATACCTAACACATACAACTTTGTCCAGTAATGATAAAATTTAAATATAATAATAATGTACTGTATACGTAAATACAATTCTAGTGGCGTAATAGTGTTATTTATATAAAACTCAACACGCACGTCGATCTTCTAAGCAATTAATAAGAAAATAACGTTAATAATACATTGCATTATAATACTGGGCCTGGATTCACAAAGAGTTGTATCTCTTACAACGTCGTAAACTACAACCGTTATTGGACTTACTACCAGACTTGGTTGCAAGTCGTATTCACGAAAAGTTGTAAGGAAAAGTATTAAGGATAGTTGGTTATAAAGTTACTACTAGTCAAGACTGGTAGTATCGTGGTTTTAGTGGATGCAAACTTTCACAAAATGGAGGTTTTTCATCACCTCGAATTTAAAAATAATCATTAAAAATATTTCACGAGTTTTGAAGATACGTACATGTTTTTGTGAGCGTAAATATTCAACCGCCAAGTGTTTAAAATACAGCCAGCTATATTATATTCAAGGTTCTTGAATACGATTCCAACATAACCCTACTAGGCCTAGGGCCTACCAGCTGATTGATAGTGGGCTATGCTCTCACAGCCTTTACTGTTAGTATAATATGTGTTTAAAGCCTAGAATTATGTTTAAAAGGAAGAAAATATGAATAATGTTATATAGGGCCAGGCAGAGTATTTGTCGTTCGCTTAATGTTCTTGACTTTACTGCATTATTTTCGTTTCTCAAAGCTTGTGATTTTAGACCTATGTAGGTTAGGTTAGTACGAACCAGAGCCTAGGCCTATTTTGGACTTGATAGGCCTAGACAAATTCAATGTCCAGACGTACACACAGCACCAATGCTTGAAATGATCTAAAACAATTGCAGATTACTACAGGCCTACCGCCTAGGACCATTGAGTACCGGCATGGAGTAGGCCTAAGACGTAGGCTAAACGTAGTTGGTCTGTGGGTATACCAGGCCATCAATGTCTCTGCCTGTAGACTTGGATATAATACCATCCCCAGATAGAGAGCGTACAGGTCATCCCGCACTAATGGGCCTAGCTTATTCACCAACTTGAATATTACGTAGGGCCTAGTCACCGAGTTGATCAGTGTGCAGTTCATGTTATGTCAATGTCTCAGTCTATTTTTTATTACCCTTGATATATCTTCCACTAATCTGTTGTTGTGTAGGCCTAGGTATATATACTTTTTACCATTTTTTATTTACATTGTGTTTAACGACTCATTGTAGCCTACTGACGACTAAGATCTATTGGCGTCGTTGAATCATGAATGAGATGATGGGAAGATAAGATGATAGGTTATTTTACTATGCGTTTTTGGATGGTGGGAAGGAGGCTGTTGTGCCTGTTGAGGAACCATCTCCGTATCAGCTTAAACGACAGGAAAATCATCATAAATCCTCTGTCAGGATGGTTGACCGTGATGGGAATCGAGACCCGGTCTACTGAATGACGGATTAGCGTACTAGCCACTGATCCACCCGTACAGAAGTAGCCAAGGGCGTACGTAATTTTCTTGATCATGTATGAGCGGATGATACATAAATAATATTTACTGAATCACATTCATTATGCGGGACTAGAACCCTCGTCCAATTTGACTTCAGTTCGCAAAGCGATGAAATTGGTTGTATAACTATATTTGTAATATCAATAGCGATGCAATTGACTGATTAAGCCATTGTGGGCGACTAACCTATTCCTAGCTCTTATCCCACTTACTTTCCTGTAGCCGGCCCTACAATGCTGAATATACTGCATGCCCTTAATGAGGATGTAGACCACCTGATATTGAACACCCACCTGTGGAACCTCTAGTCCATCCTGGACGAGTTTTCAAAGATCGTTTGGACCCGTTGAATGTGCCCGAGTCCCATTTGCTTTGGCATTACCGTTTTCCCACGGCACGTAATATTGGAATTGTGTGCTACATTGGAGGACCGGCTCACAAGACCAACTGCTAGATCCCACGCCTTGCCTGTCCCTACACAAATTCTAACGGCATTGCGCTTTTTTGCTTCGGGGACTTTTCAAAATGTGATGGGAGACGTTACTGGCATCAGTCAATCAAGCTGCTCGCGTGTGATTCGCATCGTCGGTAATGCTCTTACCGAGATCTCACATCAATACATCGTCTTCCCTCTGGCTAATGCACAGTATGTAGCGAGAGTGAAAGCAGGTACGTTTCATACTATATTTTCACACGTAGATATATTTCTATATTGTCTATGGAGGTATTTCCCATGTAGGCCCAAGGCATATTTATGTGTACAGTTGCTAGGCCTACATATAGTTGCTACATATCATTTAATAGATCAGTAGGCCTATGCCATTGAATTATAATATATTGGTTAATATATATTGGTATAATATATTGGTTAGTAATACAACAGCTTACCTCGTAGAAGAGGAAATATAGTCAACACCCTAGAACTAGGGTTTGACTATATTTCTAAGGCAATCCCAATGAGTTAGAATGTGTCCATTCCTACTAACTTTAACTATTGACTTTATAATACACTCATTGCTATAAATAACTTTTAAACCCGACTCGTGGCTGATGATTAAAAAATAAAAACTGCCGATACACTCTGTCGTGTACCAGTTGGACCAGGCTGGTTACATCTCTAGTTGTTTCTTGAGCAATGCATTGTACCTACATATTATTATGTCTCATGGTGATTTTTTTGTTACAGAATTTCATAATATTCCGGAATTTCCCAATGTTGTTGGTGTCATTGACGGCACACTGATAAACATTAAGGGGCCATCGGAGGATGAACCTGCTTTCGTCGATAGGTACTGGAATCATAGTTTCAACTGCCAGGTTGTGTGTGCTCCTGGCCAGCAGATTGCTCGCTGGCCGGGCAGCACACGTGACCAGTTCAACTACAGCCAGAGCGCTCTCAAACAGCAACTCGATGATGGCGTCGTCCCTTCAGGCTGGCTTCTCGGTATGCATAAATAATTTCATACATTTTTAAATATTACATAACCCAACCTCAACTTTTTGATGCAATTGGACGGTTATATTTTTATACTCAAATTAAAAGGTAGGTCTAGTGGTAGGTCCCTCCCTCCCTATTATTTTTTTGATGAAAGAAATTTAGTTCTGAACTTAGATGAAACTTTGCAAATAATTGATTCAAAAATGGGATTGCCATGAACTTGGCCACATTGCTGTTGCTTTGTTTTTATTATTTTCATTTCACAATGCGTATAACGATAGAGAAAGTTCGCTATGTCAAGACTTGGTAGACATTATGATAATAACTAGTAAGATGCAGATTATATTGCGTACGCTGTTCTGATGTCAAAGAGAGGTTTATATCAAGAAGATGTTTTTAACTGAAAACTCATTGTTTTAGGGCAAAATGGTATTGTGTTTGACATTTCCAAACAAGTCCCACCTAAAAGAAGACAAAATCCATCTGAGAATAACTGCATGTTGTTTGCCGCATAATTTGTGCATCCAAAGGAATGTTCCCCTTTTGGATGAACCAATTATGCAGCATCGGATGCCTGTTATTATTGATGATAACCAACCACAGAGGAATGACCGCAATGCTGTGATCATGCGCAGACTGCTTATTGCTCAGAGGTTTGATGTGTGATATCGGTACGGGTAGGGTATCTAGCACACGATGATCCTGGTACAATCCTTGTACAATACTGATAATCCAAATATATGTATGTATCAATAGTATCAATATCAGTATAATTTATGTCAATAGTAGGCCCTACCATTGACTATGCAAGTTGCCCTTACTACATTAAATACTGGTAACCAAACATTAAATTTGTTTCAATATCTTCATTTTCTTATACCCTGTACTGATAAAACTAGAACTACGGACGGTATTCATAGTATAGGCTAATTGATATTATCAGAAGGTTATTATCAAAGTTGTGGATAAATATTCCATGTAGGTTCTAGTTGAAGGATGATAAAGCAGCACTAGTATTACGAGCCGTTTCGTTGTAGTTCTCGTTGGCTGTTCTTTGTAATTCCAATAAGGGATCCAATCTGCCGGAGTGCAACTACTGTTTCGTGGCCTTGGCTAACCAATGCTGTCGATGCGGTTGCTCTGTAAAAGTTACGTAATTGTTCGGACATATATTGTGAATGACATTCATTCAATGATCATTTATTTACTCGATTATTTTTTAATTGTAAATTAATCATTCAACGATTGATCAATGAAGCCTATTATGACAAATTCAGTTAATCGATATCACCATTTCCAAGCTGACTTACCCTGACATCAGTGTTTGTGTGCCCTGGGTGTTTGTGGATGTGGGCATTGTAAACAGTACCTCCACTATTGGATCATCAGTGATCAGCTCATTGGGATCAACAGTGATCAGCTCATTGGTATCATCAGTGATCAGCTCATTGGGACCATCAGTGATCAGCTCATTGGGATCATCAGTGATCAGCTCATTGGGATCATCAGTGATCAGCTCATTGGGATCATCAGTGATCAGCTCATTGGGATCATCAGTGATCAGCTCATTGGGATCATCAGTGATCAGCTCATTGGGATCATCAGTGATCAGCTCATTGGGATCATCAGTGATCAGCTCATTGGGATCATCAGTGATCAGCTCATTGGGATCATCAGTGATCAGCTCATTGGGATCAACAGTGATCAGCTCATTGGGATCATCAGTGATCAGCTCATTGGGATCATCAGTGATCAGCTCATTGGGATCAACAGTGATCAGCTCATTGGGATCATCAGTGATCAGCTCATTGGGATCAACAGTGATCAGCTCATTGGGATCATCAGTGATCAGCTCATTGGGATCATCAGTGACAGCTCATTGGTGGGTCACAGTGATCAGCTCATTGGGATCACAGTGATCAGCTCATTGGGATCAACAGTGATCAGCTCATTGGGATCATCAGTGATCAGCTCATTGGGATCATCAGTGATCAGCTCATTGGGATCATCAGTGATCAGCTCATTGGGATCATCAGTGATCAGCTCATTGGGATCATCAGTGATCAGCTCATTGGGATCATCAGTGATCAGCTCATTGGGACCATCAGTGATCAGCTCATTGGGATCGTCCACATCGGATTCCTCCTCGTTAGCTTGTTCATAATTTATTCTCTCCCCTACAAAATAAATACCGGCAGAGGTAGTACTTTATGCCTAGTAGTGGTTTGTTCAGATAGAAAGGACGTGTTTCAATAATATGTTTCTGATGGTTTGTTTTACAGCAGGTCAAAAACCGCCAACGTAGAATTGAGTAAAAATACCAAAACTGAACCTTTTCCTCTAATGCCAACATTGGGGTAGTGAGAGTGGATGGGCTGCAATGCAGACAGCAAGTTTTTACACTTTTAATTCATGAATTTCTCACCCAGCCATTCAATCTACGGTACTACAAGTACAACATTATTTTCATTACATTCTGTATTGTCTACTTGTCAAATTATGCTTTAGCCACAGGCACAGAACACATTTTACTGTAGGGGGCCTGTAGATGTTTCATTTGAATGAGCCGTAACTTTATATTATCACATTTTGAAATGCGATGGGTTTCAAGGTGTAACAATAATTGTACCGGTATTTATGTTTCAAATATTTCAATTAAGACACTGTATCAACCTTGTGGATTATTATTATTAGTCTACAAGTGATAATCTACTGTAGGCCTACTTATATATAACTAGCCTTAGCCTCGCGTTTGAAATTCGCGAACTTTTGACTAATTCGCGAAGCAGTTGGCCCGTACGCTATCAAGTTCTTTTCTAACTCTTTATTCTTATGGTCCTACTTTATGCTCAGGATTGATCGTACCTTCATGATCCTAAACTGTATTTTTTATCAGGAATCGAAGTTTCCAATTGTTATGATTTATTCATTATTTATAATTTATTTATTTATTAGTGTTTCTATACAGTGTAATTAATACATTATATTACACTGTATACAGGTGGTGAGAATAGAGCAGGAGCCCCGTAACAACATGTGCCTCACTACCTGCATAATAATATAAATTATACAAATTATAATGAATTGAGAAAAAATGAATTGAGAATAAAAATAACTAAATATGAAATACAAATGCCTAAAATAATGCCTAATCTGAAATATATGAAGTTTAAAGTATCAAAAGTTTGAAATATTTAAAGTTAAAGTATCTAATTAAGAAAAACTGTTCTGAGTTGGCTACGAAATGTATCAAAAGAATCATCTGTTCTTATATTGACATGTAAAGAGTTATAGAAAACGGCAGACCGAAAATAGAATCCTCTTTGATATTGCGTGGTTCTGGCGAATGGAGGTTTTAATGTGGCCAATGTGATCAAGAATTAATTGTGCAAGAGAGTTTAGCCTTACCATACTGTATTTTATAACTATTGGTAGGTATTTTCATATTACTGTAGGCCTACATCATGTATTGAAATTTGGAACCTATGAAAGTATGAGGGCTAACTCACTAATGATTATTCTCTGGTTTATATATCAGTCTATTGCATTAAACTTATTTTTGTAAGCAAATCTAATTACATTCATTTTCTATACTTTCGTTGGTCTTAAACCAAATGAAAACACTACTCTCGTAGCTCCATGTGGTCACCCCTACCGGTAATCGAAGTTTTTGAAAATAATTCATCATACTTGTAAGTGGATGCCCAGGCAGATCACCGCCAACCTCGATCCCACCGTCAATCCCTTGCAAAGCTGTTTCGCCTATTATGCCCGACAGCCGTTCACTTGATAAACAAGGCCTCTTCGGGGGCGGACCACCGCGACCCGTCTGCCCCAGTTCTCTGCGGTATGTGGAGACTGAAACCAAATGGCCGTAAGGTATTTCGTTGTCAATTAATTATGGGAGGACTAGGAGGAATATGTAATCACAGGCAACTTTTGTGCTCTAATATTAAGTGTTACTAAGTTGTGCATTTGAAAGTATGGTAATCAAGTTGTTAGGATCAGGACTTGAATAACTGCACATCATTAATTAGTTTCTAGCGTAGGCCAGGGCCTACTATGCATACCGCCACCGATATGCAACCCTTGCATTCTCACTTCTTGGGGCTTACCTTCCTTTTTTGCTGTACATTTGAAACATTTATATTTTGATTTTATTTCCTCAACAGATCTTTGGTACATTGACACCGCATTCACAGCGTTACAAATCTGGAGCCAAGCTTGATTTTTTTTCTGGTGTGTGAGATTGGGTGTAAATTTCCCATTTATAATGGATTTCCTTTGGTCAACCCCATCCACCAATGCCTTAAGCTCATCCTCGCTGAAGTTGGGAGATCTCTTTCTCTTATTTACAGCACCTTGATCCAGATTATCCAATTCTGCCATAATCTATGGAAGTAGAGAGAGATCAAGTTCAATTTCATATGACCTAGGGTAGGCCTAATCCTACTTCTAGCATAAGCCAATTTTAGCAACAACAGTCTTGCTATTTGGGCCTTATTAAATACTAATTGTGTCTTTATACTATATATTTTACATTTATAAATTGGTCTAGACCTACTTCATTTAAATTCTCAGTTATTCTATTAATTTACTTACTAGATATCTCAGATTTTCTTGGTCTTTCGTCTTCCAAAGTTTTGAGGAATTCGAACGAAATGTGTAGTTATTGCACATTGTTGACCTAATAGTTCGAATTTCAAAGTGTATCGAGTATTCGCGCTTCGATCTCATTGGTCGACTTATGGAACTAGTGACGTCACTCGGTAGCGTCATATCGTACGACGACGAACGTTAATACCGAGGTACAACTTTCTTAAAACTTTCTGTGAATAGGTAATAAGAATGCAACCGTAATAAAGTTACGACGTCGTATGTCGGTTGTACTTAACAATGGTTGTAGCGCTACGACGTTATAAGATACAACTCTTTGTGAATCCAGGCCCTGGAATATATAGCCAAGAAAAATAACATAAAATTGGTACTACAGAGATAATTTTGTCATTTTTATTATACTATTATATTTATTCACGATGCGACTATAGTTTAAACTTCTATAAACATATACATCATTTTACACAGCAGGCACAGGCAGATAAACTTGTAAAGTTATTTCAGACAGCTCATATTAGGCCTACATACATACCGGCATAGAGGAAGGGTACCGGTAATACAGGTAAAAATCATGTTGGTATATTCAAACATATTAAACATATACGTACATACTTCGAAATCAGGTTCAGTTTATTAAAAACTAATGGATATGACTCAGTTTCTTGACATGTAGAGCAGATGTACACTAGGCAAGAAGTCTCACGACAACAGTTTTCTAAATATTAATTTGATTTGTTTCATTGGTCCCAGTCGCCCATGCGTTTTGGTACCTAGGCCTATATACATTTTAGCTAGCACTTTTTTATTTTCATTCTTTTATTTTAATTCTTTATTTAAACAATATATTTGAATAACAATGATTGCTCAAACTTAGGCGGGGTTCACTTATAATAGTGGTCTTCCACTCAAACCTTCACAATGAAATATGATGATAATATTAGAAATGTAATAGAAATAGAAATGATGTAATAAAATGTAGGTATTGGTGATGAATGATAGAGCTTGAGGAAAGTTTGAATAAATGATAGTGGTAATGGTGAGCTTGAAATGTGACGTTGAGGGGGTGGAATTCTTTAGTGATAAAATGCCTTGTCGATGAGGAATGACTTGAGTGAGGATTTGAATGTAGGATATGTGGGCGAAGATTCAATGTGGTTTGGAAGGTTATTGTAAATGACGGAGCAGAGATGTTTTGGACTTCTTGTGGAGAGAGATGAAGATATTGAGGTTGGATCGGGTGGAGTGGGAGTGTACTGAGGAGTTGAGATGGAATTGATCAGGATGAAGGTGAACAAAAGTGACTGCTGTTCGGATTAGAGTAGAGGTAAGAGTCAGGATGCGGAGGGAAGTGAAGTAGGGTTTGTAGGATTGACGACGTGATAGACCCGCAATGATTCGAATCGCTCGTTTCTGGAGGATGAAGATGCGGTTGGATGCGGGAGATGAGCCCCAGAACAGGAGTCCATATGAAATAAGGGAGTGAATATGAGCGTGGTAGACAGTAATGAGAGAGGAAGGGTTGACAATGAGCCGCTTCGAATGCGGGAAGAGGTAGCATGGATGTGGGGGGCCCAGTCGAGGGTATCGGTCAAGGTGATGCCTAGGAAAGTAGCGTGAGTGGAAGTTCATGAAGACAGTTTTGGTGAGGTGGAGGGAGAGATGGTTTTGTCCACAGAACGAGGACATGGAGGAGACTTGGTGGTTGACAGTGTTGATCAGAGAGAGCATGAATGATTTTGGAGATGTTAAAAGGTGACTGGTGTCATCGGCATAGATGGAGAGGGTAACATAATTCAAGTTGAATGGGAGGTCGTTAATTTAGAAGGAGGAGAAGTGGACCAAGGACTGAACCTTGTGGAACGCCTTTCAGGATGCATAGAGGGGTCGAGATGTGGGAGGTGTTGGGTGCTGAGGAACGTATATCGACCATCTGGGTGCGGCCATGGAGAAAAGAGGCTACCCAGTCGTGTGCTATACCATTGATGTCAAGGGGTTTGAGTTTGGAAAGGAGGGTAGGATGATCTATCGTGTCAAATGCTTTGCTGAGATCATAGAAGACGCCGATAGCATTGCCTCGTTTATCAAGGGCAGAATAGAGGTCAGAGAGAAAGGAGAATATTGCAGTGGTGGTGGATCGATTAGCACGGAATCCATGTTGACTCTGGGAGAGTATGTTGTGCTTATTTAGGATTTGTGAAATATGTATTCAAATATTTTGGAGAAAGATGAGATTAGTGATATGGGTCTATGGTTTGCTGGGTCTGCTTTGTTACCTTTTTTGTGGATGGGTAAGATTATGGATTGTTTCAGAAGAGTTGGGAAGACGTGAATTTGTAATTGTTGTGGTTTGTAGCTTGAGGTATCAATAACGTCCTTTTGGCCAAGATCAGAGTGTAGTTTTTTTATTCAGAAATAATTTTCAATACATGTTATGGTGACTAAGAATTAATGTTAACAAAATCCGTATTAGTGGATTGAAATATGAGAACATAGCATGAAATATAAAAAAAAATCGACCAAAACTGACCACCATGGCCATGATTCGATAAAAAAAATTGAAATTACATAATATGTAAGAATATATTTATTTATAGTGGGTAGCAAAAACAATGCCACCCAAACATAACGCTAATTCTGCAATACAGAATACAGAATAGTAATAAAAACTGCCTTTTATCCCAACCAGAGCCAACCACTTGAAATTTAACGTGATATCGAAAAAATGAATGATATAGAAGAGAATTTAGAAAACTGAATCTACTAAAGAAGGCTCTGGTTGGTGCAATGAAACAATATACGAACTAAATAATATGAAAAACTACTCTATGTCCCATGACCGAGGAAAGGTTTTGTGGTAGGGCAGTAACGGCTCCCCACCCTGGCCCCACCTGCGTGCGCAGTTCAGGTGGGTGCAGGATGCGGTTGGCACGTCCATAGACCCTACCCCCCGTTGCGGACTGACCCGTAATCAAAGCTGCCCACAACAGGGTGTGACCATGCTACGACTAACCATATAAATAACTAATGATAACCAGGATAACTATAGCTAAACTCCCCTGGCAGACCCATAAGAAGATAACAACATGAATCCAGCTAGTCGACGTACTGCCGGACGCCGGAGACGTGTTCCACGTAGATGTCCCGGGACCATCTAATCGTGTCGAACACCATCAACTTCCGCATTAGCGCACAATAACCCTGGGAGCAACCCAACCACCGGAGAACCGGTTCGTTGGATGTATCCCAGGATCCGAGTGCGCCAACGATGAGGGCGTCCAGTTGCACGGTCCAGCCGGCAGCCGCGAGCCGTTCTGCCAAGGGAGTATAAATGCCTACCTTGGTTTGTCTCGCCGAATGGAAAGCGGCAATCCGATTCTCGAACGGTATTGTGACGTCGACGATGAAAACCTTTTTCAAAACATCATCGACGACCACCACATCCGGACGAAGATCGGACTGTACATCGCCGATGCGGACGGCCTGGTTTTTCCGCACCACCCCAAGCCGCGCCGGAATCGCCTTAACAAGGCGATCCAACACGGCATTGTGGCGGCGCTGGTAGGCAGCAGTGTGGACGGCATAGCAGTGTCCCACAACGTGAGGCAACGTCTCGCTGTGGTAGCCGCACCGTCTACACCGCTTATCCCCGTTGCCAAACCGCCGGCACCCATTCAGCGGGACGCAGCCGAGTCGCGCTCGATGGATGAAGCGCCAGTCGGCAAACCGAGTAAAGCCACCTGACCTCAGGAAGTGATTTGACACTGAGGACAACTTTGACACCTCGAAAACCTTACCCTGGTCAGGCTTGCGTTGAAGACGCTCCGAATAGTGCCTTCGCAGGGCTGCACGTATGTTGCGGTTCACAAGGTGCCGCTTATTCTCGGGGATCCTAATGATCCCCCCCGGGCGCTCAGGGTGCGGCAGGGTGACCTGGACTTCCCGTGGTGAGAAGTGATTGATCGATCTTCCTGAGATCAGTCTTGATCTGGTCAATGTCCTGGAGGGGGGTCTGAAGCACGCGAAATCCTGTAGGCACTCCCAAATGCCTGTACTCCTCCCCATCACCCAGCGTCTCCAGTTCTCCATTTTGGATTGTGAAATTGGTCGGCACAGCTGAGCGCTGTGCCTTGCAAACAACATGGAGGCTGGCACACTCGGGTGGCTTGAAAGATAGGCCACACCAGGTGGCTGCCTCGGAGACAACGTTCAGGAGACGCTGGAGTGATGGGGCATTGTCCGCCTGGAGAACCAAGTCGTCGGCATAGGCTAAGATGTTGACAGGTTCCCCGTGGACAATGACGGAGTCGGTGCCTTGAATATGCAGGGCTGCCCTGATCACTGGCTCGATGGCCAGATTGAAAATGATGGGACTAAGTGGGCAGCCCTGCTTGACACCTGCATTTATGGCAATGTCATCGGTCTCCCCCCCTGGTGTTCTGATGTTAGTGGTACACCCGGTATACAAGTCCTCAATGATATCAACCATGGACTGGGGGAGACCGAACTGCCTCAGGATGTTGAGGATGTGCGCGTGCGGCACAGACCCGAATGCATTGGCCAGATCAGGAGGTGACGAACAGTGAGTGGCTCAAGGCACTCCTCACATTCAGGCGGCTCTTCTCGCCTGAGGAGATGACCGTGGGTAAGCAAGGTGTGTCCAATACGCAAGCGAGTCAGTAACGTCTCTTCCTTACGGTTTTTCCTTGTTGAAGAGTTCCAAGAAAAAATGGATGTTTTAATTTCCCTTAGCTTATTGTTATTTAAAATATTCCATGATTCTTGCCAGCAAGATTTCATGGAACACTTGAAAGAATTTTTTAAATCGCTAACCGGAACAATCGAGTTGAAAGCCCGTTGTTTCAGGGTAGCTTCTTTAGCAGCTAGGTCTGCCTTTTCATTTCCTGGGATTCCTGCGTGACCTGGTATCCAGCAAAACACTACCTCTGTGCCCTGAGATTTCATCTCTAGAAGAAGGGTCTGTATATTCTGCACGAGAGGGTGAGATGGATAGATGGTGTCCAAGGCCTGCAAGGAACTAAGGGAATCGGAGCATATCAAGAATTTATCATTTCTATTCCGATTTGCGAACTTGAGAGCCTGTGCAATAGCGAATAGCTCGGCAGTGTAAACGCTGCAGATAGAATTCAACTTGAAACATCGACTCATAGAATTGGAAGTGAAAGCACACCCGACAGCATTCTCCAGCTTGGAGCCATCGGTGAAAATAAAATGGTGTTGCTGGTATAATGCACAAAGTTCGTTGAAATATTGTTGGTACACCGAGTTAGGAGTTGATGCCTTGGCATGCTGAGCAAGTTGCGTCAGACACACCGGTCGGGGTACGGTCCACGGAGCAACTTCTCCACAACCAGATGGGTAAACCTCTGGTAGATTGGTCAGAGGGTGACCTAGCTGCTCCCGGAAAAAATTGCAAAGTATGGAAAATTCTCATAAGAATAAGCCGGAGGCGAAATACTTGGGAAACGAACATTTTCCAGAAGCTTTCAAATCATACAGAATATGAAAACAACCATCATACACATTATCAATAATTTGTACAACAATCGGATGAGGTATAACGAAGAAAACGCTATAAAAGTACGACATTTCATTGAATATCAGGATCAAAACATGTAATGCAAAGTGTATGTGCGACAGGTTGCTCTATAAATAGCAACACTTTGCACGTAAGGTTTTTCAACGTTTGAAGTCATCCAAGGTCTGTAGATGTAGATTGAGCTGACAGAATATTTTTTAATCCCAGATTCTACGCTTCTTCTAGATTCTTCTACGCTCATCTCACAACGCCCATTCTGCGTTTTCCTAGTATACTAATAAGACTAATATAGATAAACATATTACATAATCAATATTTATATCCCAATCCTCATCACTCTTTACAGCACTCATGAATGCCGGGCATGGTCGCGGGCGGGGCAACGGCCGCGGGGCAACGGCCGCGGGCGTGGCCAAGAATTATACAACCACGCCGGGTTCATTGGCCCACAAATTATACATCACCCAAATTTCCAGCCACAATTTCAAATGTATCAACCTCCCCAACAACCCAGACTCAACCCCAATTTGGAACCTCAACAGCCCTATCATTCAGCCAATAATGTTCATCAACCACCCACCTACAGCCATCAGCAATCCCCCTACAGTTTCCAACAATACCCGGAACACATTCCACAAGTCAACCCCCAACACATCCCTAGTCAGCCCGAAGTTTTCAACTCATGTACTTATTATCCTTTACAAGCTCAACAGGCAACAGCACCCGCACAGTACATTCAACAGTGAATATTCCAAAATTCATAATTAGCCTAACCCAAATCAGTACTTTTATTTCAATTCTTTTTCAAACATTCAATAAACGATATTCTAAATTTTTACGTCCCCCCTCCCACCCACAGATAAAGCACTATGCTGGAAAACAAAACATAATTAAAACTCTAAAATTTCTACTGAATATAGTAACAACCATTGTACACATTTTCAAAGATTTATAGATCAATCGAATGTGTAATAACGAAGAAAACCAATTTTCAAATTAATTTTTTCCTTATCAATAAAAGCAATTTGGAAAGCAATTAAAGGAACTATTAAATGTGAGCAACAAGTGTCACCAATACATTAAAACGATTAAGATCTGTGATGGATATAAAGAAAGCATTGGTACCTTTGTTGGGAAACCAAGGTCCATATATCAAGAGACAGCCGCGGTTTTTAAACTTTTTAAGTGATCCATGGCCTGTAGATGTATATTGAGCTGACAAAATGTTCTTAATTCTTCATTTCCATACTTCTAAGCTCATCTCACAACGCATATAAGGCGTTTTCCTAGTTAACCTCATGATAAAAACACCATTTAAATACTGCATAATCACTTTATTCATATCTTGTCTCCCAGCATAGTACTTTGGCTGTTTGCTAAGAAGTACCTACTATATACACTGTTATTGTAACAATTTAAAATATTTATCCAAATGAAAATTTGATATGAAATGATATTTAACGTTGTCTATTTTTCTTCATTTCGTACAAAACATATTATTTTTAGGTCTCCAAAATCTTCGACTTCTTACAAATACAGTGGACCAATTGGATTTCGAAGAATAAACATATAGGCCTAGTCTAAATATGATAATTTATTCATAATCAACGAGTTATACAATAAGGCCTACGTTTTGCGATGACCGTTAGTACGCTATTACCCTTAAATATCACTCTAAAAAACTCAGCGCCCAGAGCTGAAATTTACAATATTTTCGATAAGGGAAGATTCCAGGATAACAAAGATGAACAAAAAAGTAAAGGGCTGATTTCGATTGTTAACATGTCCAGGATCATCCCCATATAGGTCAATATGCGGCACAAATACCGACAACCCTTAAATATCACTCGAAAAAACTCAGCGCTCAGAGCTGAAATTCACAATATTTTCGATAAGGGAAGATTCCAAAGATGTAACAAAAAAGTTATGGGCTGATTTCGATTGTAAACATGTCTGTGATCATCTCGATATAGGTCAATATGCGGCACAAATACCACCAACCCTTAGATATCACTTTCCTAATCTCAGCGCCCAGAGATGAAAATAACAATATTTTAGATAAGGAAGTTTCTGTGAGAACAAAGATGGAACAGAAAAGGTTAGGGGCTGATTTCGATTGGGGAGATGTCTTCAGTGTATTTTTTCGTGGGTTGACCCTACTATTCATTTACGCAGAGTACTGGACGTCCTAAATTGGTTCTAGCTTTTTTTTTACATACTTGGCTAACCTCAAATACAGTGTTCCGAAGCTTGGTTCATCTCACTCGGGCGATGGAATAATTTTCGGGCGCTGGGTGCCAGTTTGACATTCGTGTCTATTTCTTTGTTTACACTATATATTGTATACACAAACAAACAAACAAACAGGCCCGAATTTTCTCAATGTTAAATTGAAGAATTATTCACCAGCTCCGCTCGCTCATCCAATCAGGCCTAAGCACGCTTTTACATTTTCAGATACCCTCTCATTAATCCAGCCCTGAATATGCGGCGTCATGTGAGCAGGGATACCAGCCACGCTGCGACAATTGGGCGAGTTGATAACTTGACCCCAGGTCAAGTACGGGACGGCTGCACCACGCATCCTGCCAGATGGAGAACTGGAGGAAGAGAGGCAGCCGTGTTTCCGTACTGTCCTTGAAGGGAATAATGAGGAAGAAGGAGACACCGTGGTTTTTGCGTCACCACAAATGACATCCCTATTGCAGCGGGCCACAGAGATTCACTCTGATTGCACTTTCAAGGTATGAGCCTCAAGATCTTCAACGATCATTTATGAAATATACAACACATAGCGACCAGCTGGACAAGAGCAAGAGAGTTCTAGTTCTTAGACCTTAACATAACTCGACTACTTGGACCATCATTCAGACGCCTTGGTACCTATCTTTGGTCAGAGCGATTCACGGTGAACCACAAACAGTATTTATGGTACCGGAATTCGAACCCAGAACTTCCGAATGCAATCATACACTCATTGGAGAAGTGCAATGTTATAGCAAATTCACAATATTTACAATTTTATTTAGCTTTTCATCATGCATCGTGCTTGAAGATGAGTTTGAATTTTTTCAAAATTGATCAAGTTATTATTAAATTGAATTCCACTACAAAGAATGACATATTTCTATTTGTTTCCGTTTTTAAGGTCAGTTATAGGATAATGTATGTCTAATTGGTGATACTGTAGGATGTAAACGCTATACTAACTCCATCATAATAATATTGAACATATTCCTTCCAGGTGGTACCAAAACACCCTCATATTCAGCAGCTATTAACTATCCACGCTGGTGTACAAAATGCAACTGCCTATTACGTAAGTATAGCTCAAAACGGTGAAGCGGTTAAACTTGAGTGCTATATAAAATTAGTAGTAATTCGCATATCCCTCCACAGAACACAAGATCCCTATCATTCATTCATTCGACCTATAATAATCGGTTCGTGCATGGTGCTTATAAATAGAGAAATAGAGAAATTCACCATCACTAATGGTGAATTTCTCTATTTTTACAAGCACCATGCACGAACCCCCTTAAGCTGATTAGCACCACAGTTTAACCAAGGCTAGAAACCGTGGTCGCCAGAGTGCGTTTACATGGCACGGACCGGGGGCTGAACCGCGTAAACTCAAGTCTCAGCAGATGATAGGGTTAGAATCGTAGAAGACAAAGGACCTCGTGTAATTATAGTTGCTTCTTGTACTACTTGTCGCTTCTCTTCACCGAGATGACAGTGAGTGAACACGGCGACCTGTGAAGGAGTACGCTGGGCCAAATCGTACCGCGTGACACACACAATGCAGCTGTCTGTCTGAATATTGTATTGTAAGCACACATGCTATACCCGTGGTTCGCACTAGGCTCACAACTCTAGCTGCAAACACGCGGCGTTAACCCGGGCAATACGACGTGTAGAAACAGCTTCACCACTATTCACAATGTATAAAAGAAAACAGAAAAATACAAAAATTTCACAAAATTGAGACAGTCAATTTGTAATATATTTTCATGATGTATGCAGACATTTCCGGTCGTCTATGCGTTGATGACGCGGCGCACGGAGCAGGCGTACACACGACTTTTCAGTGACGTGAGAGATGTGTTGGCTGTCATCATGACTGACTTCGAGAGGGCGCTTCAGAACGCCCTGGAGCATGTGTTCCCGAATTCGGCACTCCATGGGTGCTATTTTCATTATGGCCAAGTAAGCATCAAATTTATTGATTGTTTTGAGCAAGCGAATTCAATTTTATTCCTATGAAGAAAAATATATATTTGAAAGAAATTTTGTTGACAGTATCTTTCGATGAGTCTCAAACCAATGAAAATATTGACATTTAAAAAGACTCCAATTGGAAAAATCAACGCTAAAAAGATGTAAAATTGTCGCTGCTGTATCCATTAAATTTATTCAACATGGACGTAATCTTGGTGTATTGTCTTATGTGTAAATGTGCTGGTTGAGTATGTGATACAATGCAATACATTGCAACAACTAGGGCCTATGGTATGGTATTATGTTCAAGGTCATTAGCAGACATACACCTGTTTCATTACATACTCACTTGGAAACACATAAGTAGGCCCTAAATGCATGCATTGATGCATCAATCTGAGCCACCATTTAGTTTTTAATAACATTTTCATGAAAATACATTTCATTTTTCATTGGCCGTCGTGAGTGGAGTACATTTCCAAGTTTCATTTAAAAATCAAGATAGTTTGTTTCACACAATATGAAAAATAATAAGAATAATCAGATGACTGCAATAATACTCCATTATATGGTCTGAAGATACATTGTTATTTTCAGGCCATTTGGCGAAAGTGCCAAAAGATCGGACTGGTACAATATTATGCGCAAGAAAACGGCGACTGCAGAAAATTTGTTAAGAAAGTTATTGCTCTGGCTCTTTTGCCCGCAGCGAGGATCGTCGAGGGAGTTCAAGCATTAGAGGTAAAGTTTCAACATTCACAAATAATACGTTGGCCTAATAGTGTCCTGGTGATGCGTTATTGGAGCGCTCACTGCTGTGAGGTCAGAGTTCGTGGTCAATAGGTAGGCCAACTAATTAGAAAGATAACAGTAAATATGTAATTTATAATATGCATCTACTAGGCAGACGCTATACGTGTTTCCCTCGAGTTGAAGGATGAGCTGTAAAATCAACACCTGTACTGCATCAACTATACCCTACTATAGTCACCTGACTTGAATAACCTAACCATGATGGCTCAACCCAGGCAGTTAGGTTAGGAAGCGTTAGATCAGGTCAGGTCCGAATCGGTACTAACCTGACCTAGATAACCCCAACCATGATGGCTCAACCCAGGCAGTTGGGCTAGGCCACGTTAGATCACGTCAGGTCCGAATCGGTACTAACCTGACCTAGACAACCCCAACCATGATGGCTCAACCCAGGCAGTTGGGTTAGGAAGCGTTGGATCAGGTCAGGTCAGGTTCGAGTCGGTACTTGTATGAGCCAGCGTGTTCACGGAAAAAATCAGACTGATCGCGCGAACCATCCGACTCGTGGAAAGCATTTTGTCGCATTTTTGTTCAAATACTTCAAAAAATTCGTTTTTTTCCATAAGTGGTGAAACCGATTTCTCCCCAAAACTACCGGTATACAGTTCTAAGAGCCGGTATTACGAATGGTTAGTTAGTGGATTGAGCAAAAGTTAGCGGATTACCTTGTTATCACCATTGGTTACATAAGATATTTTCGAACCTTTAATGAATGAATGAATGTTGGGTTTGGAGGCGCGTCCGACACCGAGGTCATTTTGCGCCTATACGATGAAATGAACCTTGCTGATCATGTGAAATGATGGTAGTGAATCTAGAAAATCATGTTCCGGTGTAAAAGGCCGGATACAGTTCATACACAATCTAATACTGAACTACTACTAATCCTCAAAATAATGTCACTAATTTTAATAATACTGATACTAATCCTGATAATACTGATTGTAATAATACTAATCTAATCATAATCGAGATCAAAAGAGACCGATCACGGTGTAAAGGGCCATGATCGGTGAACTACAACTACAATATTGAATGTCTAAGAACTAACTGCTATATCTAGGAGGATTTATAATAATGATTAAAACACCCATGATGTATCAAGTAAAATTCTAAATAGAAGATAAAAGTTCTGTTCGAACTAAAAAGTCTAAAATCTTATCTATCTCATTGGAGTCGTCAGCTAAAAGAGTCTTGATGTCGTCGCTCATGTTTAGTCTTAGTCTCATATCACAGTATTTATCACATGTAGTTAATATATGTTTTATAGTGAGCTGTGTGTCGCAGTCATCACACTCTGGAGGTTCTTCGCCACACAGAAGGAAACTGTGGGTGAGCCGACAATGTCCAATACGGAGGCGTGAAATAACGACTTCCTCACGACGCGACTGCCGGATAGAAGACTTCCATGCTGTCACATTGTTCTTTATTTCCCTTAGTTTATTATTGGTCGTAGAAGTCCATGCGGTTTGCCATTGTTTCTGAATAATTTCTCTCATTGATGCTTTCAGGTCGTTGTGTGGTACTAGACGTGAGTCGACATCGGTTCGAGAGGTCGCTTGTTTGGCAAAGAAGTCTGCTCTCTCATTACCATGGATATCAGCATGGCCAGGGATCCAACAAAGCAGTACCTTCCTTCCCTGCTTGTGAATCCTGGTAATTAACATTTGTGCATCTTGGATCATGGGGTGAGTAGGATAACACTCAATCATTGATTGGAGAGCACTCAGAGAGTCGCTGCAAATCATGTAATTGGAATCTGTATCATTAAGAATGAAAGTAAGAGCTCGAACAATTGCATATAATTCCGCTGTATAGACACTGCAAGTCGGTTCGAGTTTAAAATTGACATGATGATTCCCCACAACGAAGGCACATCCTACTGCACCGTTTAGTTTAGATCCATCAGTATATAAAATTTGAAACCAGCATATTTAAAAATCAGTTCATTGAAGAGTTGTTGGTATACTTGTGGAGCTGTCGTGGCTTTCGCGTTCTCCGCCAACGAGGTGATGATAGAAGGTCGATGGACCGTCCAAGGTGCCACAGCACTGCTTCTCACTGCCACTACGTCTGGAAGACTGTAGTCTAGGCGAGCAAGGAGTTCAGAGACTCTGATTGCAGTTGGACGGGTTGTGGAGGGACGTGAGGAATACTGAAGTGAATACGATGGCTGAATGTTGAGAATGATGCGGTTGGTTGGGTGATTTGGCAAACCTTTCATCTTGG
The DNA here is from genome assembly GCA_907164805.1 of Brachyptera putata. Lineage (NCBI taxonomy): Eukaryota > Metazoa > Arthropoda > Insecta > Plecoptera > Taeniopterygidae > Brachyptera > Brachyptera putata. The sequence continues at coordinate 1,153,811 of OU015466.1, read as the reverse complement.
CTACTAAACTGAGCATAGATAATCTCTTCGGTAAGTTAGTGGTGGTTCTCCAGCATCACACAATAAGCTAGGTATGGGGCTGGTGCGAAAAGCTCCAGTACATAACCTGAGTGCTGCATTATGGACCGGATCAAGCATTTCAATATACGATCTTCTGGCTGAGTTGTATACTACACACCCAAAGTCAAGCTTGGAGCGGATGAGGGATCGATATAGTCGAAGCATAGATGTACGGTCTGCACCCCAGGACTTGCCGCTTATCACCTTGAGAATATTCATGGTTTTCAAGCACTTGGCTTTCAAAAGTTTCAAGTGAGGGATCCAATTTAGTTTTTCGTCAAGGGTCATTCCCAGAAAACGGACAGTCTCTGTAAAAGGTAAACGTTATTTGCTAAAAACAATGAAGGATGTGGGTGGAATGTGCGGTGACGACTAAAATGCATGCACGACGTTTTGGCAGGTGAAAATGTGAAACCGTTCATGTCAGTCCAGCTCTCCAAGCGATTGATTGTTAGCTGGAGTTGTCGTTCAGCTGAGGCAAGGTTCGCAGATTTATAAAAGATGGCCATCGTCGACATATAAAGAGGCACAAACAGGTGCACGCACACATGTGGTTATTGAGTTGATGGCTATGGCAAATAGTGTAACGCTTAAACAGAGCCTTGTGGCACTCCGTTTTCCTGATTAAAAGAGGTTGATAAAATATTCTCTATTCGTACGCGGAAAGTTCGATGAGACATAAAATTCAAGATAAAATTGGGCATGTGTCCACGAAAACCCCAGTGATGGAGAGAACGTAAGATTCCATGCCTCCAAGTAGTGTCGTATGCTTTCTGGAGGTCGAAGAAAACAGCTATCATGTGCTCCCGTTTTAAAAAGCTGTCCTGTATTATACCTTCTAGCCGAATGAGATTATCGATCACTGAACGATTACGGCGGAAACCTGATTGCTCCGGACATAAGATGCCGTGTGTTTCCAGACACCACATCAGTCTCCTGTTTATCATCCTCTCTTGAATTTTACAGAGGCAACTGGTAAGGGCTATGGGTCTATAGCTGGATGCTTCGGTCTTATCTTTTCCAGGCTTGAGGATGGGGATGATTATCGACTCCCGCCAAGATGTAGGGAAATCATCATTGGTCCAGATATGATTGAACATGGACAGGACGTACGAACGTGCATCACGGGTGAGATTCTTCAACATCTGATAATGGATATTGTCAATACCAGGTGACGTGTCTTTGGATTCTCGGAGGGCCGACTCAAATTCCCAGATAGTAAAAGGTAAGTTGAATGTTTCCTTATTATTCGATGAAAAGTCAAGGTATTTCCTTTCTTCGACTAGTTTTATTCGAAGGAAGCTATCTGAATAATTACTCGAGCTAGACACCTTCGAGAATTGTTCGGCGAGGACATCTGCTATCTGCGGAAGAGAAGTATGAAGTTGGCCATTGCTCGTGAGTGCTGAAATGGGTTTATATGAGGTTTTGCCACAAAACTTCCTAATCTTATCCCACACCTGCGAGGATGGTGTTCTGATATTGATTGAGGAAATGTAACGGCTCCAGGACAACCGTTTAGATTCTTTTATAATTCGACGAGCTTGTGACCTTACTTTCCGGAATTCCTCGAGGTTGAGCTGAGTGGCGGAACGCACGAAAGTAGCGAGGGCTTTTTTACGTCTTCTGATGGCAACTTTACATTCATGTGTGAACCAAGGTACAGGTAGTCGGTAAGGTCGAGCGGAAGATTGAGGTATGGACTCCTCAGCGGCGTTAATGATAGTCTCGGTCACATGATTAACAAGAGAGTTTACATCGTCAAAGTCTCGATCAAGATCAAACCTGAGCTCTTCTTAAATTTAGTCCAGTTTGCGCGTTTCAATATCCACTTCGGTTTTCGTGGCGGTACACTCTGAGCGTCAAGGAGTGAAACGAGTACAGGGAAATGGTCGCTCCCGCAAAGATCATTATGGACGTTCCATTCCGAGGCAACTGACAGAGCTGGAGTACAAATAGTGAGGTCAATACAAGAGAAAGATCCGGTGTGCGAGGTGAAGTGTGTACTATGGCCATTATTGAGAATGGATAGGTTATTGTTGGTAATTATGGTTTCTATGAGTTTTCCTCGGCGGTCACTCGAGCGACTTCCCCCACATGGTGTTATGGGCAGTGAAGTCGCCGAGAAGGAAGAAAGGTTGTGGAAGTTGTGCAATGAGCTGTAGAAGACTTTGATCGGATATATTCTCACCTGGTGGGAGATATATATTACAGAAGGTTATTGCATGTGGAAGAAAAACTTTACAGGCGACTGCCTGTAGAGTTGTGGTAAGAGTGAAGTATTTGGAATGATAGCTATTATGTACTGCAGTTGCCACGCCCCCTTGCGCTCGGTCTCCAGAGATATAATCGAAACGGAAAAAATCATAGTTTCTTAAACTGGGGCTGTCCGCTTGTTTGAAATGTGTCTCCTGAAGGCATAATACGACAGGTTTCTGATCAGATACAAGCTGTCTGATCTCCTCTCTTCGGACTGCGTATCCTCGTACGTTCCACTGAATACACAGCGCCATATTTATTAAAAGTTAATTAGGTTTATCAAGGCTACGAGTTATACGTAACTCTCACTTTATCCTTTTTACCAGTCGGTGGTATCTTTCGACCTGCATCAGCAACTTTATCTGACAAGTCTACTTCCATATTTTCTTCCACTTGTGACCCAAGTGATGCGGAAGATGTGGCAGGGGATTCCTTGGATTGGGGATGACGAAACAGAGTGGTTTTCTTAGTGGTGTTTGTAGGTGTCTGAGTAAGAGAAGGTTTAGGTGTTATTACTATTTCTGGAGTTTGTACACTTGATGCATTCGACTCCAGAAGCAATTTCACTTGCTGTTTCAGCTGAAATATTTCCATATCTTTCGCTTCGAGCTTGGAAGCGTTTTCCATTTTCTCTTCTTCGTAACGTTTTCTCTCTGCTCCATACGTGCTTTATCTTCGTCGTGGATTTGCTTCTGAGTTTCCACTTGCTTCACGAGTTTCTCTACCATAGCTTGAAGTTTACTCATATCCGTTATAGACGTAGCAGTTGGTTTTTCGTTTAGGGCTTCGGAGAATGACTTTGTTGAGGTGGAACGAGAGTACAATTCTTCGTATCGCTTCTCAGCATCGTACACAGATAGATTATTCAGAGTTTTTATTTCCATTATTTTCTTTTCCTTAATCCATTGAGGACAACTCTTTGACCAGGCCGAGTGGTCGCCGTCACAGTTGGTGCAACAAACTTTCGAAGTACAAGCGGCTGGAGCATGAGAGACATCAGAGCAAATTCCACATATTTCAACTCCTTTACATCCAGAGCTGGGATGGCCGAACCTCTGACATTTGAAACATCTTAATGGGTTCGGGACATGCTTCCTAACGTTCAAACAGATGTAACCTGCGTATATGTTCTCCGGTACAGTTGGAGTTGAAAAAGTTAGTACGAGTAATGGCGTAGGTTGGGTGGTCCCATTGCGGCGGTTGAGCATGCGGTAAACATCTACCACATTCTGCGACGCCAATTCTCTCTTGATCTCATCGATCTCAACATTTAGGAGGTCGTGTGAAAACACGACACCCTTAGACGTATTTAGTATTTTGTGGGGAAGTACTTCGACAGGAAGAGAACACAGTTTCTGACATTGAAGGAGAGTTTTGGACTGATCGGGGGTTGGCTGTCTCTACAAGGAGTGTTCCGTTTCGTAAGCGTTTACAGTTTCTAACTCTTCCTAAGAGAACTTCAATACCTCGACAATAAGAAAAAGGTGATACATCCAAAAAAGTCTTATTCTCTGCCTTACTGTAACAACCAGGAAACGAGGTTCCGGTGTCTTGACAGCTAAGTCTGTGATTGAAATGGGGTTATCCATTAAGCGAGGTATTTTTTTATTTGTTTCGTTGATTAAGGGGGGGAAATTAGAGTTTGGGGGAGGGGGGTTTTGGTTTGAGGTTTGATTCATGTTGGTCCCACGAGTAGCTAGGGATATAAAGGTCACCTCCCACGGAGCCCCGCTTGTGGGAGTAAGGCTATGATAAAACTGAAGGTCGCCAAGTGTTCAGAGTTCATCGTTCGAGACTACTATATCCCGCAGCCATTCAGCTCCTCGGCACGATTGATTACACCTTGAGCTTGGGTTCAGGTCCTTTTACTTTGCTTTTGTTGTCAACAGATGTGGGCAATTCAAGCATGGAGGGAGCCGGCAAGAAAAAAAAAACTAAGGTAAGAAGAGAAAAAAGAAGAAGAAAGAGAAGGAAAGAAGTGAGAAGAAAACACAATGCGCAGTACTCCCTCCACATACTTCGGTCACCAAATGGCACCCACTCGACCGACGGTCCGAACTTGGTCTGGACCCTCACCCCAGACCTTATCGCCATGGGTGACCCTACATGGAAAAAGGCGCCTAATGAACGTTATCCCATCGAATTTCAATAAGATACCTCGCATCTTCAAAATATTGACAATCATAGTTCTGTTAAAGTATGTGTTAAAGAGTGGCTCTCATCTATTATTGATGACAATTGATTTTATTTTCTATTTTTTCATATTATTATTATTTGAACGTATTTAACCCCTTTCAAAATTCAAGTTATATGTATCTGCGTTACTGTCAAATTGAATATTCAACTGCTATTTTTCCCATTAGCATTTTGTTCTGTCTACCAGTGTGAAAGATCGAGTTGATATAGGCTAGAAAAAATGTGTATCTTTTTTAATTCTTCTATTTCATGTATCGAGAATCTCATTTGGTTCACCCTGTGCATTCTGTTTGTCACTAAGGTTCATTCTTTCGTCATTTATTTTGTATGTATATTTGTAAGAAGAAACATGTCTGTTCATTATGCGATTCATTCTATATGTACTTATCCCACAGTTAAACCCTAAAAGGGTTTAACTGTGGATTCCTGTTCAGTTACATTTTATGTTGTTATTTAATAAAGAGCCTTGAAAAAAAAAAAAAAAAAATGGGGAAATACTGCCGACACCAATATTCAAACCATAGTGAACATACAAAAATCAATTTAAAAAAATATGATTCCAGTCAAAGTACAAGTTAATCGGTATAATTTGTTCGTTCACTGTAATATTTTATCTGCTAAAGGAATTTATAAATATAAAATTATCGTTCAAAATTACTTCTCGGACCAATATAAACAAAATTTAAAACATAGTTATAGAACAAGAACTAAAGAAACCGATTATTGCTTAATACCCTCATTTATAAACAGTTACGGGAAGAGATTATTGATGGTAACTGTTCCAACTTTATTCAATGCCATGCCAGCAAATCTACGTAGTCTAACATATATGTCCGATATTGAACTGAATGTTAAGAAGTGGATTATCAACCTAGAATAAATCCAAATTCAATATAGAATTGAGTACAGAATTTAAAGAATTTGAAGAATTTAATATATACCAAATATTAAATTAACTTAATTATCCATATTTGATTCAATAACATTGTTTTTGTTTGTTTGTTTGTTTTTCTCATGTATCGTCAAATTGTGAGGTAGCAGCTCTACAGACATGACGCTGAGTAATACGAATATTTACAATGTAAATTATATTGTTTACCACAATCTCTGCTGACAAGCTGCGAAAGTAGCTTAGTGGAGATTTGTACAAAATCTGTAAATCTTTCCTAATCTACCAATAGAAAAAAAATCATTATCAACTCTTACAGTTGCGCAAAATGCACGGTGGCAAGTTCCTCACCCTTGATCACGACGGTTTGCCCGCCTCCCTAACCTTCTGCCGGAATTGTTTTACCCTTATTCCATCCACCTCTAAAACACTTCTTCCAAGTTCATTCCAATCCCTGCATGTCCTATTTATGGAAGAAAATTTACCCACATCCAATCTAGCACCCTTTACAACTACCACTACCATAGCCTAGCTCATTCCTCTCAATCAACCTATTCAATTCTCTCCAGCCCATTCTCCTTCCATCGCCCTGGAAAAATTACACAACCGATCCACTTTCTCCGTCTTTCCAATTCCTGCCGCCCCAATTCGCGCATCATCTCAGATGGACTCTCCAATATTCTCATCCTTCCTCTTCTTTCATTCACTACCCACCACCACCCTTCTGATTGCTATCCTCTGCACCCTTTCTACATCCCTTATCTCACCTGGGATCCCTAAATGAATCCCATACAGAACTTGCATACTCTAACAAAGGACGTACTAACGTAAAGTGAGCTTTTTCCTTAATCTCCGTACCTGCCCCCTGAGCTGCCTCATCACAAAGTTTAATGCATTAATACCCTTCCTTGCTGTTCGCTCGATTTGACTCCCCCACCCGAAGCGTCTGTCAAATACTACTCCTAGATACTTATAGTTCTCCACTGATTCAAGTGGCCTCCCCCCTACAGCATACACTACATGTAGCCTTTCTCTCCTCCTACCAAAAGCAACTACCTTGTATTTCCCTGCATTTAGCCCCATCTTGTTTATCTGTACCCAATAATCTAGTGCTGCGAGATCCGCCCGGATAGCTTCTACATCCTCCTCCGAATTGACTTCCCTATATCGCACACAATCATCCGCAAACAACCTTATTCTCGAGTTAACAACACGACTCAAATCGTCTATATATAAGTCAAATAATAACGGCCCTAACACACTACCCTGTGGAACTCCTGACGTCACCTTAACCTCACTAGAGACCTCTGTCTTACCCGAACGCTTTGCACCCGATCCTTAAGAAAGTTTCCAACCCAGTTTACCAACTCAACATTTCCAATGGACACTTCCAACTTCCCCAATAGCCTGACATGATCTACCTAGTCGAAAGCCTTCTCAAAGTCCAAAAACACTGCATCAATACTCCCACCCCTATCTACAACCCCTGCTATCTCTTCTGCAATCCCAACAACCGTGTCTCACATGAATAACCCTTTCTGAACCCATGCTGCACATCAGAAATAGCCACACGCTCCCCCACTTTCTCCAGTACTCTCCTGATAACGACCCTCTCCATTATCTCACACACTTGTGACGTTAAACTGATCCCCCTGTAATTATCTACCCTGCACCTTGCCCCTCCCGTTGAGATTGGTACCACCTCTGCCTGTTTCCAATCTTTCGGCACTATACCTGTTGTAACTGAAGTTCGAAACAGCCTTAGCAAACAATCAAAAAACCCCAGCCTGCTAATGCTAAAAAATACAAAAGATACACTGAAAATGAGTATTTGAAAGACAAAATATACGATACATTTTGAGCATGTATTTGAAATACTGAATACAAGATAATGTATCTAAACTACGTGTTTCAAGATACACGTATCTAGATACTGCCCATGTCTGATTATAGTTCATCTTATCTCAACATCATATTTCAGATGAATAATATGGTAAAATGTGAAAATCGAGCTACAAACAACACTGAACAAAATGTGTTTATACATGAGAATGATTCAATTGTTGAAATAACGAAATTTCGACATTTTTATATCGATTATTAACAAACTTTTAACCATCTCATTCATTGTAGTTTGTTATCTTATTTCAAGATCTCATTTCAGATAAATAATATGCCTAAAATCGTAGTTAAAACAACTCTGTACAAAATGTGTATAAAATATAAGAAAGATTCAATTGTTGAAATTACGTAAACAGCTGAAATTATAGTTCTTTACGTACACTGCATTCCCAATCATGAATTGAGATATTTGATGAGGTACAAGACTGAGTACGGAGTGGAAGAGAAATACATGTAATCGAAGTGGCAACTCGTCGGAAGTAGGAACCGGAAGTAGGATTACATTGGAATATCATTGTTTGGTGTTAAAAGCATGGTCCCAAAGTATTCTTTATTTAGTGTTAATTTCAGTCTTGCCTAGACCACGAGGTTGGTTAAGTATAGATTTTCATGTATAGTTTCAGTTTGACAACTAATAGGGCAATGCTCATGACGAGTGCTGTACACGTCACACATTCCATGAACTACGGTTGTGTATCATGAACGATGTGTCATGGTTAGTTTCAAATAAGTAGAAATCACCTTATTATTTCTATGTATTATTTAACCCTGTCTATAGGACTGAGGAATTTCTCTAGTTTTGGTGTTGGCAAGGACCATGTTCAACAGCCTATTGTATGTATTACGTGTGCCTTACAAGCTGTGTCAGTGTGAGGGTACATTTACGCTTTTCCCTGCCGTGATTTTGCCAGGAAGTGACCTCCATACCGAAGAAAGTTGCGGACCGTCATTCCACACGTTTTGACACATTCAGCGTGAAGGTTGGTCAAGTTTTGCTCTTTCTGCAAGTGTTTTGGTGTGCAGCCTATTGTTTGGCCGTTGCACTAGCCTCCCAGCTGATTGCAAGTCATCTGCAACAGATACTGGTAGGTTTGATTGCATCAGGTTGTTATCGGTCCAATGGCCCATTGCTAGCGTGGTTGGCTCCGGTGTGGAAGATCAGCGTTCGATTCCCGCTGGGTCCAAATCTTTTTGATTTCACTATTGTGACTCTATTAATGTCCGGTTACTCTGTAACTATCACTATTGTGGATTTGGGACTATTGGAGGCCGTGGCAATGGTTGATAGTCCTCATCTGGAATTGTATTCCATTATTTTTTTCATCTTTTCCTGGCATTTCACATTGCTCTCAGGTTGTATCCTCATTATGTGGGTTTCACGTCATCTGTTGCCATAGCACAGTGTTTAGACTGCTGCCTTGCATCTGAGCGATTGGAGTGCGATTCCCGGTACCTTCGGGTTTTTTTTTATCTTTCTTTTGTATTTATCAATTTTCATTCTAATATTTTTCTATTATTTTTTAATCCTTGACATCATCATTAGTTTGTCTTTAATTGTCTTGTTTTTTTTGTTTTGTTTTTATTCGTGTCGGCGGTGGTATTGTTATTGGCTTCGGTCCGTGCAACTGCCGCGAGCATCCCATCCCTATTCTCCTGGTGTGTCGAGGCAAGTCGTCGCGCCGCACCACTCTCTCCCCCGGGCCCCTGACTACAGGTGTCTGGCTTCCAACCACCCTCACCTTCTTCCCGTCCTTCTCTCTGCTCATTATTTGGTTAGGTAAGGCTCATATAGCTGATATTTTCACCATGTCGTCCCTTAATCTCTCGGCGAAAATCTACCACGCCCCCCTCCCTGTCGATACTTTTGTGTGCCACCCTTGTGCTATCACGCACCAGGGTGGCATTCACACCAGGACGGTTGGAGTATACAAATCGTATGCCAACCTGGGCCGGCATTTAAAGAAAAAATCATGGGCTGGCCCTACACTTTTTCTGCCCGAACCATAACCCGAAATTCGTCGACATGCGATTACTGAAGAGACATTGGGCGCAGTGCCACCCCGGGCAGCCGTTGAAGGTGGTTGGTGCGCCATGGGCTCCGGTCTGGCTTGACTCCTCCGACTCATCCTCCTCATCATCATCAGAGGCGGATGAGGAGGTGGCCGCTCCAGAACCGGAGCCACCGATTGCTGAGGCGCCACCAGATGCCGGACTGCACCAGCCTGTTGAGGAAGTGGGGGTCGGGGGTGTCGTGCCCCCACAGATCGACCCCCTGCAGCTATACCACCAGCAGCTGCAGCCTCGACCGGTCAGGAGGTCCGGCCGACACCCAACCGTCGGCCCATGACGAGGCTGTCCCCGATGACGAGGAGGACGCTGTCGCCGAGGACGCTGAGGACGTGGCAGGCAATGCGGCGACAGTACCCAGGGGGTGGTGAGATTATCCCACCAAGACTTGCTCTCCCTGGAACGTCGTCGCAAACAACCAGCTCATTAGTCAACGAGCCTGTCGCGTCAACCAGCTCGAGCTCTCGCCTTGAAGAGGGGACTAGGAGTGCTTTGTCCACTAGTCCCCGTAGCGTGGGCGAGTGCCCGACTTCGTCGCCGTCCTCCAGCCCAGATGAGCTGTGCCGGGTGGCCCCTTCGCAAGACGCGGAGGTGGACCGTCGTCGCGACCAGGTCCTTGGACTGCTGCGGAGGGCTGGCATCGCGCCGGGAGCGGCCTACACCCGTCCACAAGTTACCGTCCCCAACCTCCCCGATGTTTCAATTCACCCCCCTCAGGCACCACTATCCCCCACCAACAGTGATGAAGTGGTGCCTGCTGCGAGTGTGTGTGTGGTGCGAGACGTCGAATTGGCCCCTCAGGCACAAATGTTACAGGCCCTCCAGGCTCCTCTAATTCAGGCTCTTCAGGCACCAAATGTTGAGGCCCATCAGGCACCGGTGCCTGTGGACGCGGCAGGCCAGCAAGAGGCCGACGTGAATGTTAGCTTAGATTTAGAATTAGTAGATGGACAGGCGGCAGAGGCAGTCCACCTCTCGGAATTCCAGCGGAGGTGGTTGGCGTGCTTGAGGTTAGCCCTCTTGTGGACTGACTTCGAGCAGGCAGTCGACTCAATGGTTGCGGAGATAGCCAACAGCCGTCCAAATAATGTACCCGGTGTTGCCCCGAGACAGCAACCTCGACGCAGGCCACAGAGACAAGGGGCTGCCGTGCCCCTCCCTGAGGGCGTTCCTCAGGCTGCATTGAGGTTGCAACGGCTTTACCGGGACAATAGGAAAAAGGCTGTTGGGGAAATATTGAACGCAGAATCTCCTTACTGCTCCATTGACTCGGCTGTCTTGACTGACCACCATCGTCGGGTTCTCGCGAGAGGAGATTATGTGGTCTGTGCACCTCCTGCGGTCGTGCCGAGCCTAGTTAGTGAGCCTCTTCCGGACGAGGACGCCGAGTTCCTCCGAGTTCCTACTGTTGACCGAGGTATTCAACCGCTGTAGAGCTGAGAGGATACCCGGTTCGTGGAGGCGCTCGAGGACTGTTCTTATTTATAAGAAGGGTCCGAGAGAAGATCCGACGAACTGGCGTCCTCTCTCGTTATCGGATACAATCGCGAAGCTCTACAGTGGTGTGCTCGCGGTCCGCATCTCGGCTTGGGCTTCGTCGGGGGGAAAGATATCGTCGGTCCAGAAGGGGTTCATGGAGCACGAGGGATGCTTCGAGCACAATTTCGTGCTCCAATCGGCCTTAGACGACGCTCGGCGCGGCAACAAGGAGGTGTGTGTCGCCTGGCTTGATCTGGCCAATGCATTCGGGTCTGAATGAATGAATGTTAGGGTTTAGAGGCGCGTCGACAGCTAGGTCATTTTACGCCTTTACAATCTAAAAGTGAAATCAGGTATATTTAAAACGTTGTAACAGTTCGATAAAATACCTCATAACAACTTCTTAGGAGCTAAATGATCAATTATTGAAGTGTACAAATCAAAGAACTACAAACAACTACTATGAAACTTATACTACTATAAAACTTACAATTAAGATGACTAGATTGGAAGACAGGCCCCGGTGTAAAAGGCCGGAACCTGTATAAAATGGACTATCCTAACTAACAACTACATTCTAATTACTATGACTACAAATACTATGACTAGAAACCCATCATATATATCTTACACAATCAAATCAGTGACTCGACTAACTAAAAACATGTATGGTGTAAATGGCCATACATATAACACAGAGACAAGACTAGACAACACATTGCAAACAATTAAAACTTATCCAACAAATTAGCGCGGTTCAAGAATTTAAAAACCTTATCAATAGATTTAAAGCTATTACCAAGAAGATTTGGGAGTGAATCTTCCATCGACAACTGACGCCGGAGAGCCGTGTACTTCCTACAGTGTATTAAAATATGTACGATTGTTAAAACTTCGTCACAGATATCACATTTAGGAATAATCTTCTCAGCTGTGAACAGGTACGCATGCGTGAGTAATGAGTGACCAATCCGCAAGCGTGTTAGTACGACCTCTTCTCGCCGTGATCTTCTGATGGAGGAGTCCCAGGTTTCAATGGTAGGTTTTATGTTTTTCAGTTTATTATTAATCTCACTATCCCATTGCCTTTGCCATCGACGCTTAAAAAGTTGCTTAAAATGTGATTTCAGATCGGTGCAAGGGACTCTCGGAGCATCTACTCGGTTTCTGCCAGTTGCGTCTTTGGCTGCTGCATCCGCAATGTCATTCCCTTCAATACCTACATGCCCAGGTACCCAGCACAGAACTACGTTCACATCCTGCAAGGCAAGGGCGGTCAACAGTGTCTGCGCTTCCTGAACTAGGTAATGATTAGGAAAAATTTGCTGAATCGCTTGAAGTGAACTCAGTGAATCTGAACAAATCAAAAAATTCTTTTCGTGACGAAGTTTAATATGGTTTAGTGATTGAACAATAGCGAACAGTTCTGCTGTGAAGACACTACACATCGGATCAAGTTTGAAACCATATGATGTAGATCCGGAGATAAAAGCACTGCCCACATTGTTATTCAATTTTGACCCGTCAGTAAAATATGTTACGTAATGTTTGTAGTGGTTGCGAAGCTCTTTGAACAGTTCTTGAAAGATCAGTGAGCTCGTGTTATTTTTACTGTTCAAAGAGAGACGGGTGTTACAAACAGGACGTGCGACTAGCCACGGAGGAGTTTTGTGACTTCCTATTGGGTAAACACTCGGGTATCGGAATCTTTCTTCAATCAGGATATTATTCAACCTCAGTCCTGTGGGAAGCGTTGGATTATTTTTAGCTTCGTAGAGTGCTTGAAATCGAGGATTGAACATCTGTTGGTACGTTGGATGCTGTTTCATACATGTAAGTTTGGAAGCATATGAGCAAATGAGATAATCGCGTCGGATTTTTAGTGGGGGCTCACCAGCCTCACAATACAGGCTCTCCACCCGACTGGTCCGGAGTGCTCCGATGGCCAGGCGGATGCCTGTATTGTGAACGGTGTTGAGAGGTTTCAGGTAGCTGTCTCTCGCAGAGTCATACACAAGACTTCCATAATCAGCTTCGAACGAACCAAAGCACGGTACAACCGCAACATTGTTGTTCGATCGGCTCCCCACTTTGTACCACTCAAGTAACGTAATAGATTGAGGGACTTGGAACATTTTATTCTTAGTTGAGATATGTGTGCCTTCCAATTAAGTTTCGTATTAAATGTTAATCCTAGAAACTTGGTTGACTCTGAGAATGGTAGTTGTTCTCCACGAAGCGTAATACTAGGTTCTGGATGTAAGCCTCGTTGGCGGTGAAAATGCATACAAGTTGTTTTAGTATCAGAAAATTTAAACCCGGTTTGATCTGACCATCTCTCCAATCTCTTGATTGCCATCTGAATTTGTCTAGAAGCCGTCGAGAGCCTCGCCGACTTGCAGAAAATGGCGAGGTCGTCAACGAAGAGTGAAGAGGAAACTGGTGAGTGAATACAATCAACAATACTATTAATTGCTATTGCAAACAGAGTGCAACTTAAGACCGAGCCTTGAGGCACACCATTCTCTTGGATAAAATTGTCGGATAAAATATTTTGGACACGTACACAGAAACGACGATTAGACATAAAATTCGAAATAAAAACAGGTAGGTGACCTTTAAAACCCCAGTTGGACAAAGATTTTAAAATATTATATCGCCAAGTGGTATCGTAGGCTTTTTCTAAGTCAAAAAATACACCTATCACATGTTGTTTTGTAAGAAAAGCATCCTGAATGAAGCTTTCCATTCTTATCAAGTGGTCATTGGTATTCCGGTTTTTCCTGAAACCAGACTGCACTGTGCAAAGGAGTTTTTTTTGTTCTAACCGCCAGACTAGGCGGTTGTTGACAATCCTCTCCATCACCTTGCACAGGCAGCTGGTCAGGGATATTGGGCGGTAGCTTGATGGCTTACTCTTGTCTTTTCCAGGTTTTAATATCGGGATTTGAACCGCCTCCCTCCACTTGTCCGGGAATACACCTGCCCTCCATATCACATTAAAAGTATCGAGGATATGATCAAGGGCGTCTGATGCAAGATGTTTTAAAAATGAATTGTGTACTCGGTCGACTCCGGGTGATGTACAATTGGATTATCAATTGCATACTCTAATTCCCACCTACTAATCGGCACGTTATAATCCTCGTTATTCACAGAGGTGAATTCTAGGTTGCGTTTCTCAGCAAGGGATTTGTGGCTCTTGAACGATGCCGAGTAGTGGTGAGAAGAAGAGATGTCAGAAAAGTGTTGGCCAAGTACATCAGCTATCTCTTTAGGAGCTGTAACAACATCATCATTTATTTCTATTCCTGCTATTGTGGAAGTCTTGAACTTGCCATCTATTTTCTTGACTCTGTTCCATACTCTGGTGGGCGGTGTGTTATAGTTAACTGATGAGACATATGCATTCCAAGACCTTTTCTTCGACTGTTTTATAACGAAATGTGCCTTAGCACGGAGTCTTTTGAAGGCAATGAGATTTATGGTGTTGGGATATTTATTGAAATTTCTGAGAGCCTGTTTCCGTTTACGAATCGCCTCTTTACACTCCTCGTTCCACCAAGGAACGGGAGTGTGACGTGAGTTGGTCGATGTCAGAGGGATGCTCTTTTCAGCTGCATTGATCAAACTGTCGGTTATGCTTTTCACTTTCAGGTCTACATCTGTTATATCCGCCGATTCACTTAAATCTACGAGACTAGTGAACAGAGGCCAGTCAGCACAGCGCAGGTTCCATTGCGCACATCGCTTGGGCTGTTGATGGTTCGTATGAATATTATATAATACAGGATAATGATCGCTCCCACAAAGGTCGTCATAAACAGATAGATTAAAAAGAGGAGCACAAGATGGTGAACACACACAGAGGTCAATCACAGACTTCACACTAACATCTATATTAAATCTGGTTCTCTCTCCATTATTAAGTAAAATCAGGTTATTATCATTAAAAAACTGCTCGAACAGTCGTCCTCTACCATTGGCATCAACCACGTTATCACCCCATAGTTGATTGTGGGCGTTAAAATCCCCCAGCAGAACATATGGTTGGGGAAGTTGGTCCACAATACGTTGAAGATTCATCATGGTTACGGGAGCCTATTCGGGAAGATAAATATTACAAAATGTTATAGGTTGTGGGAGGTGTGCACGAATTGCCACTGCTTGTAATGGTGTTTGTAGTTGCAGTGGATTCGCATAACAGCCGTCGTGGACAACTGTCGCAACTCCCCCACTCGCTTTACTTCCAGTTAGATCGTTGAATTGATAAAACTTATAATTACGTAAAAATGGAGAGTCAGTCTGCTTAAAATGTGTTTCTTGTATGAAGAGTAAAATGGGTTTAAAATTCGATATTAAAAGTTTCATCTCCTCTCTGTGCGTGTTGTACCCATTGCAATTCCATTGCAACAGAGCCATGTTGTTATTTCTCTGTTAAATCAAAAGTTGCCCTGGCCGAGGCCGGAACAATTAACAAGTTCTTTTTAAAAAAGAAGTTTTTCCCCCAGACGGTTTCAAGGGAATGCCTAACGCACTGGCCACATCCTTCTTCTGTCTGGTTATTTCTTCTTTAGATTTCCTACGGTGTTTGGGAAATGTAAAAGCCTCGCTATCAGGGTCAGAACCCGAAGCCGATGGCTCTACACTCATGGTGTCACTGCATTCAGTAGTGACTGTGTCGTTTTCCGTGTGATTGCTTGTGTCGTCATCCTTCGTTAATTTCTGTTTCAGCATGTCCATCAACTCATTTATTTTGGCTTGCATATCATCCATTTTCTTGTTTTGGCTCAAAACTGTTTTTTGCAATTCTTTATGGAAGTCTAGAAGTCTCTTATTCTCTTCCCTGAGAGCAATAAGTTCTGCCGACTGCTGAGGTACATCTGAAGCAGCAGTAGCTCTGGCATAGGACGATGGTAGGATGGAGATAGGATATAATTGTCGATATTTAAGGCGTGCGTCATGGTAAGATAGTTTTTCCGTTGTCCTGAATTCGCAGATCTTCTTCTCCTCTTGCCACTTTTTGCATTGCTTGGATGACGCTGGGTGTCCACCACTGCAGTTGATGCAGCGGACATCGGACACGCAGAGCTCCTCGCCGTGGTCATCCAGGCCGCAGTTAGGGCAGGTAGGTTTTCCCTTACAGTAAGCTTGAGCATGCCCAAACCTCTGACAAATAAACATCTGGTCGGATTGGGAACATACGGTCTAACTTGTACTGAATGGTAACCAGCCATGACCTTGGATGGGACAGTACTGGTGGAGAATGTCAGGATGAGCGTAGCGGTTGGTATAACTTTTCCATCTTGTCGACGAGTAATCCTATATACATCTGTTACATTTTGTGCAGCAAGCTCTTTTTTAATCTCATCAACCTCGCAGCACATTAGGTCGCTGCAGCTGATGACTCCCTTGGAAGAGTTGAGGAAGGCATGAGGCGTTACTTTGATGTCAAACATGTTGAAGAGTGTAGTGGCTTTAAGCAAGAGTCCGGATTGGATGTCGTTCGCGGTCTCGACTAGTAAAAGTTTTCTTCCATTCACCTTTGTAACGTTACGCACAGTTCCAGCTATACCAGATATAGCCTTCTCTATACCAAAGGGAGAAACATCTTCAAAAGTCTTCTTATTACCGGTTGTATCAATTCGTTCGATGATTAAGAATCTAGGGCAGGTCGCTTTATTGGTGTCAAGGTTTCTCAATACTTGGTCTTTGGATATGGTGGTCGCGAATAGAGATCGAGGTCGTTTTTTTTGGGGGGGGAGTTGGGTTTGAGTTGGGTGTAATCATGTTTGGTCCCACGAGTAGCTAGGGAAATATATGTCACCTCCCACAGAGCCCCGCTTGTGGGAGTAGGGCTATGGTAAAACTGGAGGTCGCCATGTGTCCAGAGTTCATCGTTAGAGACTACATTAACCCGTAGCCATTCAGCTCCTCGGCACGATTGTTTACACCTTGGGCTTAGGTTCATGTCCTTGTACTTTGCCATTTTTGTCAACAGATGTGGGCGATTCAAGCATATGGAGGGAGCCGGCAAGGAAAAAGAAAGTAAGAGAAGAAAGAAGACAAAAGAGAAGGAGAGAAGTGAGAAGAAAGACGCAATGCTCAGTACTCCCCCCACGTACTTCGGTCACCAGAAGGAACCCACTCGACCGACGGTCCGAACTTAGTCTGGACCCTCACCCCAGACCTTATCGCCATGGGTGACCCTGCTGGGAGCAAATGAATTGCTCCCGACGATAGCTCTGGGGATCACTGGGCCACGCAAGCCCCCACACCACGTCAAGGTGTCCGGATCCTTTGAGGGGGCATATGGGTCTGTGCCGCACGCGCACATCCTCAACATCCTGAGGCAGTTCGGTCTCCCCCAGCCCATGGTTGATATCATTGAGGACTTGTTTACCGGGTGTACCACTAACATCAGAACACCAGGGGGGGAGACCGATGACATTGCCATAAATGCAGGTGTCAAGCAGGGCTGCCCACTTAGTCCCATCATTTTCAATCTGGCCATCGAGTCAGTGATCAGGGCAGCCCTGCATATTCAAGGCACCGACTCCGTCATTGTCCACGGGGAACCTGTCAACATCTTAGCCTATGCCGACGACTTGGTTCTCCTGGCGGACAATGCCCCATCACTCCAGCGTCTCCTGAACGTTGTCTCCGAGGCAGCCACTTGGTGTGCCCTATCTTTCAAGCCACCCAAGTGTGCCAGCCTCCATGTTGTTTGCAAGGCACAGCGCTCAGCTGTGCCGACCAATTTCACAATCCAAAATGGAGAACTGGAGACGCTGGGTGATGGGGAGGAGTACAGGCATTTGGGAGTGCCTACAGGATTTCGCGTGCTTCAGACCCCCCTCCAGGACATTGACCAGATCAAGACTGATCTCAGGAAGATCGATCAATCACTTCTCACCACGGGAAGTCCAGGTCACCCTGCCGCACCCTGAGCGCCCGGGGGGATCGTTAGGATCTCCGAGAATAAGCGGCACCTTGTGAACCGCAACATACGTGCAGCCCTGCGAATGCACTATTCGGAGCGTCTTCAACGCAAGCCTGACCAGGGTAAGGTTTTCGAGGTGTCAAAGTTGTCCTCAGTGTCAAATCACTTTCTGATCAGGTGGCTACACTCGGTTTGTCGACTGGCGCTTCATCCATCGAGTGCGACTCGGCTGCGTCCCGCTGAATGGGTGCCGGCGGTTTGGCAACGGGGATAAGCGGTGTAGACGGTGCGGCTACCACAGCGAGACGTTGCCTCACGTTGTGGGACACTGCTATGCCGTCCACACTGCTGCCTACCAGCGCCGCCACAATGCCGTGTTGGATCGCCTTGTTAAGGCGATTCCGGCGCGGCTTGGGGTGGTGCGGAAAAAACCAGGCCGTCCGCATCGGCGATGTACAGTCCGATCTTCGTCCGGATGTGGTGGTCGTCGATGATGTTTTGAAAAAGGTTTTCATCGTCGACGTCACAATACCGTTCGAGAATCGGATTGCCGCTTTCCATTCGGCGAGACAAACCAAGGTAGGCATTTATACTCCCTTGGCAGAACGGCTCGCGGCTGCCGGCTGGACCGTGCAACTGGACGCCCTCATCGTTGGCGCACTCGGATCCTGGGATACATCCAACGAACCGGTTCTCCGGTGGTTGGGTTGCTCCCAGGGTTATTGTGCGCTAATGCGGAAGTTGATGGTGTTCGACACGATTAGATGGTCCCGGGACATCTACGTGGAACACGTCTCCGGCGTCCGGCAGTACGTCGACTAGCTGGATTCATGTTGTTATCTTCTTATGGGTCTGCCAGGGGAGTTTAGCTATAGTTATCCTGGTTATCATTAGTTATTTATATGGTTAGTCGTAGCATGGCCACACCCTGTTGTGGGCAGCTTTGATTACGGGTCAGTCCGCAACGGGGGGTACGGTCTATGGACGTGCCAACCGCATCCTGCACCCACCTAAACTGCGCACGCAGGTGGGGCCAGGGTGGGGAGCCGTTACTGCCCTACCACAAAACCTTTCCTCGGTCATGGGACATAGAGTAGTTTTTCATATTATTTAGTTCGTATATTGTTTCATTGCACCAACCAAAGCCTTCTTTAGTAGATTCAGTTTTCTAAATTCTCTTCTATATCATTCATTTTTTCGATATCACGTTAAATTTCAAGTGGTTGGCTCTGGTTGGGATAAAAGGCAGTTTTTATTACTATTCTGTATTCTGTATTGCAGAATTAGCGTTATGTTTGGGTGGCATTGTTTTTGCTACCCACTATAAATAAATATATTCTTACATATTATGTAATTTCAATTCTTTTTATCGAATCATGGCCATGGTGGTCAGTCTTGGTCGATTTTTTTTTTATATTTCATGCTATGTTCTCATATTTCAATCCACTAATACGGATTTTGTTAACATTAATTCTTAGTCACCATAACATGTATTGAAAATTATTTCTGAATAAAAAAACTACACTCTGATCTTGGCCAAAAGGACGTTATTGATACCTCAAGCTACAAACCACAACAATTACAAATTCACGTCTTCTCAACTGTTCTGAAACAATCCATAATCTTACTCATCCACAAAAAGGTAACGAAGCAGACCCAGCAAACTATACACCCATATCACTAATCTCATCTTTCTCCAAAATATTTGAATACATATTTCACAAACGCCTCACTTCATTCCTGAATAAGCACAACATTCTCTCACAGAGTCAACATGGATTCCCCACTAACCGATCCACCACCACTGCAATATTCTCCTTTCTCTCTGACCTCTATTCTGCCCTTGATAAACGAGACAATGCTATCGGCGTCTTCTATGATCTCAGCAAAGCATTTGACTCGATAGATCATCCTACCCTCATTTCCAAACTCAAACCCCTTGGCATCAATAGTACAGCACAAGACTGGGTAGCCTCTTTTCTCCATGGCCGCACCCAGAAGGTCAATATACGTTCCTCAGCACCCAACACCTCCCACATCTCGACCCCTCTATGCATCCTGAAAGGCGTTCCACAAGGTTCAGTCCTCCTTGGTCCACTTCTCTTCCTTCTAAATTAACGACCACCCACTCAACTTGAATTCTGGTACCCTCTCCATCTATGCCGATGACACCAGTCACCTTTTAACATCTCCAAAATCATTCATGCTCTCTCTGATCAACACTGTCAACCACCAAGTCTCCTCCATGTCCTCGTTCTGTGAACAAAACCATCTCTCCCTCCACCTCACCAGAACTGTCTTCATGAACTTCCACTCACGCTACTTTCCTAGGCATCACCTTGACCGATACCCTCGACTGGGCCCCCCACATCCATGCTACCTCTTCCCGCATTCGAAGCGGCTCATTGTCAACCCTTCCTCTCTCATTACTGGCTACCACGCTCATATTCACTCCCTTATTTCATATGGACTCATGTTCTGGGGCTCATCTCCCGCATCCAACCGCATCTTCATCCTCCAGAAACGAGCGATTCGAATCATTGCGGGTCTATCACGTCGTCAATCCTGCAAACCCTACTTCACTTCCCTCCGCATCCTGACTCTTACCTCCACTCTAGTCCAAACGCAGTCACTTTTGTTCACCTTCATCCTGATCACTCCTCAGTACACTCCCGCTCCACCCGATCCAACCTCAATATCTTCATCTCTCTCCACAAGAAGTCCAAAACATCTCTGCTCCGTCATTTACAATAACCTTCCAAACCACATTGAATCTTCGCCCACATATCCTACATTCAAATCCTCACTCAAGTCATTCCTCATCGACAAGGCATTTTATCACTAAAAGAATTCCACCCCCTCAACGCCACATTTTAAGCTCACCATTACCACTATCATTTTATTCAAACTTTCCTCAAGCTCTATCATTCATCACCAATACCTACATTGTATTACATCATTTCTATTTCTATTACATTTCTGATATCATCATCATATTTCATTGTGAAGGTTTGGGTGGAAGACCACTATTATTAGTGAACCCCGCCCAAGTTTGAGCAATCATTGTTATTCAAAAATATTGTTTGAACAAAGAATTGAAATAAAAGAATGAAAATAAAAAAGTGCTAGCTAAAATGTATATAGGCCTAGGTACCAGAACGCATGGGCGACTGGGACCAATGAAACCAATCAAATTAATATTTAGAAAACTGTTGTCGTGAGACTTCATGCCTAGTGTACATCTGCTCTACATGTCAAGAAACTGAGCCATATTCTTCAGTCATTTCCATTAGTTTTTAATAAACTGAACCTGATTTTGAAGTATGTACGTATATGTTCAATATGTTAAAATATACCAACATGATTTTTACCTGTATTACCGTTACCCTTCCTCTATGCGGTATGTATGTAGGCCTAATATGAGCTGTCTGAAATAACTTTACAAGTGTATCTGCCTGTGCCTGCTGTGTAAAATGATGTATATGTTTATAGAAGTTTAAACCTATAGTCGCATCGTGAATAAAATATAATAGTATAATAAAAACGACAAAATTATCTCTGTAGTACCAATTTTATGTTATTTTTCTGGCTATATATTCCAGGGCCTGGATTCACAAAGAGTTGTATCTTATAACGTCGTAGCGCTACAACCATTGTTAAGTACAACCGACATACGACGTCGTAACTTTATTACGGTTGCATTCTTATTACCTATTCACAGAAAGTTTTAAGAAAGTTGTACCTCGGTATTAACCGAGGGGTTAACAACTCCTGAAATCCGGTGTACACTTGCCTTGATATCCCATTGAAATCTCTTGAAATCCCGATTAAATCCCATTGAAATCCCTATGAAATCTCTTGAAATCCCTCAAATCTTGAAATTAGGTGTAAGTTACACCAAATTTATGAGTTGTAAACCCCTCGGTATTAACGTTCGTCGTCGTACGATATGACGCTACCGAGTGACGTCACTAGTTCCATAAGTCGACCAATAGGTTTGTTCGTCTGTCTTGCACTTTTTACACTTTCGTACACTAGTCGGTAAAGTAGACCGCTTGGTCGTTCTTCTGTCCTCGTGCAGTTACACTCACCCTGCTAAGCCCCGCCCATGGCCGTTCTTCTGTCAGGATGAGTGCCGAAAGTTCTGCACTTTCCACATTCGCTCTCGTAGGTGGTGTAGAAGGTGTAAAGCGGTGCAAAGAGAAGAACAAGCGCAAAATATGACTGACAGCATGGAGTCTGTAGAGGCATATTATTTACAGCCTCATGTTTTCGATGATTGCCATATTTTTAATTATGCCGATAGTTCAACATATTCATTATTCTTTAACATGCCAAATCGGTTGTGCCAATTTTGTTTTTAGACTGAGCAAGACACATGTTTTGTATTTGTATTAGACATATTGGCTTAGTTTCCTTGTGATGTAGGAATACTCAACACATTGCATTATTATACCATAAGTAAACATTTTTTTTTTGGAGTTGTGTTTGGTGTATTCCTTGTGATGTAGAAATACTCAACACATTATATTATTATGCCAATAGTTCAACATTTTCATTATTCTTTAACATGCCAAATCGGTTGTGACAATTTTGTTTTTAGACTGAGCAAGACACATTTTACGTTTTCAAGCATGTTACTGATTGCGCGCGAACTGACGTACGGTCGTTCTTCTGTCATAACAAATTCATTTGAACTTTCTGCACTATGACGTCACTTGACCTTGCACTCAACTAGCTCCGCCCCTTAAAAGTGTACACCAGTTCTGGAGGGTGCAAGACAGACGAACAAACCTAATGAGATCGAAGCGCGAATACTCGATACAGTTTGAAATTCGAACTATTAGGTCAACAATGTGCAATAACTACACATTTCGTTCGAATTCCTCAAAACTTTGGAAGACGAAAGACCAAGAAAATCTGAGATATCTAGTAAGTAAATTAATAGAACATCTGAGAATTTAAATGAAGTAGGTCCAGACCAATTTATAAATGTAAAATATATAGTATAAAGACACAATTAGTATTTAATAAGGCCCAAATAGCAAGACTGTTGTTGCTAAAATTGGCTTATGCTAGAAGTAGGATTAGGCCTACCCTAGGTCATATGAAATTGAACTTGATCTCTCTCTACTTCCATAGATTATGGCAGAATTGGATAATCTGGATCAAGGTGCTGTAAATAAGAGAAAGAGATCTCCCAACTTCAGCGAGGATGAGCTTAAGGCATTGGTGGATGGGGTTGACCAAAGGAAATCCATTATAAATGGGAAATTTACACCCAATCTCACACACCAGAAAAAAAATCAAGCTTGGCTCCAGATTTGTAACGCTGTGAATGCGGTGTCAATGTACCAAAGATCTGTTGAGGAAATAAAATCAAAATATAAATGTTTCAAATGTACAGCAAAAAAGGAAGGTAAGCCCCAAGAAGTGAGAATGCAAGGGTTGCATATCGGTGGCGGTATGCATAGTAGGCCCTGGCCTACGCTAGAAACTAATGAATGATGTGCAGTTATTCAAGTCCTGATCCTAACAACTTGATTACCATACTTTCAAATGCACAACTTAGTAACACTTAATATTAGAGCACAAAAGTTGCCTGTGATTACATATTCCTCCTAGTCCTCCCATAATTAATTGACAACGAAATACCTTACGGCCATTTGGTTTCAGTCTCCACATACCGCAGAGAACTGGGGCAGACGGGTCGCGGTGGTCCGCCCCCGAAGAGGCCTTGTTTATTAAGTGAATTTCAAACGCGAGGCTAAGGCTAGTTATATATAAGTAGGCCTACAGTAGATTATCACTTGTAGACTAATAATAATAATCCACAAGGTTGATACAGTGTCTTAATTGAAATATTTGAAACATAAATACCGGTACAATTATTGTTACACCTTGAAACCCATCGCATTTAAAATGTGATAATATAAAGTTACGGCTCATTCAAATGAAACATCTACAGGCCCCCTACAGTAAAATGTGTTCTGTGCCTGTGGCTAAAGCATAATTTGACAAGTAGACAATACAGAATGTAATGAAAATAATGTTGTACTTGTAGTACCGTAGATTGAATGGCTCGTGAAGAAATTAATGAATTAAAAGTGTAAAAACTTGCTGTCTGCATTGCAGCCCATCCACTCTCACTACCCCAATGTTGGCATTAGAGGAAAAGGTTCAGTTTTGGTATTTTTACTTAATTCTACGTTGGCGGTTTTTGACCTGCTGTAAAACAAACCATCAGAAACATATTATTGAAACACGTCCTTTCTATCTGAACAAACCACTACTAGGCATAAAGTACTACCTCTGCCGGTATTTATTTTGTAGGGGAGAGAATAAATTATGAACAAGCTAACGAGGAGGAATCCGATGTGGACGATCCCAATGAGCTGATCACTGATGGTCCCAATGAGCTGATCACTGATGATCCCAATGAGCTGATCACTGATGATCCCAATGAGCTGATCACTGTTGATCCCAATGAGCTGATCACTGATGATCCCATGAGCTGATCACTGTTGATCCCAATGAGCTGATCACTGTTGTATTCCCAATGAGCTGATCACTGTTGATCCAATGAGCTGATCACCTGATGATCCCAATAAGCTGATCACTGATGATCCCAATGAGCTGATCACTGTGATCCCATGAGCTGATCACTGATGATCCAATAAGCTGATCACTGATGATCCAATGAGCTGATCACTGATGATCCAATGAGCTGATCACTGATGATCCCAATGAGCTGATCACTGATGATCCCAAGTGACTGATCACTGATGATCCCAATGAGCTGATCACTGATGATCCCAATGAGCTGATCACTGATGATCCCAATGAGCTGATCACTGATGATCCCAATGAGGCTGATCACTGATGATCCCAATGAGCTGATCACTGTGATCCCAATGATCTGATCCCTGATGATCCCAATGAGCTGATCACTGTTGATCCCAATGAGCTGATTACTGAGTTCCCAATGAGGTGATCACTGATGATCCCAATGAGCTGATCACTGATGATCCCATGAGCTGATCACTGTTGATCCCAATGAGCTGATTACTGAATGTTTCCAATGAGGTGATCACTGATGATCCAATGAGCTGATCAACTGATGATCCAATGAGCTGATCACTGATGATCCCAATGAGCTGATCACTGATGATCCCAATGAGCTGATCACTGATGATCCCAATGAGCTGATCACTGATGATCCCAATGAAGCTGATCACTGTTGATCCCAAGGAGCTGATTACTGATGTTCCCAATGAGGTGATCACTGATGATCCCATGAGCTGATCACTGATGATCCAATGAGCTGATCACTGTTGATCCAAATGAGCTGATCACTGATGATCCCAATGAGCTGATCACTGATGATCCAATGAGCTGATCACTGATGATCCCAATGAGCTGATCACTGTGATCCAATGAGCTGATCACTGATGATCCCAATCGACTTGATCACGGTTGATCCCAATGAGTGATCACTGATGATCCCAATGAGCTGATCACTGTGATCCCAATGAGCTGATCACTGATGATCCCAATGAGCTGATCACTGATGATCCCAATGAGCTGATCACTGTGATCCCAATGAGCTGATCACTGATGATCCCAATGAGCTGATCACTGATGATCCCAATGAGCTGATCACTGATGATCCCAATGAGCTGATCACTGTTGATCCCAATGAGCTGATCACTGATGATCCCAATGAGTCTGATCACTGTTGATCCCAATGAGCTGATCACTGATGATCCCAATGAGCTGATCACTGATGATCCCAATGAGCTGATCACTGTTGATCCCAATGAGCTGATCACTGTTGATCCCAATGAGCTGATCACTGTTGATACCAATGAGCTGATCACTGATGATCCCAATGAGCTGATCACTGATGATCCCAATGAGCTGATCACTGTTGTATCCAATGAGCTGATTACTGATGTTCCCAATGAGGTGATCACTGATGTTCCTAATGAGCTGATCACTGATGATCCCAATGAGCTGATCACTGATGATCCCAATGAGCTGATCACTTTGATCCCAATGAGCTGATTACTGATGTTCCCAATGAGGTGATCACTGATGTTCCTAATGAGCTGAACACTGATGATCCCAATGAGCTGATCACTGATGATGATGATCCCAATGAGCTGATCACTGATGATCCCAATGAGCTGATCACTGTTGCTCCCAATGAGCTGATCACTGATGATCCCAATGAGCTGATCACTGATGATCCCAATGAGCTGATCACTGATGATCCCAATGAGCTGATCACTGTTGATCCCAATGAGCTGATCACTGATGATCCCAATGAGCTGATCACTGTTGATCCCAATGAGCTGATCACTGATGATCCCAATGAGCTGATCACTGATGATCCCAATGAGCTGATCACTGTTGATCCCAATGAGCTGATCACTGTTGATCCCAATGAGCTGATCACTGTTGATACCAATGAGCTGATCACTGATGATCCCAATGAGCTGATCACTGATGATCCCAATGAGCTGATCACTGTTGATCCCAATGAGCTGATTACTGATGTTCCCAATGAGGTGATCACTGATGTTCCTAATGAGCTGATCACTGATGATCCCAATGAGCTGATCACTGATGATCCCAATGAGCTGATCACTGTTGATCCCAATGAGCTGATTACTGATGTTCCCAATGAGGTGATCACTGATGTTCCCAATGAGCTGATCACTGATGGTCCCAATGAGCTGATCACTGATGATCCAATAGTGGAGGTACTGTTTACAATGCCCACATCCACAAACACCCAGGGCACACAAACACTGATGTCAGGGTAAGTCAGCTTGGAAATGGTGATATCGATTAACTGAATTTGTCATAATAGGCTTCATTGATCAATCGTTGAATGATTAATTTACAATTAAAAAATAATCGAGTAAATAAATGATCATTGAATAAATGTCATTCACAATATATGTCCGAACAATTACGTAACTTTTACAGAGCAACCGCATCGACAGCATTGGTTAGCCAAGGCCACGAAACAGTAGTGGCACTCCGGCAGATTGGATCCCTTATCCAAGAATCTTTGGAATTACAAAGAACAGCCAACGAGAACTACAACGAAACGGCTCGTAATACTGGTGCTGCTTTATCATCAATATCTGCCATTTTGGATAAAATGAACAAATAAACTTTGACTTTTTTTTACATTTTCTTTAAAATCATAAAACATTTCATCAGTCATTTTAAATATAATTAACTAATTATTGAATCCTTCAACTAGAACCTACATGGAATATTTATCCACAACTTTGATAATAACCTTCTGATAATATCAATTAGCCTATACTATGAATACCGTAGTTCTAGTTTTATCAGTACAGGGTATAAGAAAATAAAGATATTGAAACAAATTTAATGTTTGGTTACCAGTATTTAATGTAGTTAGGGCAACTTGCATAGTCAATGGTAGGGCCTACTATTGACATAAATTATACTGATATTGATACTATTGATACATACATATATTTGGATTATCAGTATTGTACAAGGATTGTACCAGGATCATCGTGTGCTAGATACCCTACCCGTACCGAGATCACACATTAAACCTCGGAGCAGCAAGCAGTCTGCGCATGATCACAGCATTGCGGTCATTCCTCTGTGGTTGGTTATCATCAATAATAACAGGCATCCGATGCTGCATGATTGGTTCATCCAAAAGGGGAACATTCCTTTGGATGCACAAATCATGCAGCACGCAGCACGCAGTTATTCTCAGATGGATTTTGTCTTCTTTTAGGTAGGACTTGTTTGGAAATGTCGAACACAATACCACAATACCTGATTTTGCCCTAAACAATGAGTTTTCAGTTAAAAACATCTTCTTGATATAAAACCTCTCTTTGACATCAGAACAGCGTACGCAATATAATCTGCATCTTACTAGTTATTATCATAATGTCTACCAAGTCTTGACATAGCGAACTTTCTCTATCGTTATACGCATTGTGAAATGAAAATGATGAGAACAGAGCAACAGCAATGTGGCCAAGTTCATGGCAATCCCATTTTTGAATCAATTACTTGCAAAGTTTCATCTAAGTCCAGAACTGAATTTCTTTCATCACAAAAATAATAGGGAGGGAGGGACCTACCACTAGACCTACCTTTTAATTTGAGTATAAAAATATAACCGTCCAATTGCATCAAAAAGTTGAGGTTGGGTTATGTAATATTTAAAAAATGTATGAAATTATTTATGCATACCGAGAAGCCAGCCTGAAGGGACGACGCCATCATCGAGTTGCTGTTTGAGAGCGCTCTGGCTGTAGTTGAACTGGTCACGTGTGCTGCCCGGCCAGCGAGCAATCTGCTGGCCAGGAGCACACACAACCTGGCAGTTGAAACTATGATTCCAGTACCTATCAACGAAAGCAGGTTCATCCTCCGACGGTGCCTTCACATTGATCAGTGTGCCGTCAATGACACCAACAACATTGGGAAATTCCGAAATATTATGAAATTCTGTAAACAAGAAAATCACCATGAGACATAATAATATGTAGGTACAATGCATTGCTCAAGAAACAACTAGAGATGTAACCAGCCTGGTCCAACTGGTACACGACAGAGTGTATCGGCAGTTTTTATTTTTTAATCATCAGCCACGAGTCGGGTTTAAAAGTTATTTATAGCAATGAGTGTATTATAAAGTCAATAGTTAAAGTTAGTAGGAATGGACACATTCTAACTCATTGGGATTGCCTTAGAAATATAGTCAAACCCTAGAACTAGGGTTTGACTATATTTCCTCTTCTACGAGGTAAGCTGTTGGTATTACTAACCAATATATTATTATACCAATAAATATTAACCAATATATTATAAAATCAATGGCATAGGCCTACTGATCTATTAAATGATATGTAGCAACTATATGTAGGCCTAGCAACTGTACACATAAATATGCCTTGGGCCTACATGGGAAATATCTCCATAGACAATATAGAAATATATCTATGTGTGAAAATATAGTATGAAACGTACCTGCTTTACTCTCGCTACGTACTCTGCATTAGCCAGAGGGAAGACGATGTATTGATGTGACACGCTGCGAATCACACGCGAGCAGCTTGATTGACTCATGCCAGTAACGTCTCCCATCACATTTTGAAAAGTCCCCGAAGCAAAAAAGCGCAATGCCGTTAGAATTTGTGTAGGGACAGGCAAGGCGTGGGATCTAGCAGTTGGTCTTGTGAGCCAGTCCTCCAGTGTAGCACACAATTCCAATATTACGTGCCGTGGAAAACGGTAATGCCAAAGCAAATGGGACTCGGGCACATTCAACGGGTCCAAACGATCTTTGAAAACTCGTCCAGGATGGACTAGAGGTTCCACAGGTGGGTGTTCAATATCAGGTGGTCTACATCCTCATTAAGGGCATGCAGTATATTCAGCATTGTAGGGCCGGCTACAGGAAAGTAAGTGGGATAAGAGCTAGGAATAGGTTAGTCGCCCACAATGGCTTAATCAGTCAATTGCATCGCTATTGATATTACAAATATAGTTATACAACCAATTTCATCGCTTTGCGAACTGAAGTCAAATTGGACGAGGGTTCTAGTCCCGCATAATGAATGTGATTCAGTAAATATCATTCATGTATCATCCGCTCTTACATGATCAAGAAAATTACGTACGCCCTTGGCTACTTCTGTACGGGTGGATCAGTGGCTAGTACGCTAATCCGTCATTCAGTAGACCGGGTTTCGATTCCCATCACGGTCAACCATCCTGACAAAGGATTTATGATGATTTTCCTGTCGTTTAAGCTGATACGGAGATGGTTCCTCAACAGGCCACAACAGCCTCCTTCCCACCATCCAAAACGCATAGTAAAATAACCTATCATCTCATCTTCCCATCATCTCATTCATGATTCAACGACGCCAATAAATCTTAGTCGTCAGTAGGCTACAATGAGTCGTTAAACACGATGTAAATAAAAAATGGTAAAAAGTATATATGCCTAGGCCTACACAACAACAGATTAGTGGAAGATATATCAAGGGTAATAAAAAATAGACTGAGACATTGACATAACATGAACTGCACACTGATCAACTCGGTGACTAGGCCCTACGTAATATTCAAGTTGGTGAATAAGCTAGGCCCATTAGTGCGGGATGACCTGTACGCTCTCTATCTGGGGATGGTTATTATATCCAAGTCTACAGGCAGAGACATTGATGGCCTGGTATACCCACAGACCAACTACGTTTAGCCTACGTCTTAGGCCTACTCCATGCCGGTACTCAATGGTCCTAGGCGGTAGGCCTGTAGTAATCTGCAATTGTTTTAGATCATTTCAAGCATTGGTGCTGTGTGTACGTCTGGACATTGAATTTGTCTAGGCCTATCAAGTCCAAAATAGGCCTAGGCTCTAGTTCGTACTAACCTAACCTACATAGGTCTAAAATCACAAGCTTTGAGAAACGAAAATAATGCAGTAAAGTCAAGAACATTAAGCGAACGACAAATACTCTGCCTGGCCCTATATAACATTATTCATATTTTCTTCCTTTTAAACATAATTCTAGGCTTTAAACACATATTATACTAACAGTAAAGGCTGTGAGAGCATAGCCCACTATCAATCAGCTGGTAGGCCCTAGGCCTAGTAGGGTTATGTTGGAATCGTATTCAAGAACCTTGAATATAATATAGCTGGCTGTATTTTAAACACTTGGCGGTTGAATATTCACGCTCGCAAAAACATGTACGTATCTTCAAACTCGTGAAATATTTTTAATGATTATTTTTAAATTCGAGGTGATGAAAAACCTCCATTTTGTGAAAGTTTGCATCCACTAAAACCACGATACTACCAGTCTTGACTAGTAGTAACTTTATAACCAACTATCCTTAATACTTTTCCTTACAACTTTTCGTGAATACGACTTGCAACCAAGTCTGGTAGTAAGTCCAATAACGGTCGTAGTTTACGACGTTGTAAGAGATACAACTCTTTGTGAATCCAGGCCCAGTATTATAATGCAATGTATTATTAACGTTATTTTCTTATTAATTGCTTAGAAGATCGACGTACGTGTTGAGTTTTATATAAACAACACTATTACGCCACTAGAATTGTATTTACATATACAGTACATTATTATTATAGTTAAATTTCATCATTACTGGACAAAGTTGTATGTGTTAGGTATTTATAAAAAATAACACTTACTCCGCTACTATTCTATATCTGATATATCTCTTACTTTCATATTATTTTTATCCTGATAATACTTTACGTACTCTTGAAATGTTTATAGAATTTTTACAATTGATGAGCGAAGTACGTTTGTATTTATGTTATAATTTTATATTTGTATTGACTTGCCATATATTGTATACATAATCCTATGTAACGATCTATTTGGATGAATAAATAAATGAAATGAAATGAAATGAAATGGTGGAGTTTCTGATGTTACCTTTGTTTCGCTGCCACCACATGAACAGTCGTACTCTGTTTGCGCGTGTGTTACTTTCATACAACAAGGTACCTTGTTCTAGCTCCTCAACATTGTTAACAAACGCATTATATCCATGGAGTCATGCATAGTCTTAGACATCCTGAACTGAACTGACAGGGTAGACCTGGGCCTAGTTAACTCGAATGGCAATAAATGTAGATTTTCAGCTTTGTACTCGTATTGTACTGTATTGTATGTAGACCTACTCGTCTAGTATAGGGCCTAGCCCTGTATATAAATAGGCCTAGCGGGTAATTGAACAGCATGGTACAACAAGAGTAGTCTGCGTACTTACAAGCTCAGCGATATTATCGACATGCACTAGAACATTGAAATTAACTGTAATATTATTACTGATTGAAGAGAATTTTCAGTTTCTCGAAAGACTCGCTGAGCACTTTACATACAATAAATACACTTTGTACACACTTACACCTTCAAGCAGCACGTGTGTATGTAACGGAGAACAGATCGGTCTATTGTAGTTCCCATAAATGCCACCAGTTGAAGTGGTCATAATTTCGTAATTTTTCAATTTAATAATTATTATTTTTGTAATAAATACATTACTGAACGCACCCAGCCCAATGTCCTCCGATCCGCTCGTGTGGAGGAATACAATATTCTGTGGATGTAAAAGAAGCGTGGACTGTTTTTCACTTTGGTGAATTTCTTTCTTGTTGAAACGTCTCCATCCAGGATTATCGCCATCATCCGCAATGGGTTTATCGATTTCCCGCAACTCAAACGGTAAGCTGATCAATACTCTTGGCATGCATATTACGTCTAACTCTAATAATAATTTACAATAGTAATTATGCCATGATATATTAGTGTTAGGGTTTGAAGGCGCGTCGACAGCGAGCTCATTTTGCGCCTATATAGTTGTCAATGTTTGTGGATGTTTCAAGTATATGGAGAAAGCGGGATAGAAAGAACTAGAAAAGTAAGATAAGACGATATAGAAGAAAAGAAAGGGAAGAAGACGAAAGATGAAGAGCAAAGTGAATATAAAACGAAATGAAATGAAAATATAAAGGCAAGGTTCCATACTCCCTCCATATACTTCGGTCACCAAAAGGCTCTCACTCGACCGAGACGGTCCGAACTTGGTCTGGACCCTTACTCCAGACCTTATCGACATGGGTGACCCGCTGCTGGGAGCATTAAATTGCTCCCGGCGACAGCTCTGGAGATCATTGGGCCATTCAAGCCCCCACACCACGTCTAGGTGTTGATTATCGTTAGCATATAATAATTTAAAAATTCAGTACTTCGTCCACAACACTTGCATGCACCATTCTAGAAATAAAATGGCAGTCTTGCCATTGTTCGGTGTAAAATATTTCAGTCGAAGCCTAGGCTCTACTTGGTCTAGCCTATGATGAAAAATATATTTAAACCCAGGAAATTGAAAATAAAAATGATGGATTGAATATTTCAGTCAATCAAATACTGTTATGATGGCCTGCGACCTCATACAAGTACCACAATCCTACTAGGCACATGCTTGTTTTGCATGCAGTTATAGGCCTGTTTCTCATTACAAGTAGTACCGGTAGCTCAGTACTTGTAGGCCTATATTGTTATACCGGTGTGACAAGGATGTGGGCCTACTTCCCCGATATTACACACCCCGGGCAAACATCCCTATAGGTCTCTGCGCCTCTCCTCGTACCGTACCAAAGAATAGATATATGTAGGGTAAACCATCACCAGGCATCTAATATAAGTCGTACAGAATGAAGTGCCAGGGCGGTGGCATCACGACGACTGCCCCGGCGGTGGTGCTGTCGTGAAAATAACGGTAGTCCCAAAATTTCGCATAAAGATCGCTAAGTAGGCCTAATTTAAATAGCAGTCATTGCAATTCCTAATTGGTAGTGGGTTGGCCCCAATTGCTCGGATAAAATTGAAAAAATGCCTCCACTGATGAAATAGACTCGAATAACATGATTATGTGTGTAATTTGAATCTAGATGGCCAGCCACGCCTGCGATAGCTCTACAGGCGCCGCAACCACAGTGCTGTGAGCACAACTGTACAGGCACTGTGGGGAAGGCGAGTAAGCCAGGAAGAAGAGAGAGGGAGAAAAGGAGTAAGTCTTCATTAGATTAGCGTAGCGAAGATTTCATTCCATATAACGATTTTTTTTTTTTTTTTTTTTTTTTTTTTTTGTGTTTTTTGTACGCGGCACACAGGTCAGGAAAATTGACCAATCGACTTCAAACTTTTTTTTCAAATTGGTGTCATACCAGAATAGGTCGGGGTTGTTTTTTCAAAAAGATCGGTTGAACGTATTTCCGGAAAAAAATTGCAAAGTATGGAAAATTCTCATAAGAATAAGCCGGAGGCGGAATACTTGAAAAACGAACATTTTCCAGAAGCTTTCAAATCATACAGAGTATGAAAACAACCATCATACACATTATCAATAATTTGTGCAACAATCGGATGAGGTATAACGAAGGAAAACGCAATAAAAGTACATATTTCATTGAAAATCAGGATCAAAACGTGTAATGCAAAGTGTATATGCAACAGGTTGCTCTATAAATAGCAACACTTTGCACGTAAGGTTTTTCAACGTTTGAAGTCATACAAGGTCTGTAGATGTAGATTGAGCTGACAGAATATTTTTTAATCCCAGATTCTACGCTTCTCCTAGATTCTTCTACGCTCATCTCACAACGCCCATTCTGCGTTTTCCTAGTATACTAATAAGACTAATATAGATAAACATATTACATAATCGATATTTATATATATCCTAATCCTCATCACTCTTTACAGCACTCATGAATGCCGGGCATGGTCGCGGGCGGGGGCAACGGCCGCGGGCAACGGCCGCGGGCGTGGCCAATAATTACACAACCACGCCGGGTTCATTGGCCCACAAATTATACATCACCCAAATTTCCAGCCACAATTTCAAATGTATCAACCTCCCCAACAACCCAGACTCAACCCCAATTTGGAACCTCAACAGCCCTATCATTCAGCCAATAATGTTCATCAACCACCCACCTACAGCCATCAGCAATCCCCCTACAGTTTTCAACAATACCCGGAACACATTCCACAAGCCAACCCCCAACACATCCCTAGTCAGCCCGAAGTTTTCAACTCATGTACTTATTATCCTTTACAAGCTCAACAGGCAACAGCACCCGCACAGTACATTCAACAGTGAATATTCCAAAATTCATAATTAGCCTAACCCAAATCAGTACTTTTATTTCAATTCTTTTTTAAACATTCAATAAACGATATTCTAGATTCTTACGTCCCCCCTCCCACCCACAGATAAAGCACTATGCTGGAAAACAAATCATAATTAAAACTCTAAAATTTCTACTGAATATAGTAACAACCATTGTACACATTTTCAGAGATTTATAGAACGAATTTTCAAATTAATTTTATCCTTATCAATAAAGCAATTTGGAAAGCAATCAAAGGAACTATTAAATGTGAGCAACAAGTGTCACCAATACATTAAAACGATTAAGATCTGTGATGGATATAAAGAAGGCATTGGTACCATTGTTGGGAAACCAAGGTCCATATATCAAGAGACAGCCGCGGTTTTTAAACTTTTTAAGTGATCCATGGCCTGTAGATGTATATTGTGCTGACCAAATGTTCTTAATTCTTCATTTCCATACTTCTAAGCTCATCTCACAACGCATATAGCGTTTCCTAGTTACCTCATGATAAAAAAAACAATTTGAAACTGTAAATCCTTTTTTTTTTTGTTTTTTTTTTTGGGGTTTTTTGTTTTGTAAAAAAAAATTTTTAAAAAAAAAAAAATTTTTTTTTTTTTTTTTTTTAAAAAATTTTTTTTTTTTAAAAAAAATTTATTTTTTTTTTTTTTTTTAAAAAACAAAATTGTTTAAAAATTTTATATTTTCAGATTTTCCTGGCTGTTTTTCTGAGAGTCCTTTTCTTAAAAATACCTGAAAAAAAAGGCCCCCCCTAAATTTTTTTCATAAAAATTTAAAATGAAAAAGAAAAGTTGGGCATTTCTCTTTCGTCCCAACATTATTGGTCTCCCAAAAAACCGACCCCTTAAAATCCCTTTAAAAACCCCCCGGGGGTGAAATGAAAACATAAGGGGCCTGGCAAAAAAAAAGGGGCTTTCTTCATATCCGATAAACCATAAGGTCTTGCGGACAAAAAAACCAAACCCTTAAAAACACTCTGAAAAAAAAGCGCCCAGAGTGAAATTTTTAAAAATTTTTTATAAGGGAAAATTCCAAAAAAGATGGAACAAAAATTTGGGGCTGTTTCGATGTAAAAAATTTCCCGGATCAAAACCATATGGTCAATATGCGGCAAAAACCCACAAAAAAAAAAAAAGCGCCAAAAAACAAAAAAAAATTAAAAAAACAAAAAAAAAAACATTTCCCAAAACAACCCGGGAAAAAAAAAGGTAATAAAAAAAAATAGAAAAATTAAAAAACCAAAAAAAAAGGGAAAAAAACCCAAAAAAATAAAAAAACCAAAGAAACAAAAATTTCTAAAAAAAAAAAAAAAAAGGGAAACCGAAAAAACCAAATTAAAAACACCAAAAAAAACACCAAAAAACCCCAAAAAAAAGGGGAAGAAAGAGGAAAAAAAAACCCCCAGAAAAAAATTTTTAAACGGAAAAAAAAAAAGAAAAAAAAAAAACCACAAAAAAAAAAAAAAACCCCCAAATACAAAAATTGGGTAAACTATCCCAAAAATAGGTCTGACAATACGCCTTGAATATCACTCTAAAAACTCAGCGCCCAGAGTGAAATTTACAATATTTTAGATAAGGGAAGGATTCCAAAGATGGAACAAAAAAGTTAGGGGCTGATTTCGATTGTAAACATATCCAGGATCAAATACCATATAGGTCAATATGCGGCACAAATACCGACAACCCTTGAATATCACTCGAAAAAACTCAGCGCCCAGAGCTGAAATTTACAATATTTTCGATAAGGGAAGATTCCAAAGATGAAACAGAAAAGTTAGGGGCTGATTTCGATTGTAAACATGTCCAGGATCATCCCCATATAGGTCAATATTCCGCACAAATACCGACAACCCTTAAATATCACTCTGAAAAAACTCAGCGCCCAGGAGCCTTATTCCTGAGATTATGAAATCATGAGATGAGATGAGTGACATGAGATGAGATTTTTATTTCATTCCACTTTTTTTTCTCACTTCTCACCATTTTGCTATTCCCGAGATTAAAACAGTGAGAAGTGAGATGAGATTATTAATCTCACGATGGAATTAATAAACTCATGTTTTTAGCCCCGCCCCTTTCACTTATTTACGAAAGAGGCTTGGGCCTGCCGTGCGAGGCTAGCGATTTGGCCAATAGCACAGTGAACCTAGCCGTGTGCGTGAATGAGTGTGACAGTAGGCATTCCAAGCTCGATGACAGTAGCGTTTGACAGTAGGCGTACATATTGAAAAATAATATGTTATTACATGATAGTAGTTCATTTGTGCATAAGTAATGCAATTATAATATACATATGTTATATATTACACATAATCTCCATCTGGATCACGAGATTGTATGGTTTTACTCACTATATAAGTGAATATAATGCGTTTGGTGGGCGTGGACTGCACAAACTGGGATTGCACAGTAGAATGACAGTAGCCTATTTGAATACAAGAAATGGGCTTATGTTTTAATGGCATCGTTCTAATAGTTTGAAGAAGAATTTCCACAGTTCCTATTGTTGTACTCCTAATAAGGGCCTAGAGCATTGTAGGCCTACAATGCTCTTCACAAGAAGACTCTACAAGAAGAAAATAGAACACGTTTGAATTTTGATTCGTAGCATTGATTGGTGCCAATGCAGTATCCTTCATTTCATTGGGTAAGTATTCAACTTTCAAACTTTTCTCAAGGAAACAATTGGAATTTTTCATCTTGTAGTCTGCATTTGCCTAGGCTAGGCTGTAACACTATAGGCTACGCAGTACAACCATAATTGTAGAAGATGTCGAAGATAACAAAATATCAGAAGGAAACTTTGGTATTGTACATGGAGAGGCATGTACTTTTATTTAGGGGCCGCTTCTCTAGCACATTTACTAAAGAGACGTCTCACAGATTGTGGGACGAATTGGCACTGCTCCTCAACGAGTGTGATGGCCCGGTCAAGACCAAAGACAAATGGATGAAGGTAGGCCTAGCCATTGAATTTGTAATGGTACCGCGACTCGGTTAGGCAGACGTATGCCACTGTTTGGGAAGATTTTTTTTCTGCGTAACGTAGGCCTCTATCCTGCTATCTAGGCCTATCTATCTATAAAGATTTTTCATTGTCGAGTACAGTTTCAAGAATCGACGTAAGGCGCTATTAAGAATACATTTTTTTCAGACGTGGGACGATATCAGAGCCAGTGTGAAGAGGAAGTGTGTGGAGATTTCTCGCCACGCTCAAGGAACAGGAGGCGGCTCGCCGGCAAGGAAGGTCCTGACGCCGCTGGAACAGCGAGTAGCCAACCTACTCGGGGAGGTCCTCATCGAAGGTGATCCAACCATAGAGGAGGCAGGTGTAAGTATATCCTAAATATGTTCAGTAGGCACCGTATGCCAACTATTCACTTTTATTTTTTGACTTCGGTTCAATAATCCAATTCAAGTGCATTTACAGCAAATGTTTTCACTACTCAGACCTACCATATTCAGATTAATATATTCTCCTCAGAGTTTGATGCATTCTCATTTCAAACATGGAAAACACAGAATGTGTTGTGAGACTAGCAAGAAGGCATAATCGATACATGCAAATCCCGTTGAAATTTCAAATTAGTTGCAAGACTACTTGCCGGGTAATCGTGAGAGTTTTGCACGTTCCAATTTTATATATATATTTTTTTTTCAATTAATACACTGGTACCATTATAATAGACCTACATAGATATTATTTGCCTATTGTTCCTGACAAATTACATATTGAAGTAACTCAACTAATACTCTTCAACTTCTATCCTCATTCCTGTCAATATTCATTCCGAGTCTGCCTGCCTGAGTGACATGAGTGCTGTCCTCATAGCCTACAAGCTAGAGAGTCTGTTATGTACAACATTGAAATCAGAAAAATATTTTTGTACACATATAAATATTAATTATGATGTAAGGTTCATATTACTAACTTGGTATCATGAACCTAGATCACAAAAAGTTACGGTGTCACGTTTTTTCCGGATTATAAAATGAAATTTTTTAATAAATCCAATGTTGAAACATACAAAATTATTATATTGTTCTAGTTTTACTACAATTGTGTATACATATCTCGTTTGAACTGTGGTTACTTCGATGCTTATTCTATTTCCAAATCATTTTAATAATAATGATAATTATATGGCTTGTTTTATGAAAAATAAAAATAAGATTGAGATTTGAGTCTGATTTAATTCCAACATTTGCATTACCGTACTAACATTCCAATTCCGAAGCAATGTAAGTTCAAATTCATACTGAGACAATAATTCCAATCCTGGCTGAATAAATCCATAATTCATTTTCCATTCCAACTCCTATCCTCTTCTCTTTTTAATAAACAGTTTGGAGATGTCGTTGCCCGGAGTGAGGGTGATTCATCCAACCCAGAACACGACATCGTAGAAACATTTATTGTGGATGACCATGGAGTGCTGGTGCTAGATGTACCGGTAGAGCCCACCCTCTTCGAGAACCTATCAACTCCAGGGCCCAGTCAACAGCCGAATAAAAGGGCAATTGGGTCTGTTTGTGAGTAATTTATTGTCAAATTAGGAACAAGTATTTTCATTAGGCTCGACAGGGTCTCGTTTATCCAAGTACAGGTACATCCTATAGTAGGCCTACTTCTCAATTATCTGCACCAGTCTAAATGTGTTTTCCAGACTCCCACGAGAGACCATATCCACTGCCGCAGTTGACGTACAAAAAAAGAAATGGGGTACCGGTAGAGACGACAACTGAAGGACAGGACGAAAAATCGATTCTTTTAGGAACTCAACTAGAAATTTCAAATTCAATTGCCAACTTGCTTGGTGTCCAACAAAAAATTGCCGAGAGTGCTGCCGCCCAAGCTACAAGCATGCAGCAGATAGCCGCCTCAATGAGCTCCATTGAGGCGATGCTCAAACGATTTTTTGAGGACAGTAGAAAGTAGTAGGCCTAACATCATTAGTTTATATTCTAATTATTAATCACTGTAGCGTCACTAATAAATCAAGGTAAATTGTAAGTTTTTTTACTCATTTAATGGCATAAGTACCATACACACATTGAATAGTTTTTCAAATGTTGTACATATTTAACAATATCAAGTGCTATTTAAATTAATAATATGTACCGGTAGCTTATAACAATGATAGTCACTTACAATTTAATTATACAACATGCATATACTTGTTGATAGAATTTAGTCTTTTAAGAAGAACAATAATGAACCAGAATTAGATGAATGAAAATGATTCAAGCGGCCAAAACTGATAAGGGATCGACGACGACGGGTGACGGGTCTCTGTGTTGCGTGCGCATGGGCAAAAAGCGAGTGTTTCAAGTTGTGGTGACTATGATAATTTGTAACTATACTTTTAAATTATATTGTTCCGACTTTCCTGGTGTTTTCAAGTTGCCACATATATATATATGTTATATTTTATACAGGTTTCCATGCCACGGTAGTTGAGGCTGACTCACACAGGCCGTACTGTATCAACTCATTGTCTTTTTGGCAGACTCACCGCGGAAGACCGTTTGAAGAAAGATTTCCGCAGTAATACCTCCTTCCCTTTGAATTGCAAGGGAAAATTTCAAGTTATATGAATTTATAAATTTAATTTGAATAAGTATTCAAGAATGATTGAATCAATGCCAGATTTGTAAAGAATTCCAGATGGGTTAAAAAAAGGTAACTTCGTGCTACAGCCATAGATGTAGCACATCACGGGTCTCCAAACATGGTGCGCACAAGGCGAGCACGTCGCCTTTGCCCGGCAGTCAGCTGTCCCCTCCGGTGTACTTCAGGCACATCCTCACCCCACAGCACTTCGTCCTCGCCTTCGTCCTCTTCCAGGTCGTCAGCTTGTCGCTCGAATGGCACGCGATAATGCACACACATGTTGTGCAGCACCACGCAAGCATTGACGATCTTGCTTGCCCTCGGAGGACGGTAGTGTAATGAACGGTACTTCAAAAGGCACCGGAAACGGGACTTCAGTAACCCATTGCACCGTTCAATCACACACCTTGCAGCCGCTTGCTGCCGGTTGTAGAGCTCTTCATGAAAACCTGCAACAGCCTGCATATCAGGCGTCATCACGAAGGACTCGAGCATGTATTCACTGTCTCCTGTGATAATTATAATCGTACTTTTATTGTAAATTGACCATGTAAAATACTGTAAAATATTTGACCATATTGTAAAATGACAATAATAATAATAATGTATTTATTCAGTGAAACATTTTTACGTGTCACATTAAATATGCATGTTTAAAGAATATGTCAATCAGTCCAATAGTTGAATATATATGTAGGCCTATATATATGATATGTATACAATAATTTCATGAAATTTGATCATAATGTAGACAATTATTAAAATAAATTTCAGTAAAACATACTACATACTCTTTGTCAATATACTTTAAAAATGTTTCAATGATTTGAATTCCTGTACAGAGTAGAACACAAGTCAGTTGATTAGGTAATTGAATACGTATCATGCGCTTACCAATAAGGAACGAGCTGTTATCATTCTGGGCAACAAGGTGCGTTCGCAAACGACTATTTGCGAATATGAATTGGTCATGGCTACGGCCTGGATAACGGGCATTACAATTCAAAATCCGTTGATCCGTGTCACACACC
The DNA here is from genome assembly GCA_907164805.1 of Brachyptera putata. Taxonomy (NCBI): domain Eukaryota; kingdom Metazoa; phylum Arthropoda; class Insecta; order Plecoptera; family Taeniopterygidae; genus Brachyptera; species Brachyptera putata. Next base: position 1,112,604 of record OU015466.1, on the reverse strand, counting down.
TAAACCAGGAGTAGAGTCATCACACTATATTGTCTGTATGAAGTGAAACTCAACAAACCACACTTTCCAGTTCTTGTACTTACCAGCTGTACGTTGATCGAGTGGTAGTGCTTACGATTAACGTACACGTGCTCTTGGTACAGCGGATCATTCTGAGGGGGAGCGATTATTGCTACGTGGGTGCAATCGTTGGCTCCAATTACCCCAGGTAACCTAGGCGCCAACTGAAGTCTAATTACATTATGTAATTAGAAGTTTGAACTGTTTTCTGATACCGAAGTTGCCATTTAGTTCCAGTGAAAGGCAACGGCTAATAGGGCATATTTACTCGAAAGTTCAGTCGTACCTCCGTTTGATCAGATTTTTCTCAGCTTCAGTCTGTGGAAACTTCACCCACCGATTAAGGAGCACAGCCTCAATTGCCTGGCTGACTTGAGCAATGGCCCGGCTCATCGATGTCTGGCTCATGCTCAGGTAAATGTTCTCCGCAACATCGAGCTGGTAACTACCTCGGGCATGAAACCGTAGTGCAGCCAAGACCTAGATGTATAACATTATTGTTTACATGTGGTAAGTCAATAAGATATAGACCTGTAAAACAGTGTATATATTCAAGATTGAAATACTATTTCATTTCATAAATAACATACAAAACGTAGGCCTAGGCCTACTACATAGAAGTTGAGGTGAAATGACTTCATTATTTTGTGGGACAGAATTTGAAATGGGCGTAACTTATTTGCTTTTCTCATACCTTTGAAATGATCATTTGTTATAAACCAACTTGGCCTACTTCATTATATTTGTGATCTATGGTTTTGTTCCAATTTACATTGAACCATATAGGCATAGATAGATTTTAATGAAAGTTGAGTATGGCTAGGCCCAAAGCTAGGGCCATGCCTAGCTATGAACTTTTGCTTCGGTTAGCCACTACAAATAAGTGTGGTGTTTAAAATTATGTTTGTATAAATCTACATGAACGTACGATCACGATGAGTAGCTGATATGTTTCATATTCTAAGGTATTTACTGTGTAGACTTACTTTTGTGCCATTGGAAATCGAGGAAGCTCGCTTTGGTGGTCCCAACATCGCATCCAAATCGGCTATTAATTGGCGCGCTACAGCGATTGGCAGACGAAAACGTGCTCTGAAACGAGCGTCCGTCAGCTCTAGCGCATCGCGACGCACATTGTAGACTCTAATCACTCGATTTTCGTTAATTTCCTGCTCTCCTTGTTGAATTAGATCGAAATATAACCGGCTGCCGCCATTTTTTTCAAATCTCACAACTCATTTTCAGATTTCACCAAGCAAATTGAAGGTGAGTTTTTTAAATGGAATGTGAGAAATGAGAAGTGAAATTAGTGTTTCGGGAATACCAATCAGCCATTTTCAGTGAGATTACCACAATTCCACCCAAAATAATCTCATCTCATGATTTCATAATCTCAGGAATAAGGCTCCTGCAGGACCCCTATTCGCTAACTTTTGTGAGAGTGAAATGAGACCGCCTCACGGTGAAATGAGATGAAAGCCAGTATCGCTATTCACTAACTATTTTTTCGCGTGAAATGTCAGTCTCATTTCATTTCGGAGTGTGTTCGTCTCACTCCCGACCGAACTCGTGAGATCGACGTGAGACGGAATATTGTGTTGTACATCGGCGGTATATTTGAAACGTCATCCGTGATTAACGAGGCTCTAGGACTTACCTTGTGTGTTATTTAATAATAGATGAACGAAAATAAACATATCTATTACATAAGTTCATTTATTATCATAGATAGTGCATAGATTATTATTATATATATCCATTTTTGTGCCACTGACTCAAGAAATACACGTTCAATGTAAGTAAACTCTTCACTAACCGGAGCAATTTTCAATTAAGTTTGGGCCCTAATTACCAACATATGGACCCCTATTATAGTATATCGTCTTGACTAGGGCCAACATAAATAGTCGAGGCCTATGATGTAATGCCAATCCATCCAAACCCCTAGGCCTACGTATAGACTATAGGCCTACCACTATAAACTCAATCATCAATGGCTATAGCCCTACCATTGACTTTATAATAACAAACTCACTGGCCCTACCATCCACTTATCCATTTTGATGTCCCATCCTAGATTGCAAGAACTTGGATCATAAATAGGTGGTCATGCTCTAGACCTAGTCTAGTAGTGTAGGCGTAATGTACACACAGTTGAATTAGTGCCCAAAGTCTTGAACTCGGCCCTAGTATTTCAAAACAAAAATCAATTGCATTGACTACGGTTTGGTTCATTCTTATATGCTCAAGCTATAGGTATTTCAATTTTATCCCTGCAATTATACGTGAAATAAAATTGAATGATTTTATAGAAAATGGATGCTTGGCGACAATTGAATATGCTCGAAGAAGCTCGCTTCGAGCACAATATTTTACGTCAGAGAATGCGGCAACGAAGGAGACAGATACGCTCTACGACGTAACCATTCAATGACATGACGGTATCTGATTTTGTGAAATTATATAGACTGCCACAAAGAATCGTTCGGACTCTTATCGACAACATCCGAGAAGATTTGCCGGTCCCAGTACGAAGTACTGCTATAAGTGTTGAAAGCAAGGTATGCTATGATGCCATTAGTTGATAGGACATGACTTGCCGATGTGCCAAATTATAGTCTAGGCCTACATTCATTCATTACACATAATCAATTTACATATCGTTATGATGAAAGGCCGATAAAAATATATATCCATTGATTTAGTTTTGCTCATCATCTCAGTATCTCGGTACCGTAATTACCAAAAGTCTGAATAATTACGTTGATATATCTTGAATTTGTAAAATACATTTTTTGCAATATTGCCCATACTAGTAGTCACTTCTTCTCTGATGTAATGAGTTTTTTTCAAAGGTTCTAGCTGCTCTTAGCTTTTTTGCTACTGGTTCGTACCAGCGAGCTGTGGGGTAGGATATGCCTGAGTGCTGTTAGCCGCAGTGTGGACGAAGTCAGCAGAGCCATAAACAACCGACTTCTACATCAATGGGTAGAATTTCCCATGAATCCAGCTGATCGCACAATGTGAAAGAAAGGTAGGTTGCGTAGAATAATACTGTATAACATGTGATGTTGCTACTGTTGACTAATGATTTACTATTGAAATTTAGATTCTTCGAGGCAACTAGTATTCCAGGAACGATAGGTGCTGTGGATTGCACACATATTTCTATTGTTCGACCTACCAATCACGAAGAACATTACATAAACAGGAAAAGTTATCACTCGATAAATGTTCAAGCTGTAAGTTCCTTGCTTATTTAAACAATGTAACATACCAAAGGCCTTTCCACATTTCATTTTCGCATTACAGTTAGGAGATGTTAGGCCCGGTTTTATGACCTCCCGCTAAAACCAGTCTCTAGCTAAGTAGATAGTAAAGGTTAGAGACCACCTAAACTGAGAATCCATCTTATGACTGGCATCTAGCCTCCCGCTAGTTAGGTGGATGGCTTACATTTTGTTTGCTACCGATGGATACGGTTGGCAACACATTTCGTCGACCTTCGATATATTTAGGTAGATATTAGATATATTTACATCGTCATCCTTCGCTCTGCCTCCACCAAACCATCACAAATCATTAAAATGGCTGCGAAGAGAGACCGAAGTGCAAACTATTCTTCCGACGACTGCCACAAAATAATTAATAGAGTAAAAAAATATGCGCACATAATTGAAAACAAGTGAAGAAATTCCACCGTAGGCTTTGTAAGACGAAATCTTACAAAAAATCCTCGTCGTCCCACTCTATGAAACGATTGACCCTATCTCTCACTCTTTTAGGTCTTCTTGTCCTAAATGTATCAACATGCATAACTATTAACTAGGCAAACGCAGAATGTGCGTTGTGTGATAAGCGAGATATCTAGAGAGTAAAATCTAAAACTCTACATACCTTGATCATATAAAATTAAATTTATTCGATGTCAACGAATCTAGAGAGCCGTGAATTAACAATGCAACATTTTTCTGCTATTATTTCTATTCATCAGGGACCCGAACCGGAACCTGAACCGGAACCGGAACCTTAAAAAAAAACGTATTTTTGGGGAACCGGAACCAGAACCGGAACCTTTATTATTGATTTTCAAGAACCGGAACCGGAACCCCTAAAAATCTTGGGTTCTTTTCGGTTCCATAGAGGTTGTCAATACCTCATTCAAACTTATTATTTACTCATTTTGTTCATAACTTTTTAGTTATATTTTTTTTTCCACACATTAAACATCCTTTTCACGGGATTGTTCCGAAAACGCACCAAAAATACCCCCCCAAAAAACCAAAAGACCACCAAAAGTAGAACAACTACAAGCAAAGGAAAAAAAATATGAAAATATTTAGCAAGTGGAACCGGAACCCTTATTCCCACTATGGACCGGAACCAGAACCGGAACCTTTTAAAACGTAGAACCGGAACCAGAACCGGAACCTTTATTAATTTTGGTTCGGGTCCCTGCTATTCATTCGATGAATAATATACATGTATTACATTATTTTCTCCGAAATGGCTGGTCCGAGTTGCATACAAATTTTTGATAATGTATATTATTTCCGTGTTTACATTTAAGGAAAATTTGAATTATATTGATGAGATTTATTTTTCAATTTATTCCACCCAGCCTAATCTTATGGGGTTTTTAGAAACTTTGAAGGACGTTGCAGAAAAATGGTCCAACCACTTTGACCCAAAATCTATAGGGTTCGAAATTGGATAAGTTTGCGTATAAAAAAAAGTTTCATGTCGATCGGTCAAACCCTGCTAACTGTGCAGCGCTTACAAACAAACAAACAAAACAAGACCAAAAAAACAGACAGACAAAGCTCCGTAAGAGTTGAGTGGAAATCTTCGCTAACGCTCATCTAATAACCTCATCATCTGAATCACTGTCGTCGGTCAAATCTCTGAACAATTTTTAGTCTTCCCTTTAGCTCTCTAGAAGCTGGTTATACTGCCCCCTAAATCCGGCCTTCTAAAACCTCCTGTAGGTGGCCAGTTAACTGCTGTATGGTTGTCACAAGACACCTGCTAAAGTTAGGTTGGTACTTAAAAAGATAGCGGGAGGTCATAAAACCGGGCCTTAGTGTATTATTCAGAGATGTATTATTGGTTTGATAGATTGTATTATAACATTTGTCTGTAATACCAATAATCATTTCTATTTTACAGGTTTGCGATTATGACATGAAGTTTTCGAATGTTAATGCCCGATACCCAGGCTCAACAGGAGATGGATACATATGGAGGAATTCCCAAGTGAAAGTAGAGCTGGCACGACGATATGAAGCTGGTGAGCGTGGCGAGTGGATTATCGGAGATTCTGGTTACGGCAATGAGCCATGGCTTATTCTCCCGATTCTCCATGCCGTCGAAGGTTCTCCCGAAGCAAACTTCACAAAAATTCATTGTAGAAGTAGATGTTGCGTCGAGCCTCGAGCGTGCATTTGGCTTGTTAAAAGCGCGTTGGCGTTGCCTTTTAAAACATCGCACACTCCATTACGATCCACTTGAAGCATCACTTATTATCAATGCTTGCTTCGTGCTGCACAACATGGCAATCAATGCTCGTCTCCCAGATCCAGTGACTGCGCAAGAAGAGGCAGCAGAATTAGAGGGTGAAGCGGGGACTGGGAACCAAACCCTATCGATATAAATAGGGATTTTTTGGGACATTCTCGAGCAGTGAGAGCACAGATAGTTGCCAGGCTGTGGGCACAGCGTAGATTATATATTAACAAAATATAACTGTCAATAAATTACTCAAGAATATATTTATCTGACTCATGATTAAACTTATACCATTTCAAATAAATTTGCATACGTTTGAATTATCACTTGTCAATTGAGAATAAGTATTCCCAATTAATTTTAGCCAATTATAATTAGTTGCACCTTGATATATTATGCTAATGCTATTCATAATACTATGCATAAAATGATTGGAATAGAAATTGAGTATGAAAATTTCATTTTGAAAATTACAAATTAGCGAACTAAATCTGCAAATAAAAATGGGAAACATGTACAATATGAAGTTGGGATGAAGGAAATAGCTACACTTCTTTAATGAAATCAATTTAAAACTGTTTATTGAAACGAGAAATGATCCAAATTGTTTACAACAATCAAAAAGAATTGAAATCTAAAAAATCTCATGAAAATTCTTTTTGCAACTGGACGACTGCAACTACCATCACTCCGAACTCGCACTGCAAACAAAGAAGTGTAGACGGCTCGCACTGCAAACAAAGAAGTGTAGACGGCTCGGACTGCAAACAAAGAAGTGTAGACGGCTCGCACTGCAAACAAAGAAGTGTAGACGGCTCACACTGCAAACAAAGAAGTGTAGACGGCTCGCACTGCAAACACAGAAGTGTAGACGGCTCGCACTGCAAACAAATAAGTGTAGACGGCTCGCACTGCAAACAAAGAAGTGTAGACGGCTCGCACTGCAAACAAAGAAGTGTAGACGGCTCGCACTGCAAACAAAGAAGTGTAGACGGCTCGCACTGTATCTTATATATTATATTACTTAAGTTTTGCGATCCTTATGATCAGTCGCTTCAAATATATAGATTGGAGGGTACTTGCCTCTTGTGCTGCCCAAACCACTATAACTTGTATTTGTCTTGATAATACATTCTTTTTACTTTAGTCTTCTGCAACTGCCAGGCAGTTTAGGGTCCCTTTGTTTTCTACTCTGAACTATGTATGTTCGAGTGAATGCCCAAGCTTAGAAGGTAGTAGGGCCTAGCCCGAAACCAAGCGGGAAGCCTCTCAACTCGCTAGATAGGATCAGCCCGGCATTAAATGTAAACTCAGTAAATTCACCATTTTAGATTAGAACAGATAGGTAACCTTGATGCCAAACTCCCCTGAGCGGAGTCAATGGCTTTGCACTAGTTAGGGTTGCCTAAATGTACATGTGGAGAGGCTGGTCGTCTGGGTGAGAGCTTTTCATGGTTTGCCTCACCAGTTCGAACCTGCCTTAAAGGCCAGACAAGTAACTTCATTAGGTATATTAAATGATACCACGGCCATGACCTAGCATACCAGCCGATCCTAGCCTTGACTAAATTCTATGTGTTTTTTCTTTGAATGTTTCAATAAATATTTCCACAGTGTTTTTCATTTCCCCGATGTTCCTTACAAGTCAAGTAGCCCACGGGCGAAAAGACTTTCTTATAAATTCTAGCTTAGATAAAGTTAGGTGAAACCTTCAGTTCGAGCAACACTTTGTTGTGGCCAAAGCGCCGTTTAAGATAGCTAGCACTCGTGTGAGGCTTCTTTCAATATTAGATATATATTGATGATTCTTGTAATGTATGTATTTATTTGTTCAATAAACAAAATTTTCTCTGTTCTTATCAGCTTAATAAGTTGCTACATTTGTTTGCCACGGCCCTTGGAAGAAAAGAAGGTTCGCCGATCGGTGGAGACTAGGTGGCTTGCTACCGCTCTATCACAAGTTGCGACTTCGTGCAACAACCGCGCTGCCAGGAGGCAGCCGACGCGGCGAGGACGGACCCAGGACCGGGTCAGCTGATGACCTCCGAGCTGGCGTGGTTTTAACTGCGCTGGCTAGGGCTGCTAGGCTGCCCGGGACTTGTGGTCGGGGGACCCGGTACCGGGGTAGCTGATGACCAACGACTGGCGTGGTTTTAACCGCGCTGGCAAGGGGCTGCTAGGCGAGCTCGGTAACTAGTGGTCGGGCTGCACTTGGCCGGAGGGACCGGGTCAGCTGATGACCGCCGAACTGGCGTGGTTCTAACCGCGCTGGCTAGGGGCTGCTAGGCGAGCTCGGTACTAGTGGTCGGGCGGCACTTGGCCGGAGGGACCGGGTCAGCTGATGACCCCCGAACTGGCGTGGTTTCTAACCGCGCTGGCTAGGGCTGCTAGGCTGCCCGGGACTTGTGGTCGGGGGACCCGGTACCGGGGTAGCTGATGACCTCCGAACTGGCGTGGTTCTAACCGCGCTGGCAAGGGGCTGCTAGGCGAGCTCGGTACTAGTGGTCGGGCGGCACTTGGCCGGAGGGACCGGGTCAGCTGATGACCGCCGAACTGGCGTGGGTTCTAACCGCGCTGGCTAGGGGCTGCTAGGCTGCCCGGGACTTGTGGTCGGGGGACCCCGGTACCGGGGTAGCTGATGACCAACGAACTGGCGTGGTTTTTAACCGCGCTGGCTAGGGGCTGCTAGGCGAGCTCGGTACTAGTGGTCGGGCGGCACTTGGCCGGAGGGACCGGGTCAGCTGATGACCCCCGAACTGGCGTGGTTCTAACCGCGCTGGCTAGGGGCTGCTAGGCTGCCCGGGACTTGTCCGTGGGCCCGTGACCGTCGCGGTCTGTTGCACGAAACGTGACTAACGATCGGCGAAACTCTCTTCGTCCGGGGGCTGGGCCAAAGGTTGTGGCTCGAGCGATCCGAGCAGACTACGCCGAGATAGGGAGTTCACGTGCCGTGTGAACTGAAGAAACGATCCCGCCAGGCCACCGTGCGCGAGCTAACTAAGCACTCGTTCACGGTGAGGTGCAAGGGTGACTAGCACTTGCATCGCGCTTGGTTCCGGACTGGGGGACGGGTAGATGTTGGGCCCCGCGAGGCCTACAAACTTCACCGGGTTCGAGGCCAGCCACGAGCACGCCACCGCCCAATGCACGCTCATGTGACCATAATGAGCACATTTGGTGAGCTGCTTGGTAGGCTCGTGCTCTGTACGCAAAGCTTACGTACAGGCTGCCTCTCGTTCCTTGTGTGTGCCTGTTTAATCAGTATTTATGTGACAGAGGCCAAGTTTGTACTCTAAATTCAGTGAACTTTTCTCGCCTAAATTAACGCCAGTGATTGCCCCCCACCCTTGTTCGTTGCACGTGCAGCGCCGCTAAATTCAGTGTCCGGTAATAAATTATCAATTTAATTCAGTATTCTCTCTGCGCCACGCTAATTCAGTGTTTTTCTTCATTGCGTCGTTAAACTCAGTGTTTGAATTCAATACTCCTCCGTTTTGTTTCTAATTCAGTTACTTTCTTGGTATTCTCGGTGCCAATTTGAACTAATTCACAGTGTTAAGAGGCCGCGGGAGTCGATTTAGAGAAGCACCAAAACGTGTTATAAGTAGATTCTCGTAACACCTTAACCTGTCATTGGAAATCCTTGATTTTTTCAACGGAAATAGATAAAGGACGTGCCAATGACTATATATACTTAAATTTTTCATACCAAAAAAAAAATAGTAGCACTTACAATACCTCAAACTTACTAAGTATAGCTAGTAATATCGAGAGAATCATACACTTTTTGACAACTGTAATCATGTAGAATACTAGAACGTACCTCCGTGATGACCCATTCAAAATTTGAAATTATTCTATCGATTGGTTTACTTGAAGCGATATCCCACATATTGCATGTTTCGTCAAGAAATGCATTGCGGGTAAGAGCAAACAAGGGGCCAACACCGCTACCGTCGACCGTGAGATAGTGCTACCGTCCAGACTCGGGGGGGGGTGAACACGTGCTGTCTGACGCATGCTCTGTTTGAATGACACATTGTAATTCGCATCGTTGGTCGTTGGTCGTATTCTGTTTCCGATAATTTTCGCATCTATTCGAACATTGCCCATTGCAGTCGGCTACGTATACATTTTATTTTTTAATCATGTATTGGATTATTTCAGTGCTCATTTCGGTACTGTTTGTTCATCTTATAATTTGATTTATAATTCTCGTGTCACCGTGGAGTTATAATGGACTGAAAAATTGAAATTTTATTCGTGCTAATTTAGGATAGGGCCTGAACTTTTGAGAATTTATTGCCAAAAAAACTTCAGAATCTAGACGGAACAGACAGTGACTTGTAAAATGTGGGCCATTAAAAAAAGTCCTAATAACTTCTTCAATTTCCGTTTACAAAGCAGAACACAAAATTTAGTTGCAATACAAATGAAAGGGATGAGAAAAGTGTAAGTTGGAGTGAGGTCTCAAATAAATCAGGTTCCATTACATTTCATACAAACATTTCTGCCTGTCAAACATTCGAGTCTGCATGCCGATTTTTAATGGAACTGAAAAAAAACAGTCACCGACAGGGCCGTATTGATGTCTAGGCCGACAAGGCCGACAAGGCCCGGCGCGAGAATTGTTCTGCAAGTCGGTTTCTAAAGGGGACTACAAGTGACCGAAGGGAGCGCTACGATTTGTGACGTCCTGACTCGGATGCTATGATATCATAAAGTTGCGCTTGGAAAGCACAAGTCTTAGTGGCGTAGATGGTAGCATAGACTATCAACGAGACTACCTTATACAAGCGACAAGTGGCAAATAGCCAACTACAAAACTTACAGAACAGATTGACCTGGAAATACTCGAGCAGGAGGAACTGCTATACTTATTTCAAATCAAGTAAATCATTATCAGATACAGACACCAAATACTCCAAATACTGAAACTACAGCAATTATAATTCAAACCTGTTTCGGTAAACTGAAAGTAATCTCTGCGTATGCCTCCCCGAAGAATAGCTTCGATGGAGCAGAGATAGACAGTCTTTTAGAAGAGAAAGTACCAACAATCATATTAGGAGACTTCAATTGCAACTTCATGCATGGAACTCTAAAGTCATCACAGAGGGGAAGAGAGCTATACAAACACTCAATGAATAGCAACTATGCAGTAGTAGGCCCTCTAGAGCCAACACACTACCCTGGAAATACTAATCATAATCCTGATATACTTGATATAGCAATTATTCACGAACTAGCTCCACCCTTCACTATTGAAACTCTCCAAGAACTGTCCTCCGACCACAATCCCGTCCTTGTGATCATTGGGAGTGCTATCACAGCAAATGAACTGAAAACACACAAACTTAATTTCAATAAAGCAAATTGGAAAACTTTTTTCGTTCAAAGTTAGATGAGAAGCTGCCAAGTGTGACTCCACTTCTGACACTATCCCGAGGAAATTGATACACTTACTGACTTCTAACAACGATAATAGTGGAATCCATGAAACGGCCATTCCAAAGAAAATCTCAAAACGGAACCACTCTTCGTCTTACCGCCTGGCCTTGCTAAGGCAGTTAAAATAAAGAATCAATCTAGACGGGCTATACCAAAAGTAACGAACTTTGGAGCTCAAGAAAAAATACAACGCACAAAATAGAAACTGAGCTATCTCATTCGTGAATTCAGAAAAACTAATGGGATGAAACCACAAACAAACTAAATTTCAAAGATAATTCAATCTGGAGAATGGCTCGACGACTCCAACGAAAGCCCGAACCCGATCCTCCAATAAAAGCAAGCATTATGGCAAACTCCACACAAGAGAAGGCAGACGCAATAGTCACATCTCTAGCAGAATCATTTAGGCCAAATAAACCAAATGAAGAAAACCAATCCAATCATAAACTCAATGAAAAGAGCCCTCCACCTACTCATAAATGAAGAGACACATTGTACCCATCCATTGAAGAATTACAGGCTGTTGCTAAGAATCTATCACAAAATAAATCTACAGGGGAAGATAGAATAACTAATTCTACTATCATAAATCTATCGTTGAACACAATTCATATGCTCATAGATCTGATGAACGCGGTACTGAATATTCAACACTTTCCACATCATGGAAAAAGGCTAAAGTTGTAGCCTTCCTCAAACCCGGGAAACCTCCCAGTGATCCCACCAGCTATCGCCCCATAAGTTTGCTGTCAGGACTTTCCAAAATTATGGAGAGGGTTATACTAAGAAGAAGGCAAGAACATATTACCAATTCCCGTGCTATACCGAATGAACAATATGGATTCAGACAAGGTCACTCGACGGTACACCAACTTCTAAGAGTCACAGACATCATAACCAATGGCTTCAATAGAAACTACCAAACAGTAGGAGTGTTTTTAGATATTGCTAAAGCATTTGATAGAGTGTGGCACAATGGACTTATATATAAATACTGACGCTCAAATTTCCTCCCCACTTAATCATGCTTATTAAATCCTATCGTACAGACAGAAGCTTTTTCATCTCAAAAGGAGATTGCAACTCGACAGCGCTCCCAATTTTGGCAGGTGTCCCTCAAGGGATCTGTGATTGGACCTGTTCTTTTCTACCTTTACACACACGATATCCCGTCAGACCATCCTCATAACCACACTTGCTCTATACGCCGACGACGCTGCAATATTAAGTCAATCTCCTTACGCCAAACAAGCAGTCCTACGCCTACAAACCGCCCTTGATATGACTGCAAAATGGTACAAGAAATGGAGGATCGAAGTTAACCCATCAAAGACGCAGGCGACGCTTTACGGTACAGGTAGTAGAACAAAGGAGGACGCAGATACTCGTTCTTAATGGCAATTGAGTGGAGCTCATCTGCAAAATACCTCGGGGTCACGCTGGACAGAACACTCTCATGGAAGCCACATATGGAAGATATCATCATGAAACCAAAGAGAAAACAATTCTCTCTCTATCCTCTTCTAAGATCCAAACAACTATCACTAAACTCAAAACTCCGTATCTTTCATCTTGTAATCAAACCATCAATAACATACGCTTCGCCAATCTGGTCCAACTGTACTGATCACCTTAATGTACAAACTACAAGTTTAACAAACTCAGTGCTACGGAACCATTACGGGACTAGCACGCTGGACTCGAATCTCATTACTTCACGAAGAGACCGACACTAAACTTGTAGCAGAACCACTACAACAAGCAGCGATCCACTTCTTTGGTACAGTAGGAACATCGAAACATCAATACATTGCCAAACTAACCGATATCAAGGTTCACCCACGCGACTCACATAAAGGCCCAATCGCATCGACAGGAAAGCCAGAGCACCAACCGCCAGCGAAAAGACCACGACTGCTCCAGCCACCTTGATAGTGGCTGATACATCATCAGTTTCCAATCACGGCCATAGCTGAGGAACAAGAAGCTACTAGATTAAAAAAAAAAAAAATCCCGAATTAAATTGTACATTACCTTCACCGAAAACCGCATAACGGATTGACTTCATCAGGAGCCTTCAGCCCTGACCCTGTCCAAAATTCAATTTTATTCCTTCATAATTCAAACAAAAAGTGCGCACATCAAAAAGCAAATAAACTGCAGGAAACAGACTCGCTATAAATCAGGACCATATAATGCCAGGAAAACCTTTCATGACCAAACTCGGTCGGCACCGGTATTACATGCACACAGAGAAGACAGGGAGCGTAATTGGCTCCGTGTGGAAGATCAGCGTTCGATTACCGCTGGGTCCATATGTTTTTGATTTCACTATTGTGACTCTATTAATGTCCGGTTACTCTGAATCTATCACTATTGTGGATTAGGGACTATTGGAGGCCGTGACAATGGTTGATAGTCCTCATCTGGAATTGTATTCCATTATTTGTTTCAAGTGAGTTGAAGTCTTTCAAAGAAGAATTCTTGAACGAGTTCAAAGTTCTTAAAGAAGCAGTGACGTTCCTTAAAAAAAGCGGTGAAAAAAGGATATTGTAATTGCCAACCTTACATCTCAACTGAACAGCTTGACCAATCGGACGCATAAAAATTTCGAACTCGATAACGTCCGATTTCTGTCAAGGTGAAAATATTGACAGAATTGTGTTTGGACATTGCCAAGAAGCTGACATCAACCTTGTCGAGGAAGAGATAGACGCTGCCCATCGCCTCCCGTTGCGGACGAACGGTCGTCCACCGCGCATTATCGTCCAACTGACGACGAGGAAGAAACGGGACCAATTCATCGAAAAGAAGCGTATTATCATCAAGAATAGTGAGGTGCGTGTCAACTCTGCAAATCCCGACAAACGAATCTTCTTGAACGAAAATCTGTCTCCCTACAATAGAGAGCTATTGTGGAAAGCCAAACAAAAGGCCAGTGAGTTTGATTACAAGTTTGTGTGGTTTAAGCAGGGCAAAATATTCGCTCGCAAGGACGAAGTATCGCGGGAAACCATCAAAATATTCTCAGAAACTGACCTTCAAAAGATAAACTAACAATTTCCTCAATTTCACGGACAATTTACTTCATTTGTTTTCATTATTGTGTTATATTTGTATGACCACCTGTTTCTTTAGTGAATTTCCGGAAATCGACAATTGTAATAGGGAAGTTACTGATGACTTAGATTGTTGGTTTAACCAAATTCAGGGAAAAACATTTATTCATATTAACATTAGATCTATTTATAAACACTGGGGTGAACTGAATGTAGTTCTGTCCAATATAATTGGGAATTTTGACGTTTTACTTCTAAGTGAAATATATGTGAATGATATTGCAGCTATTTACTGTTTTGACGGCTACAATGCATTCTATAAAACTAGGTCGCGTCAGAAGGGTGGGGGACTTCTTTTATTCGTAAAAAAAATATTAAATTTACTGAGATAAATGGAAATTTCGAACATTTTGAGGGTTGTTTGGCTCACTATCTTTAATGAATCGGTTTCAATTTCTATCCTAGCAATATATAGACCCCCAAGTAAAAATAAAATCAACTTTGTAACCGAACTAGAATCTTTCCTATTGAACCAAGAGGCAGAAGATTTGATAATCCTTGGTGACATCAACATTGACTTATTACAAACTACTGATAACATAACTCACAAGTATGAAAATGTTTTAGCTGTCAATGGTTTTATTAAATGCATACAAGGGATAACAAGAGAAGAGATTAGACTCGATCACATAGTAACATCTTGTATTGACCACATATTTGTAAGATGCAAGTCAAAATATTTAAATTCGGCAATATTCACAACCAAGATGACGGACCATTACATGGTTATGGTCGACATCCTTTTTGTTGGTGTCGTAAAAACTAATAACAACATCAGTGAAAATAGTTTTCATCATCATAAGACCATACATGAATCCATTTTAAAACGTAAGCTTCGAAGTTGTGATTGGAATCATTTATTGTCACTTTCCACGAGTGATGAACTTTACAATGAGTTAGTTTCTACCTTCAATGCATGTTATGATCGATCATCATATTATCGTTCTAACACTCCTGCTAAAACAAGACCACAAAAAATTTGGATAACAGATGAAATCAAGATTGCATTGAAGGAGAGGGATTATTTATTAAAAAATGGAAAAACTGTTCCAACACTTGTAAAAATATGTGAGAAATGATTACAAAAAATTCAGAAATGAAGTTAACAAACTAATAACCAAGTGAAGGCTAAATTCTATGAAGAACTATTCAATAAAAATAAAGGCAGCATTAAAGATACGTGGCAATCCATTAATATGTTATTAGGTAAGAAGAAGAAAGATTCTGTAGATGAGGTTTTGTCTAAATATATTGGAAAAGAAACCTCGAGTGAAGTATTGGCGAACGGTTTCGTCAATTTCATTTATCAATGATGTAAAATCTATCACTCATACTTGCCATATCGAAACATCTGACGTCATCCAGCCCACAGCCCAGTTGCAATCCATGTTTATGCCTCCAGTTACAGCCATCAAATCAAATATATTATTGAACATTTAGATTTGAATAAACAACCTGGGCTTGACTGTATACGAGTTAAAGATTTAATTTTATTATCCGATGTCATTAGCCCTATCTTGGCAAAGATTATTAACTTATCCCTTGAACAGGGTTTGTCCCGGATAAACTCAAAATTGCGGTAAATAGACCCGTATTTAAAAAAGGTGACCATATGCTGTATTCCAATTATAGACCAATAGCTTTACTTCCCATTGTTGACAAAATTATGGAGCGCTGTGTTGCGACTGCCTTGACAGATTATCTAAATAAATTTAGCATTATAAATAAACTTCAGTTTGGCTTTCAGAAGGGTAAAAGCACTTCTGACCTTTTGATTCTGTTTTCCGACTTTGTAAACAATAATTTAAATAATAACTTTCATGTAGTCGCTTTATTTATTGATTTTTCTAAGGCTTTCGACACTTTAAGCCACTCAAAATTGATTTCTTCTCTTGAAAATATAGGTATCAGGGGAACCTTGTTGAATTGGTTTCGGAGCTACTTGGAAAAAAGACAAATTTTAGTAAAAATAAATAATTCTTTCAGTGACATGAAACCTTGTACCACTGGTGTGCCTCAAGGTTCAATTTTAGGGCCAATCTTGTATCTAATATATGTTAACGATATGGTCAATTGTTTATCCAAATGCCAAGCTTATTTATACGCAGACGACACTGTATTGTTAGCAGCCCATAAAAACTTGGAGGATGCAGAAAAATGTATGCAAAAAGATTTTACTAACCTTTTAAAATGGACACATGACCACAACTTGGTCATTAATTCAAGCAAAACTAAAATTGTGCACATCTGTTCTCCATTCAACTCTTTCAAATTATCACCAGTGAATATTATATGTCACTCCTATGATTGTCTACATAAATTAAATATGATCAATATTGTTGTAATTGTACCGAGGTGATAAGCTCGGTGGATACCTATGTATACCTAGGTGTAACATCGACAGCATTTCACTTGGAGACCACATATCGACACACTATGTAAGAGACTAAGATCTTGTGCGTCACAATTATATAATCTGAAATTCATTTTACCATCTTCAATCATTCGTCTAGTTTACTGCTCTCTTGCTGAATCCCTGATTACTTATGGTCTGTTAGCTTGGGGAAATGCTTCGTCTTCTCATTTAGAAAGAGTTGTCTCGCTACAGAATAAAATGATTAAATCTATTTTGTCGCAAGATCGGCATCTTGTAGATAATAATATTGTATGTATGTATCAACACTGTGAGATACTTCCTATAATCAGTCTTTTTTTGTATAGATTTATTATCAAATTTTATTTCTCTGATCAATATAAAATTATATACACTCATCCATTAAACACTAGGTCTAGATATAAAGAAACTTACATTATTCCAAACTTCATTAATAAACATGGTAAAAGACAATTACAATATGCTATTCCAGCAATTTTCAATACACTGCCAGAAAATCTCAGAACTTTAAGCAATTTAAGATCAGTAAAAATGGAAATAAAATGTTGGTTATTAGAGTCAATTAAATTTAGTTAAATTTCATATTTCTCAGTGTAATTCAAATTCCTATTGTTGTTGTATCATTTTCTCCATGTTATTATGTAAACGTTATTCTCATTAATTTGTTATAATTTCATTATTTCTCCTGATTATTTTCTGTGATCATCTGTTAACACACCTGTACACACTATTTGTAGTCTATACCATATTTAATCCTTATAACTATACTTGTACTTATTTACAGTTTTTTTGCATCATAATCAAACCACAGATAAGCCTATTTCAGGCTTTGTGGACATTGTGAATCATATTACCTATGTACTTTCTTCTGAATAAAGAATAAAGATTAAAAAAAAAAAAAAAAAAATCTTCACCTGGCATTTCACATTGCTCTCAGGTTCTATCCTCGTTAAGTGGGTCTCACATCATCTGTAGAAATAGCACAGTGTTTGGACTGCTGCCTTGCATCTGAGCGATTGGACTTCGATTCCCGGTACCTCCGTTTTTTCAAAAAAATCTTTCTTTTGTATTTATCGATTTTCATTCCAATTTTTTTTATTCTTTTTAATCCTTGACATTCTGATTTTTTTTTTTTTTTTAATCCTTGACATCATTATTAGTTAGTCTTTGATTGTCTTTTTTTTATTATTATTATTCGTGTCGGCAGTGGTATTGTTACTGACTTCGGTCCGTGCCACTGCCGCGAGCATCCCATCCCTATACTCCTGGTGTGTCGAGGCAAGTCGTCGCGCCGCACCACTCTCTCCCCCGGGCCCCTGACTACAGGTGTCTGGCTTCCAACCTCCCTCACCTTCTTCCCGTCCATCTTCTCTGCTCACTATTTGGTTAGGTTAGGCTCTTATAGCAGTCATTTTCACCACGTCGTCCCTTAATCTCTCGGCGCAAATCTACCACGCCCCCCTCCCTGTCGATACTTATGTGTGCCACCCTTGTGCTATCACGCACCAGGGTGGCATTCACACGAGGACGGTCGGTGTCTACAAGACATATGCCAATTTGGGCCGGCATTTGAAGAAAAACCATGGGCTGGCCTTACATTTCTTCTGCCCGAACCATGGCCTGAAATTCGTCGACATGCGGTTACTGAACAGACATTGGGCGCAGTGCCACTCCGGGCAGCCGTTGGAGGTGGTTAGTGCGCCGTGGGCTCCGGTCTGGCTTGACTCCTCCGACTCATCCTCCTCATCATCATCAGAGGCGGATGAGGAGGTGGCCGTTCCAGAACCGGAGCCACCGATTGCTGACACGCCATCGAATGCCGGACTGCAACGGCCGGCTGAGGAAGCGGGGGTTGGGGCTGTCACGCCCCAACAGATCGCACCCCCTGCAGCTATACCACCAGCAGCTGCAGCCTCGACCGGTCAGGAGGTCCGGCCGACACCCAACTGTCGGCCCATGACAAGGCTGTCCCCGATGACGAGGAGGACACTGTCGCCGAGGACGCTGAGGACGCGGCAGGCAATGCGGCGACAGTACCCAGGAGGTGGTGAGATTATCCTACCAAGACTTGCTCTCCCTGGGACGTCGTCGCAAACAACCAGCTCATCAGTCAACGAGCCTGTCGCGTCAACCAGCTCGAGCTCTCGCCTTGAAGAGGGGACTAGGAGTGCGTTGTCCACTAGTCCCCGTAGCGTGGCCGAGTGCCCGACTTCGTCGCCGTCCTCCAGCCCAGAGGATCCATGCCGGGTGGCCCCTTCGCAGGATGCGGAGGTGGACCATCGTCGCGACCAGGTCCTTGGTCTGCTGCGGAGGGCTGGCATCGCGCCGGGAGCGGCCTACACCCGTCCACAAGTTACCGTCCCCAACACCCCCGATGTTTTAATTCACCCCCCTCAGGCACCACTATCCCCCACCAACAGTGATGAAGTGGTGCCTGCTGCGAGTGTGTGTGTGGTGCGAGACGTCGAATTGGCCCCTCAGGCACAAATGTTACAGGCCCTCCAGGCTCCTCTAATTCAGGCTCTTCAGGCACCAAATGTTGAGGCCCATCAGGCGCCAGGGACTGTGGACGCGGCAGGCCAGCAAGAGGCCGACGTGAATGTTAGCTTAGATTTAGATTTAGTAGATGGACAGGCGGCAGAGGCAGTCCACCTCTCGGGATTCCAGCGGAGGTGGTTGGTTTGCTTGAGGTTAGCCCTCTTGTGGACTGACTTCGAGCACGCAGTCGACTCAATGGTTGCGGAGATAGCCAACAGCCGTCCAAATAATGTACCCGGTGTTGCCCCGAGACAGCAACCTCGACGCAGGCCACAGAGACAAGGGGCTGCCGTGCCCCTCCCTGAGGGCGTTCCTCAGGCTGCATTGAGGTTGCAACGGCTTTACCGGGACAATAGGAAAAAGGCTTTTGGTGAAATATTAAACGCAGAATCTCCCTACTGCTCCATTGACTCGGCTGTCTTGACTGACCACCATCGTCGGGTTCTCGCGAGAGGAGATTATGTGGTCTGTGCACCTCCTGCGGTCGTGCCGAGCCTAGTTAGTGAGCCTCTTCCGGACGAGGACGCCGAGTTCCTCACCAGGTGCTTCACTCGAGCTGAGGTTCAGCAGAGATTGGGACGCTCGTCCAATTCTGCTCCTGGTAGGGACTCGGTGTCCTATCGTCACCTCCGAGGGTCCGATCCGGGTTGCGTACTGTTGACCGAGGTATTCAACCGCTGTAGAGCTGAGAGGAGGATACCCGGTTCGTGGAGGCGCTCGAGGACTGTTCTTATTTATAAGAAGGGTCCGAGAGAAGATCCGACGAACTGGCGTCCTCTCTCGTTATCGGATACAATCGCGAAGCTCTACAGTGGTGTGCTCGCGGTCCGCATCTCGGCTTGGGCTTCGTCGGGGGTAAAGATATCGTCGGTCCAGAAGGGGTTCATGGAGCACGAGGGGGGGATGCTCCGCGCACATAAGTGTAGTCTGCTTCCCGACCAAGACCACCGTGGCCCCGGAGAGACCCGTGACATCCGGACCACCACCACACACCAGCGACCGCGAGGCAGCGGGAGCAGTGGCGCCATCGACCGCAGAGACGACTGGAGAGGAAGGAAGAGCAGTTCGACCAACAACGCGCCTACGTCAACAACAGCAAAATGTCGTAGCTATACCTTCCAATACAATTACTAGACTTAGCCTTTCGTCCAGCTCTAGCTCCAGGACCAGCACCGACAGCGATAGACTCGTCATAGACCTCAACAGTAGCGCTGAGAGCCCGAACAACAGGCTCATAATCGACCTGGATACCAACGAGTTGATGGACGGTAAAGGAAGACCTCTGGAGCCACCGGTACCTCCACGTCCAACTGAGTCGGTGATCGTCTCATCGTCGCTCGTGGCCTCCACGCCCAACCTCGCCCCCAATCAACAATCCCCGTCAGTAACGAGGGCAGGACGCCTGATCAGGCCTATTCTCTACATTAGGCCTTTCACGATCAGGGACGCGTTTGGACTCGCCGGAGCCTTCCCCTGTCACTCGTGCCGTGTCCCCTGTTCAAGCCCCGATCCCTCCGATCGAGGACTTGACTAAGATTAGGAAGCCCTACCCAATCCGCTCCTTCTCTAGAGGTCCGAGACTCAACCTGTATCCAGATCCCCCAGCCAGTACAGGTACACGTGACAGCCCTAAACCAGGCAGTACACGCACCGGTCAAGTGAGCTTACCCGTTCAAGCTCAGTATTCCGATGTCGTGTCAGACCGGAGGCTGTTCACTAACGCTAGTTTGGTCTGGGAAAATAAGCATTTGGACGACATTAACAGCTTTGTCCCGAGACAGGACCCACAGATAGAGGTATTGGGTAGCCCCCCTAACATTGACGTGACCCCACCTCCTAATTCCCTAGAGACTGAGCATCTCACCCCTGGGCAGAACATGGCTAGGTCCCACCAACCCAAGTCAGGTAGATCCCCCAGGGAACTGGATAGCTCCTCTAGCATTAGGAGGGCGAGAGAGACAGGTGTGGACGGGTACCAGCTAGTGCAGTACAGACACAAATTGGACCCTAGAGTAGCGAAGGCAGAAGAAACAACACTTGCAGCAGCTGAATGTGCGCTGAATTTAAATGGCCATTGATTAATTATCACAAAATGCACCTCTTAAAAAGTTGCCAAAATCGTGATAGAGTGATAGAGCGGTAGCAAGCCACCTAGTCTGAATCAAGTTTCGAACAATAGTTTTCCGATCTACTGGCTTTTACCACAAGGCCGTGGTCAACGACAGACTGGCTCCACGTCGGTCAGTCTGTTGAATAATAATTATCTGATTCATATTGTGTTTCGTATATCGACATGTGTATCATTCTGTGCGTATTGGAAAACATCGTCTGAAAGCGTTCGATGCGGCATGCAGCATGTTCAGATGATCAGTTTGATGAGACCAGCACAGTCGGCAAATTGCCAGGAAGACGGCGACGATTCACTCAATTTGACTTGTCTGATTGCGGAAACAGTGTCGGTAGAGGGATGTGAGGAAAACGAAGAGTGAAGGGGAAGATGTTGATGGAGTTTTACTCGGACTTACTGGTTCCAGAACCAGAAGTCGAGGATGTAGAAGTCGATGACGAGTTTGAGTCGATGGATTGTGAGGAGGCACTCTGCTCTGTGCTTGACGGAGTGGAATTAGACGTTTGTGTGGATTCTGCAATTGCCTGCAATCCTAACTTTCAATCTGGAGCAACTGTCGAGTCAAACGCAGTCAGATCGAGTCAGTCGAGTCAGTCGCAGTCGAGTCAGATAATACTCGGGGCTCACAGCACAATCATGTTCTAAAAAGTGTGGCTGCTCAAGATGCAAGGAACTGATGGTCAAGGTGGGTCAGCAGCTTGAAATCACAGATGAATTACTAATTTACTATAAAGCGTACCAGAATGAATCGAAAGATAGAGGCTCATGACTGAAATATGCGATTATCGCTCAATATCTTTGCAAGTCTCTTTCCAGAAACGATGCATATGCATAACGTACGTGAAAAAGTAACAAACAAAGCCATATCGGCAGTTAAATTAGATGAAAACAACAGTTGTCATGCGCATTATTTATTACCATCAAGAGTCATATCCGTGAGAATAAAAAAGAGTCAAAGTGGATGGCGCACGAAGCACGCAGGCCTCTACAGGGGGTCTAGTACCAATATCGAAAATACAAAAAAGAACGACTCGAAAAGCTGGCCCTCGAACCCAGAAATTGAACAAGTTGAGACACGTTTAAAATCAATGTAGGCCGACTACGTACGCGACTACGTCCATAACATACCACGTTGGCTTTATGCAACGCATGGGTTTCAAGGAATAGGTTGTTTGTACCTGTTGGGCGTCTATTAAACGTATAAGCTATACACAATTACACATGAATACACTCAGGCAATGACGTTAGACAGTTATTATAGTTCTTGGATTCAGTTAAAGAAACAATCATGATGAAATAATTTTCTGTTCTCTGTTCCAGGTTTTGTGAACGCGTGATTATTGTCAAGCCGAAGGTAAGAAAAAGTACAATAAAGGGTGACCGAAAACTATACTCTTTTTAAGATTTTCGAACATACCTGTGCTCTACGAAAATAAAATGTCAAGAAAGGTATTCAAGAAGGAACACAACATGCGTAATCTGAAACTATTTAAAACACGCACAGAGAAGAGCCAAGTAGTCGATGAAGAAGCGAATCATGACCTACTTAACGTGGAGAGCAATGAAAGTCACGAAGAGGAGAGGGAAAGACTGAAAAAGGGAGAGGTATCAAAAACGTGTCAAAAAGAAATGTGCGCTGAATTTAAATGGCCATGGATTAATTATCACAAAATGCACCTCCTAAGAAGTAGCCAAAATAATTCAGTCAACTCATTGTGTAGTTCTATATACCGCGTAGAAGAATTATATAAAATCAGTGGAACACCGTCCATATAATATTTAATGTTACCTGAAATATAAGGTACATACGGTACCTAGAATACCTAGAATACATCTCAAACGTGGTACTCAGATGGTAATCTCCCTCTCCCTCTTCCTGCATTGAAACAGAAATACGTCATTAGAGCAGCTCTTGCTGAGGCTGCTATAACATGTGTAGGCATTTAGTACCGGCTCACTCTCCATTCTACCCTGTGGAATGTATAATGTGTTTTCCCTAATGTATTTATATTGGGTTGACTTACCGTGAGTTTTCACTTTCCTAACATTAGAAGGGTTTCCTTCTTCCTCGAGTTACTCGGAGGCTAACCTTTCCCAAATGTTTGCGCATTCTTATTCTTGGACGCTAAGAGCAAACAAGCTATCAAGTATGTTTTTCTATTTCGTGTGGCGGTCCCAGTCCGCTAAAACGCGTCGGGAATATGTGGAGATGGACGAGAAAATAATCGGAGGCCTGGGAGCGGACCAGTCTAGAAAAAAACGTAATGTTTTAAGGAAGCGCGTCCGTCATCGAGATGACGTGGTACGCGGCATTAATTTTGAGAATTTCATCAACTATTGAATTTTTTGACGAGGGTTTCCACGAACCTAACCTAACGTTAGAGGTTGCTTTTTGAGTTTCATCGTGATTTCAATGAGCTCCATAATGGCATTGAAATCCATCAACAAGTGTATGGACCGGACGATGGTTAATTCACGTTGCCTGTTGTTACTTGTTATAGTGGGACGACTGGTAATTGTACTGAAATGTTCATCTCCTCATGTTGGCCATATGTGAAACTATAGTGAATAGAAGGTGAAAGAAGAACGTGTCCGATTAGCCCTCCAGGCTCTAACACAGGTAATCAACAAGGTGACAGTCAATTACCTGAATACATCGTGAAGCCGGCAAGCACGTGCAACTGCCACGAACCAGGATGTCAAGTCTTGAAGCCATCACGACTCGAGTCACATTACGAGATGAGTCGTGTTTTGGCTGTAACGTCACAAACCCTAGTCTTGGGGACCAAATATCGACTCTTGTCGAGTCGTCGTATCGACTCGAGTCGCAAAGATTTCACGTTTCAAACCGAGAGCTTTTTGAGTGTGAGTTATGTCGTGATGCATCAGCTGTTGGTGACTTGACTGAACATGGATGACATGATTGTGTTAAACGTGATTGCGGACCTCGAAGATGCCGAATTAGGTGTGATAAATGTACAAGATCGTTTTAAAAAGCGACTTGACGCATTTGAACTACCGGAAAATAAATTTATAAAAAATTTCCGTCTGAGTAAGGCGCTAGCTCGCGATTTGGTTACTGAACTGTCAGAGTTTATGGTTCCGCCCACACGATCGTCAGCAATCAACGTTCAGACGAGGGTAAGTCTATACAACTTTTAAATAGTGAAGCATCATATCAGACTGGTTCTTTTACATTGAAACTATTATAATACAATAAGTTCATCATATACCTAGCATAACTAGGTCAGAGAAGTAAGCCTGTACTTGTATCTAGAGAACTAGGGCCTAGCCCATGCCTAGGCCTATGGGCATTGATTTTGTGGGCTAAGCCCTAGTTGTTTACTAAAAGTTCTAGGCCTAGACTAGACATATGGTGTACGTCTACCCAATAGATGTGCTTTTGTAGGCCTCAAGCATCGAGTTTACAGTAGGCGTAGGCCTACTATATTAAGCTCACTTCCTCTATGGTGTAATCATTGAGCTAGTAGGCCCACGTTCTTTCGCCCATTGTCTTTTTAATACACTACGTTACATGCTTAGGTCTAGTGGCATGGATTCAGTACTAGGCCTAGGCCCTAGGACCATGAGTATATTATGTGCTAGGAAAGATTATGATAGCAATAGCTTATTATAATACTGGAAAGGACTGACACAAGCCAGAGTTTTCAGCCAAACAATTGATAGCTTATATGCTTATCCTATACTCATTCATACCCTTGACTCCAGGCTACCAAAGTCCAGTCTGCCTAATATAGTTATTATCATACTCTATTTACTTGGGTGCTAGCAGCCCTGAGATTCTATGCCATTGGAGGGTACCAGGACACCATTGGCAACGACTTGTATATTGCCATGAGCCAGAAGTCGGTGAGCCGGGCAATTGCAGAAGTAACCGCTGCTATCGACGGCATCAAGGGACGATATATACGATTCCCCTTGAATAATGATGAATTAAGGCCACTTATGCGGAGATTCTCAGATCGCTTCAACTTTCCTGGTAAAAACAGTGCCGACCCATGAGTTGCCTTACCCATGGGGCCACTTTTGTATTATGTTTTAATACACTTTTAATTATAATTAGGCCTATAGTATTTTGCTTTCGATGATGACCACTGTTTTATTAATTACCCTTCCAAAAGCTATGTTATTCGGGCATACCGGTGCAAATGAGTAAGTCTTAAAGCATACAATAGAAAAATAAAACTCGGTCAAGTAACGCATCCATGGGCCTGAGTCCCATATACCATTTTTTTTTTTTGTAAATATTCTTAAATCTCATTCATACCCCCAATTAACCTAGTTGTTGGTGGGGTCATAAAGAAACGATGATTAATCAAACAATCGCCACTGGGGTACATTATTCAGTAAATCATATTGCAGGACTCCAGTGACTCTGATTAACCTATTTGTAACTACCGTAGTCAAGTATTCATAGTTTTACGCATGATCTGCTTCGAGAAGTCTCATGCAGACAAATTGTTTCACAGGCGTGTAGCTCTACCGTTGAAGAAGGAATCGTAGATATAGATATTTGTGAACGTTTCTACTCGATTGCCATGTTTTTATGTGTGATTAGCCAGTTATCTCCAAGCAGGATCTCCCGGATCTCATCGGAAGGAAGCTTGTGTGCGTCAGGTCCCATTCAGGCGTGACTCAAACCCATATACGACGTGACTTCAGTTTCAAAAGCAATTCTTTAACCGATTGAACCACGGATGATGGCTATCATGTTTTAATATTAACATTTTATTATTAATGTGTAGGCCCTACTACTTGGTACGTTAATTCACGTATTAATCGGCCTACCTATGTATTAACGGTAAATATAATGTACCGTACTCATTTTTTTTTAAATATCCAGCCCAATGTGTTGACTAAATATTCAATTTTTGATACTGTTAATAAAGTGCTGACTTTTCATGATCAATTTCAATATTGAATTATTATTGATTAAAACCCTGTACCACAGTATCCAAAATCCAAACCATTCACATCAACATTATTTATGCAAATGCAAAACTATTGTTCCAAATATTAATACCAAATAATCAAGCAGCTTTTACTGACTCGCATTGCCAAGTATGTATTTGTCGGATTTGACTCACTATCCATTCCCGGGTCGTAACCCCCCCAAATACGATACCCGATTGATCAGCGCAACCATGCGTTGCGCGTAAAAGTGAGAAAGTTCAGAAAGCACAAAGTCAGTTAACGCGACATTAGAAGTTCAAATTGTAATCGAAATTGAATTATGAAAATATGACGTATTTTAGAACATATTTTTTTCTGCATGTGGAAAAACTAACTACGCCTACTATAAAAAACAAGGATGAATAATATTGAAATTAATATAATGTTGGTCTCATCTCTATTATTCTTGCTTAAACTAGGTGTCGTCGGAACAGTAGACTGCACGCATGTGTCTGTGGTGCCGCCTTCAAGTGCAGATCCAAATTATGGTGAACATAATCATGTTAACCGAAAAGGCGTCCACACAATCAATGTGCAGCTTGTGTGCGCATTGATCATTGATCAGTAACCATCCAGCCAAGGTGGAAGCTATAATGAACTATCCCCGACCGAAAAGTGCAAAACAAGTACGACGCTTCATCGGCATGACATCGTGGTACCGTCGCTTCGTACCAAACTTTTCAACTCTGATTGCTCCCATCAATATCTACACTCGAAAAGGTAAAAAGTTCGAATGGACTGTGGAAGCAGAGGACGCATCCAAGGAACTCGAGACAAAACTTGTGGAAGCACCGATTATGACTTGCCCGGACTTTAACAAACCTTTCATTTTACAGACAGACGCTTCATCGTATGGCTTGGGCTGGGTTCTGTCACAGAACGTGGAACAAGGCGAGAAAGTTATTGCTTATGGTAGCCGTAGTATTACGAAGCAGGAGAAGAACATGTCGGCCACCGAGAGAGAATGCTTGGCAGTCATATGGGCAATTGAGAAGAATAGGCAGTACTTGGAAGGAATGAAGTTCACCGTAATCACTGATCATCATTCGCTGGTCTGGCTGCATAACCTCAAGGACCCAGGAGGCAGATTATCAAGATGGGCACTACGTCTCCAACCATATGACTACGAAATCGTACATCGGAAAGGCAAAGATCATCTCGTACCGGACGCCTTGTCACGAGCGGTTCCCGATATCACTGAAATGGACAACGGAACTACTCAGGTGCATTTATACCTAATATCGATTCCCCTTCTGATTGTGGATAAATGGTACAATCAGATGTTATGTAAAGTGCGTGATGACCAGTTACACTATCCGAAATGGAGAGTCCAAGAGGGACGATTGTACAAGAACGCAGGCACTTGGAAATTAGTCGTTCCTAAAGAGCAACGACAAGCAGTTTTTGAAGAGTGTCACGATCATACCACAGCAGGACATTTGGGCATTTTCAAGACGTATCACAGAGTGACCACTAATTATTACTGGCCCAAGCTGAAACATGATGTGACGAAGTATGTTAATAGATGTACTGTATGCCTCCAGTACAAACCAGAGCAAAAGTCACCGGCAGGTTTAATGGGCAAACCAAAAAAGGTGGAACGTCCATGGCAATTAATATCGACGGATATTATGGGTCCGTTCCCCCAAGGAAACAAATATTTGCTTGTGGTGTCTGATTGGTTCACTAAGTACATCTTACTGTTTCCACTGCGAGCCGCAACCGCCAGTAAGATTATCAAGCACATAGAAGAAGATGTCTTCCTAGTCTACGGTGCGCCACAAACGATCGTTTGTGACAACGGCACACAGTACGCAGGAAAAGCATTGTCACAGCTAGCCAAAGAATATGACTGTCGAATATTCCTTAACGCTGGTTATCATCCGCAGGTTAACCCAACAGAAAGAATTAACCGAGTGCTCCAACACGATGATCGCATCCTACGTGGCCGACAAACACAATACTTGGGATAAAAATCTCCCAAAACTCGGGTTTGCGTTGAGGACCGCGAAACATGAGGTGACTGGTCACACTCCAGCCTACCTTAATTTTGGCCGCGAAGTTTGTATCTCAGATAGAGAGATACTTTGTAGACGTTGGGGCGAGGTGTGACGTCAGCTTTACCATCAATAACATGATGGCAATGATGGCATGATATCTAATCAACCAATGGTAGGACAGGGTTGATCAGCTGATGGGGTGACCGACCCTGCGAGAGAGGCGAGGTTGGTCAGTGAGTTGGGTCGAGATGAGTAAGTAACTCAAGTCTGCGGTCGATCTGGACGTGGAGGGATGCTGAAGAGATAAAGCGACTCGATTGAGGATTTATATATTTTATATGCGACGTTGATAATAGTCCTACGGGTATTTGCAGATTGAATATGTAATTATATCAAGTCGTAATTAATGCAAATATACGTCACTGCAGCTTCAATTGGATCCGTCCGTGGAACATTAGTTATATTATTCGCATTTTGCTTTATGAGCATTTCGCCTCTACGTATGTAGAAGATCGGCGCTATCGACTCTCAAGACACCGTCAGTGGAACAAGCAGACGTCCGTCTTCAGCGACGACAATCCAGGCCAAAGTTTGGTTCCGAGCTGCACTCAGTCTGTCACATGCGCCTAGGAAGTGACTGAGAACAAACAAGGACCACGTCGATGGAATGTGCCGTCCTTGAACTGTTCCTACCCTGTACACCTGCCACGGGACGATGAGTATATAGTAGCCCATTGTTGTACAATTATACGTGT
This sequence comes from Brachyptera putata, assembly GCA_907164805.1. NCBI lineage: Eukaryota > Metazoa > Arthropoda > Insecta > Plecoptera > Taeniopterygidae > Brachyptera > Brachyptera putata. The sequence goes on along the minus strand of OU015466.1, from coordinate 1,083,673 downwards.
ATAATTATTTGTAAATTGTATCAATTATTATGTATGAAGTATTATTGGTGTCTCAGAGAACTAAGATTCGAGACGATTAACGTAAACTTATATTGAGTGTGTTTCACATACACACCACTAATTGTGCCCAGTGCATGGCATTTCATTATTGTTCCGAAAGTGCACATTGTCAGTTTGGCGTCGTTTGCTATGCGCACTATTAGTCGTGTTATTTTCATGTCGATGCAAGGCATCACATTGTTGCACTAGGTGCGTATGTAACGTTATCATTATTATTTGCATCAGTCAGCCTCACATTGTATCGCATCACATTGTTGCACTAAGTGCGTATGTAACGTTATCATTATTATTTGCATCAGTTATAGGTGTACTGCATCACATTGTTGCACTGAATTGCAAGTTTAATTGTAGGCGCTCAGCGCATTGTGATAACTGTGTTTTCTTTTCTGTGTGTATTGCACTTTATTACTGCAACAAGTGCATCACTATACGCACGATTAGGTTGAATAGTCCTAAGCATTGTTATGAAGTGGAGCTGCGATTATTGTACGCATGTATGCTGTTCTTATTTTTTTCTTGAAGTAAATTGTTCTTTTGTTTCGTTCAAGTATTGGTAATATTTTTATTTATAGACAGGGATTTCTCTATTTAACCTGAGCTATAACTTAATTGTAAATAGAGTGGCGCCCTTACATCCTCACCCGATCATGACGTGTAGCCTTGTTGACAAGAGAGTCCATCAGCCCACACCGCTGAACCTAGCCCGGCACTCAGCTGTTATCTTTCGGCGAATACGATCGTAGCACGGTCGCAACACAAACGTTCTCCAAGATGAAACTATAGAACCTTCTTCACTTCATTGTACAGTTTGTTGACTAAATCATTTGTAATCATTACTGTATATAATAGAAAAATATTATAATGAAAATTACTTGTTCATACTACGTTCAAGATCGGTGTCCTTCACGGTCGATCATTATAGTCTTCGAGATGGTTTACAACGTAGGGCCTAACCTTACCTATAATTTCTTCACTATATTGTGACACAAGATGTCTAATTGATGAAGATAGTAAACATCTGTGTCTTGCAGCAATTCAATATCAGCTTCCCCCTAGAAGGATCCGGACACCTTGACGAGGTGTGGGGGCTTGTGTGGCCCCGTGATCCCCAGAGCTATCGTCGGGAGCAATTTATTTGCTCCCAGTAGGGTCACCCATGGCGATAAGGTCTGGGGTGAGGGTCCAGACTAAGTTCGGACCGTCGGTCGAGTGGGTTCCTTCTGGTGACCGAAGTATGTGCAGGGAGTACTGAGCATTGCGTTTTTCTTCTCGCTTCTTTCCTTCTCTTTCGTATTCTTTCCTTCTCTTCCATCTTCTTTTCTTCTCTTCTTCCCTTACCTTCCTTCTTCTTGCCGGCTCCCTCCATGCTCGAATCGCCCACATCTGTTGACAACAAATGCAAAGTACAAGGAAATGAACCCAAGCTCAAGGTGTAATCAATCGTGCCGAGGAGCTGAATGGCTGCGGGATATAGTAGTCTCGAACGATGAACTCTAGATACCTGGCGACCTCTAGTTTTACCCTAGCCTTACTTGTACATGCGGGGCTCTGTGCTTGTTAACATTTACTTCCCTAGCTTCTCGTGGGACCAGTATGAATATAATTAATAAATCAAACCAAAACCCCTTCCCCCTAACCAGTGGCTCTGCTACTACCCCCCCAACCAATGGCTCTGCCACAATTTCCCCCCCCCCCCATTGAAAAGGAAACACAAAGCCTTGCCCGCTTTGCATGATAGCCTCATCTCCCTCGAAAGTATCCCAGCTGAAAGACAGCCAACGTTCCTTACAATTACCAGAAAAGAAGGTAATAAATCCTTCAAAGACGTATCACCGTTCCTACTCCGTAGAGGTGTAGAGAAAGTTGCTGGCTCCGTTAAAAATGCACACGTTTTGAGAAATGGTTTGCTCTTGATTGAAACTGCAACAGAACAACAGTCGAAAGCTCTACTTCAGGCAACATTGCTATGCTCTTTTCCAATCGAAGTGATGCCCACAGAACCCTCAATTCTTTCAAAGGTATCGTGTTTAGCTATGATCTTCTCAATGTAGATGTTGAAGAGATTAAAAATGAACTAAGCTCACAAAACGTAAGTGAAGTATATCGTATCCAAAGTCGTCGCAGTGGTACACCCAGGCCTTCACCGTTATTGATACTTACCTTCAGAACTCCAACTCGACCAGAAAGGATCTATGCTGGATTCCTAACCTTGAATGTAAGACCATATATTCAAAACCCGATGCGATGTTTTACTTGCCAACGTTACTGACACACCAGAAACTCCTGCAGGAGTAAAGCTGTGTGCGGTTCGTGCGCGCAGGAAGCCCACGGGGACACTGTATGCTCCTCAGATATAGTATGCGTCAACTGTGAAGGGAACCACATTGCATCATCAAAGGAATGCCGAGTTTGGATAAAAGAAAATTCATGAATTAATGGCCACCGAAAACCTGTCCATTCAAGACGCTAGAAAGAAATATAATCAGCTTTACCCTCAATCTAATCTTACCAAGACGTTTGCCAAAATTACATCAAGTCTGCAGTCAGACCGCAGTAATGAAGTAGCATTGCTTAAAGAAACCGTAGCTGAGCTTCGAAAGTCGAACGCATTATTACAAGAGCAAATGAAGATTCAAGCTCAACAGATTAAACTTCAAAATGATACAATCCAGAACCAGACAGCTAAAATCGATAAACTGATCGAAGAACTTGAATCCTGCAATTCAACTAAACCTAGCAATCGGCAGTCACCTATACTAACTTCAACTGCACCTAAATTGCCCAATTCAGAAGACACAAAGAGACCAACATTTAATACATCCAAATCAAACCAGGCAACACATACTAAACTCAACAGAGATTCGAAAAAACCTCAAAAATCAAAAACTATTGAACAGTCCCTGAATCCCAGTGATCCGGATCAGATGGAAACGGATTCACTATCAGCCATTGGGGCAGTGGACATATAATCTTCCTCTTATCATCCAATGTCCCCCCCCAACCCCACCAGAATAATGGCTATGTGTATACAATGGAATATGAGAGGCTTTCGAGCCAGATCAGAGGAAATACGCCAGCTTGTGGCAGAGGTTCAACCGTCTTTCTTATGTTTACAGGAAACTTGTCTCAGAGAGACCGATACGATGGCCCTTAACAGTTTCCATTTTCATAGACAAGACAATAATACTGGCAATAGAGCTCACGGGGGCGTCGCTATCGCTGTACACGACAGCTACTTTGATGAGCTAGTTCCACTTACAACAGCGTTACAAGCTGTTGCAGTTGGAATCTCTATGCCTAATAAAATAACCATCTGTAATGTGTACATCCCACCAGACTACCATCTCTCTAAGCAAGCCATCACTAGACTTATCTCACAACTACCTTCGCCATTCCTCTTGGTTGGTGATTTTAACGCGCATAGCGTAACTTGGGGTTCCCGTAACACTTGCCGCAAGGGTAAACTAATTGAAGAGATACTAATATCCCGGCATCTGATGTTACTGAATACAGGCACCAACACTCATTTCACCTCCGCATCCGGTACCTTTTCTGCAATAGACCTATCAATATGCTCACCATCAATCAGCATGGACATGGATTGGAGCGTCCATCCCGACCTTTGTGGCAGCGACCATCTACCGATTCTGATCTCACTAAATAATTGTAACTCATTACCTGCCAAATCCCCCAAGTGGGTTCTTGAAAAGGCCGACTGGCCATTATTTCGAAAAGAAGCAATATTTACGGAGACAGACATTAGAGACATGAACAGTCAGGTGGAATATTTCACTGACTCAATCATAACTGCTGCCCAGAATTCTATTCCCCAATCTTCGTCAAAACCTCGTCGCACCCCTGTACCTTGGTTCTCAAAGGATTGCAAAGACGCCATAAAATGTCGACGTAAGGCTCTAAAACTTTTTACTGCGTATCCTACAAACACAAATTTCATAGCGTTTAAAAAACTACGATCTAAAGCTCGACGTGTTATAACTCAGGCAAAACGTGAATCTTGGCAGTCTTTCGTTTCTTCTATCAACGTTAGAACACCGTCTTCCAAGGTGTGGGATAAAGTACGAAAGATATCAGGCAGGTCCGCAAACCAACCTGTTGCAGGTCTACTAAAGAATGGCCAAATTGTTACCTCTGATATTGATATAGCAGAAACCCTAGCAGAACACTTTGCCAACGTTTCTAGCTCAAACCACTATACCAAAGCTTTCCAGAAAATAAAACATGCCGAGGAAAGGAGGAAGCTCGATTTCAACTCAGCACACCTGGAAACGTATAACGTACCTTTCAATCATTGGGAACTTGAGCATGCCCTTCTGCAAATCGGCGACACTGCTCCTGGTATTGACAGAATACATAATCAAATGCTCAAACAATTGCGTGCTGAGTCAAAGTTATACATGTTACAGATGCTAAATCGGATATGGCTTGAAGATAGTTTTCCTGATCCTTGGCGAGAGGCAATTTTAATCGCGTTTCCCAAACCGGGCAAGGATAAATTAGAACCGTCGAGCTACAGACCCATAGCACTTACTAGCTGCCTGTGTAAACTCATTGAACGCATGTGTAATAAACGCCTAATGTGGTATCTTGAAAGCAACAACTTACTTTCTGCGGAACAATTTGGCTTTCGAAAGAACCGTTCCGTCATGGACAACTTGATCCTCCTGGAAAGTAACATTCAGGACAGTTTTGTAGAAAAACAACATCTCATTGCTGTATTTTTTGATACTGAAAAAGCCTATGACACTACTTGGAGATACCATATCCTGAGAACAATACACGAATGGGGCATTCGTGGCCATATGGCACATTTTATTGTTAACTTTCTCTCTGACAGAAGATTCCGAGTTCGTATCAATAACGCTTTATCGTCAACATATACTCAAGAAAACGGTGTACCACAGGGATCGGTTCTAAGTGTCACGCTGTTCGCTGTAGCTATCAATTTCATCACATCATGTGTTCGTCCACCAGTTCAAGCCTCCCTTTATGTTGATGATCTGGCCATTTTCTACAGAACAGCCAACCTCAATACAGGAGAACGTAGATTACAGCTTACTATCAACTGTCTGGAGAAGGAATCATCCCTACGAGGCTTCAAGTTCTCAGCCTCCAAAACTAAATGTGTTCATTTTAGCCGTCACCGTAATTTCAACCTCCACCCTGTTCTTACACTCTCACACCAACCATTACCATTCTGTGAAACAGTTCGCTTTCTCGGACTGCTCTTCGACGAGAAACTCACATGGATTCCCCACCTCAAACAACTCAAAACGAAGTGCTTGAAATCAATGAGCATCTTGAAGATTCTCAGTGGTACATCATGGGGTGCAGACAGAACAACGATGCTACGATTATACCGATCCCTGATCCGATCAAAACTAGAGTTTGGTAGTGCCATTTACAGCTCGGCCAGAAGTTCATATATAGATATGCTCAACCCAGTGCACAACGCAGCAATCCGGCTGTGTACTGGTGCCTTCCGCACAAGCCCGATAGCAAGCCTGCACTGTGAGGCTGGCGAGCCTCCTCTAAAAATTAGGAGAGAGTATCTAATTACAAGTATAGTCGCCAAGCTTAAAGGACTCCCATCGCATCCCTCACATCGGACGGTTCTAGAACCCAACCTCCAAGCACTTTATGCTTCTCGGTATAAAACCACCCGTCCACTAGGAATACGTGCGAAGGAACTTTTAGAACATCTTGATTACCATCTGCCTAGTGTATTTGTCAACAAATGTAGTAGAATCCCACCTTGGACTATCTATCGACCAAATATTATACTGGACCTATCAACTCAGATCAAAGCGAATACATCTCAGGTAGTACGGTATATAGATCACTGTTTCAGGAAATACGCTACAAGTTCAAAGACTATACTTTTATATACACCGATGGGTCAAAACTAAACAACTCTGTTGGTTGCTCATTCGTAGTTGATGATGTTCATCTCTGCTATAAACTAACACCGACATGTAGTGTTTATTCGGCAGAATTGTTTGCAATTATCAAAGCTTTACACTTTGCACTAAATAACACACGATCAAAATTTGTTGTCTGTAGTGATTCGCTGAGTGCTCTTCAAGCCACCACGGAATGCTACCCATCACACCCTTTAGTTCAGGAAATTCAAGACACAATAACGAGAATGACAGAGCAAAGAAAGTCGGTAATCCTCTGTTGGATTCCAGGACATGCGAACATCAGAGGTAATGAATTAGCAGACCAATATGCCAAAGAAGCCACCCAAAAACCTGATATCGACATCCACCTTGTCCCTATCAATGACCTTAGAGCTTCACTCGAAGCAGCTGTGTACAAACAATGGGAAAATGCATGGACAGCAACCACCGCCAACAAACTAAGGGAGATTAAAAGCTCTGTAAGGCCATGGAAATCGTCCATCAGAAGATCTCGCCGTGAGGAGGTCGTGTTGGTCATTGCCGCTTCACTCATGGCTTCTTACTAACCGACGGAGATCCTCCAGTGTGTGAAGACTGTTCCATGAATCTCAGTATCAAACATATTCTTACCAACTGTGATATTTTTAAAGACTTTAGAAGTAGATATAATATTACAGGCGACATCGCTGATGTTTTAAATAATGACTCCACAATTATAGATGGAATCTTTCAATTTTTAACTCAAACTGAACTGCTGTCTGCCATCTGAAACAATCGTTTCAAAAGACATACCGGTACACATACTTTGACACATGTATTACGCTGACGTTATAGTCTTTTAGCTCCGGCCCTTTACACTGGAACCTCTAAACATTAGACTTCATGGTGATTTTCCTACTTAGTCTTAACCTTATTTTTAGTATAATTTTACAATCAATTACCTCTCACTTGAACGCACTCTCAAAATCTATGTTGATTATTGCATATTAATCAATCAATTAGAAGGCGCTTTTAACCATAGATGTTGTACGCCTTCAAACATCACAAAACAAACAAACAAACAATATCAGCTTTAGGCCTGGGCATTGATGTTGTAGGCCTGATACGACAAACTCGATAGCCTAGCCGTTCCTACGCCTACCATTTCTGTAGCGAGATCATGGCAATCTAGCCCAATGTTCAACTTTTAACCTTCTGTTATTTGCAATAATAGTTCAATTGATGTATTCTTAATGACTGAAGAATCGGTGGTCCTTCCATATGACTAATATAATTGGAAAACCAACCTTTCTGTCAATGTCTCAAACCCAACCTAACCTCAATGTGTTCCAAAAGAAACGATACTGATGGTTATGTGAGCCCATTCATCTTTAAAAATTCCTCTTCATTCCATATATTGAAATATTCGATCCTTGGCCTCAAGTTTTTGGGTGCCCTGGTCCGTAATAAGCATTTAAACTTCTGAATCGAATTTCATCCGACATATCGACGGCCATTTTAATATTTTGTAAGTGAGACTTACGATTTGAGAGCTGCTTAAAGTGGCCCCTAAATAATCCTCCACCTAGCGGTCTGTAAGTGATTCTTGGGCCACATTTGGGCTTCATAAGACACCTCTTAAATTTAAGAGATGCTTACATTTTTAAGTGTCAGTCATAAGACCGGGCCTTATTCACGACAGATGCTCAAAGACTTCACTCCTAGGGAGAGGGTCATCTTCCAATCTTTCATTCATGTGGTATTCTGCAAGACCTTGGTTATCATGTTGTCATGATCTATATTGCACAATATCATCTTCCCCCTCATATTACATCGATGCGTGTAATGTGATCAACGACTGTGACGTCACCCTATGTGTCATGTTTACAGCTTCATGACAGTTGTTGATGCTCTTGTGCAGCTTGCTTGCGACACAGCGTCACGGCTGTAGCAGTGCTGCTAGCCGCTCACTGAGTCTCAGTCGCATTCTGCCTGCGAGGTGAGTAGGTCATGTCTCGTTAGTTGTCTACAGGTAGACACTTTATCTTCACGGTCTCATTGTGATAATTTATGGTGATGTTGGAATATTCTCTTTGCTCTACGATCATGTCTGTGAACATTTTTACTCGTTTATTGCTGAGCCGAATAATTCAATTTTTTTCATCCAACCACTTTCGAAATCTGATAATATATCAGTGGGGCTCCTTCCGCAATCGCATGAATCTCGTAGCTCTGATATGGTTTGATGTGGTTCTTCAACATCTTCTGCATTTACAACAGTTTAATTTCCCCCTCAAAGGATCCGAACACCTTGACGTGGTGTTGGGGCTTGCGTGACACCGTGATCTCCAGAGCTATCGTCGGGAGCAATTCATTTGCTCCCAGCAGGGTCACCCATGGTGATAAGGTCTGGGGTGAGGGTCCAGACCAAGTTCGGACCGTCTCGGTCGAGTGGTAGCCTTGGATGTACGGAGGGAGTACTGAACCTTGCGTTTGTATTATTATTTTATTTCGTTTTCTCTACACTTTTCTCTTCATTTATCGTAGTCTTTTATTTTTATCTTATTTTATATCATCTTATCTTTTCTTATCTAGATATTTATATCTCGCTCCCTCCATATGCTTGAAACATCCTCAAACGTTGACAACCATGGCAAAGTACGCAGACATGAATATAGGCGCAAAATGACCTAGCTGTCCTAACCTAACTAACTAACATGAACTCATCTCGGTCATTTTTCTTGAATCTTCTTTCTTAAATTAATTCAACATTCTATTTTTTCCGTTATTCGCATCGTCTTCGGCTAACATCGGCAAGGAACTAGATGTCTGGGTTCGAACCTCGTCATCTTCGTCGTAGTTCGACATGCTTGCCGGTTTCACGATGTAATACTCATTAGTGCGCTTGATCGCGATCGACTGAAGATGTGTTCTCTCATTAGGCGCCCAGTCATGAGAAACATTCCACATTCGCTTTTCAAATCATGCACGGTGCTTGTAATAATATGATCAATTCATCTCGGCTATTTTCTCACATTCACATGAATCAGTATAATTGAGTAGGAATTGTATCAACTCCAATTCAATCTCGTGATCTTCAATTAATTTATATTCTTGTGAATTCAATTAACATGTCGATAATTTCCCTGCTGGGTATTCATTGGCGTATTATCATATAACTATCATTTAATATATATTCTACCCCCTGAAAGGATCCGAACACTTTGACGTGGTGTGGGGGCTTGCGTGACACCGTGATCTCCAGAGCTATCGTCGGGAGCAATTTATTTGCTCCCAGCAGGGTCACCCATGGCGATAAGGTCTGGAGTGAGGGTCCAGACCAAGTTCGGACCGTCGGTCGAGTGGGTTCCTTCTGGTGACCGGAGTATGTGGAGGGAGTGCTGAGTTTTGCGTTTTTCTTCTCACTTCTTTCCTTCCTTTTCGTCTTCTTTCTTCTCTTCTTCTCTTACCTTCTTTCTTCATGCCGGCTCCCTCCATCTGCTTAAAACACCCACGACTGTTGACGACTCTAGCATTGATCTGGATTTGATTGGATAATTGATTGGTCATGATTGTATTTGGGCTCGTGAATGAATTGCGTCGGTTGTAATAGCTTAATAGGAAGATTTGTATGACAATATCATCTCTGACTATTCTGTGAAAAGACCGATTGCGTTCATGAGCGTCCGGACGTAAAATTGGCACTTTCCTATCCGCCACTTGTTGAATGGGAAGTCATTTACCGGCTCCACTTCATGCTACTAGCATGGAGTGGACCCGGTATTGTTTACAAGGCCCTATATGGTAGAACCAGCATGGGCTAGTTGAGTCCCCTACTCTCATGAGTAAGCCAAGTAACTGTGATTGGTTGTCCCCAAACATATGTATAATTCTGATTGTCAAAACTCTCCCTCCCCTAATTTGAAAAGCCCTCCCAATGAATTAGAAAACCCCAAAAAACGTACCCGCCCATTGCTTGATATACCTGTAACAGTAGAAGATATTGATTATGTACAACCCTCTCCCCGCTTTCTCATTGTAGAACGGGTTGAAGACAATAAAACCTTTCTCGACGTTTCAACTTTTGCGTACACAAAAGCTCTAGACAACATCTCCAAGGAATTCAAGAGTGTCAAAAGGCTCAGAAACGGTACTTTACTGATCGAGACAGCAAGTGATACTCAGAGCAAGAAGTTGTTGAAGACAACACACTTCGTCAACCTTTTCCCCGTCAAAGTCAGCGTGCACAAGCAACTGAACATCTCTAAAGGAGTAATTCATTCCTTTGATTTGATGAGTAGCTCTGAAGAAGAGATAAAATGCGAGCTCTCAAAGCAAGGAGTAATTGATGTATATAGAATTCAGAAAACATACAATAATAAACTGAACCCAACGCCTACTATTATCGTAACATTTAATACTCCTGTCCTGCCTAAAAGAATCATATCTGGATATCTCATACTCCAAGTGCGTCCTTATATCCCTAATCCTATGAGATGTTTCATTTGTCAGAGATTTGGACACACTAAGCTCCAGTGTAGGGGCAAGCCTACTTGCGGCTTGTGTGGATTAGATTTCCACGGCACAGAGCAATGCAATAACGAGCTTAAATGTGTTAACTGTTCTTCTCCTCATGGATCAAACTCCCGAGATTGCCCAAAGTGGCGAGAAGAAAAGAAAATCCTCGAATTAACTGTAACAGAGAAAATTCCTACATACGAGGCGCGTAATCGAGTTAAGCTGCTGTATTCTGCTACTTCCACGAAAATTTCTTTTGCTCAAGCTGCTCAGTCTGAACCATCTGCATCTATAGAAGGCGAACGCTCATTATACAATGAAATTGCTCTTCTCAATAAGAACATTGGCTTATTGCTTGACAACCAACGAAAACAAGAAGAACGTATTGCAGTTCAAGACAAAAAGATAGAAGAACAAGCTGCACTCATCAAGGATCTCACACAGCAACTGGGTAGTCAGGAAGCGACCCCAGCTCCTGTTGTGAAGCAAGCACCAGTGAAGGATACTGGTACGAACGTGAAGCTTGTTCGTGGAGAGAAGAACAAGGGATATGAGGCACCAGCTGCTAAGCCTAGGTCTTTCTCCAGCGGAGACGATGCCTCTGATATGGAGACAGATACCCCCCGACCACGAACCGCGAAGAAGTAGACGCTAATGGCTCGGGACTTCCTTAAAGATAAAGGAAAGATCTAGTCAAAACCTGAAAGTATTATTAGCTCACTAATCTAGTCGAAACAGTTTTATAGCTGTCTGTAACTAGTCCATAAGTTTTAGTGAATCTTAGTACTTAGTTTTCGTTTTAATCATATTCGTAGTTTTTAATTGTCCCTAAGAATTAGATTACCTTTTAACATGTCTTTGTTTGTCCAATGGAACCTGAGAGGCTATCTTACCCGATCAGAGGAAATCCGTCAGTTAGTTGCCCTTCAACAACCTTCTATTCTATGTTTCCAAGAGACTCATTTGAAGCCCACAGATCACCCCGTGATACGCACCTATGATTTCCACCGACTTGACTACATCGCAGGTGATCGAGCTCAAGGAGGTGTAGCTATAGCTGTACACAACAGCATCTATACTGAAACCTTTCCACTCAACAGCACATTACAAGCAGTTGCTGTTAAAGTTCACGTTCCTCTCCCAATAATCATATGTAACCTGTATCTCCCACCTGGAGAAATTGTGACCAAGTCAACAATAACTGGCCTCATATCACAATTGTCGAAACCATTTCTATTGGTTGGAGATTTTAATGCTCACAATCACCTCTGGGGAAGCTCCAACACTGATCGACGAGGCAAGCTCCTTGAAGACTGTGTCATTCATCACGACTTGATTATCTTAAATAGTGGAGAGAATACCCATTTCACCTCATCATCAGGAACCTTTTCAGCCATAGATTTATCCTTCTGCTCGTCTTCACTTGCCGCTAGCTTAGAATGGTCCGTCCACCCTGACTTGTGTGGAAGTGACCATTTCCCCATCCTCATCGCACTTTTGACATCTAATTCTTTACCAGCAAGACACAAGAAGTGGGTACTCCAACGTGCTGACTGGGCGAAGTACACTAGACTGGCAGTTCTTGATTTCAATCGTATTGCGACAGATGACATTAACTCTCTCGTAAACTACTTTACCTCTCAAGTTGTACATGCAGCGAGTGAATCGATTCCACAATCATCCTCGAAACCATATAGAGTTCCTGTTCCTTGGTTTAACAATGCTTGCAAGTCGGCAATTAGAGAACGTCGCAAAGCTCTCCGCCATTTTAATCATTCTCCCACACAGGATAATTTGGTGAAGTTCAAGAAGATGAGAGCAAAGGCCCGACTCACGATCAAACAAGCGAAACGATCTTCTTGGCAAAGCTTTGTCTCATCCATCAACATCCACACACCGACATCGAAGGTGTGGGATAGAGTCAAGAAGGTATCAGGAAAGTCCACCTACAACTCAATCTCAGGTCTCAAACAAAACGGGAATCTGATCACTTCACCCGAAGATATTGCTGAGACATTAGCTCGACACTTCTCTCAAATATCAAGCTCTGAGAACTACTCTGACAGCTTTATCAAAATAAGGAGCTAGCAGAAAGAAGGGTGCTTCATTTTAATTCAGACAACTGTGAAACCTACAACCTCCGTCTAACTGAATGGGAACTCTCGAATGCTCTTGCTGAGGCTAAGGATACGTCACCTGGAGCTGATAACATTCATTATCAAATGCTTAAAAACCTATCATCTCAAGCAAAATCCTTCATGCTGCAAATGCTGAACCGTATTTGGCTCGAAGACGATTTTCCATCCCTTTGGCGAGAAGCTGTCGTTGTACCAGTGCTGAAACCTGGAAAAGAGAAAGACAACACATCAAACTACAGGCCTATTGCACTCACAAGCTGCTTGTGCAAGGTCCTGGAACGTATGATAAATAAGCGGTTGATGTGGTACCTGGAAACAAACAACTTACTGTGCATCGAACAATCCGGCTTCCGACGCAATCGATCTGTCATGGACAACCTGATTCATCTAGAAAGTGAGATCCAAGATGCTTTCCTCCATAAACAACATCTTGTTGCCGTATTCCTCGATCTCGAGAAGGCGTACGACACCACGTGGAAGTACAATATTCTAAGAACCCTTTACAAATGGAATATCCGTGGTCACTTACCTTATTTCGTACAGAACTTCATGTCTGCCCGAACCTTCCGTGTGCGTACCGGTACCATTCTCTCATCACTTTACAATCAAGACAATGGAGTTCCGCAGGGATCCGTGCTAAGCTGTACACTGTTTGCAATAGCAATTAACTATATCACGTCTTGTGTTCGACCTCCAGTACGCTCCTCCCTCTACGTAGATGACTTGGCGATCTTCTACAGATCGGCCAATCTCACCTCTGCTGAACGAGTGCTCCAGCTTACATTGAACCGTCTATCTGTATTCGCTGGACAAAATGGTTTTAAATTCTCACCCACGAAAACTTCTTGTGTGCATTTCAGCCGTCTCCGTACATATCACCCTCCTCCAATCTTAACACTCTCGCATCATATTTTACCTTTCGAAGAAACGGTTCGCTTCCTTGGAATGATTCTTGACAGAAAACTAACATGGCTGCCTCACCTTAAACAACTCAAAGCAAAGTGTTTAAGCGCAATGAACATCCTCAAAATGCTTAGCGGTACATCATGGGGAGGGGATAGGACGACCATGCTACGGCTGTATCGATCGCTGATTCGATCTAAACTTGAATTTGGGAGCGGCATCTATAGCTCGGCTAGGCAATCTTATTTGAAAATCATTGACCCTGTACACAATGCGGGGATACGTCTATGTACTGGGGCTTTCCGCACAAGCCCAGTTCCGAGCCTGTACGCTGAGGCAGGTGAGCCACCATTATCTGTTAGGAGGGAGTACCTTATGACTAGTCTGGCTGCTAAATTGAAAGGTCTTCCTTCTCATCCTTCGTCACAGCCTGTCTTAGAACCCAACTATCATGCTCTTTATAGTGCTCGACCACAAGCAACGCGACCTTTAGGAATTAGATTACATGAACTTTTAGTGGACATTGATTGCCGACTCCCAGAAGTGTGTGTAGCTTCTATCTGTGGTGTAGCCCCATGGACAGTTACACGACCGAGCGTCAACTTAACGCTAGCAGGCCACAAAAAAAGTTCCACATCTCAACAGCAATATAAAGCCCTATTCGCTGAGATCCTCCATAAGCACCGGGATTATACATGCATGTATACGGACGGCTCAAAATTGAACAATGCAGTTGGCTGTGCCTTCGTTGTGGAAAATTCTCATCACTCTTATAAATTACAATCAGTATGTAGCGTCTATACCGCCGAACTGCTAGCAATTATTAAATCACTTCAATTTGTTCTTCGTGACCAGAGACAAAAATTTATTATATGTAGTGATTCATTGAGCTCTCTTCAAGCAGCTCAAGAATGCTTTCCACAACATCCTCATGTCCAGAAGATCCAGTCAATTCTAACTAATATAACAAAGAAGAAGAAAGAGGTCATCTTCTGCTGGATCCCAGGACATGTTAATATACAGGGTAATGAATTAGCGGACCGATATGCGAAGGAAGCTACGCTGAAATCCCACATCGACATCCATCTTGTCACAATCAACGACCTCAAGTCATCACTATCAAGTATTATCTTCAATCGATGGAACGACAGTTGGAAGGGAATAACCAATAACAAGCTACGAGAGATCAAGGACACGGTGAGATCATGGAAGTCTTCAATTCGACATAGTCGCCGAGAGGAGGTCGTGCTTTCCCGCCTCCGTATCGGCCACAGCCGCCTGACACACAGCTTTCTTCTGGTCGGCGAGGAGCCGCCAGAATGCGACGAATGCATGGCTAATTTAACGGTGAAGCATATTCTAACCGAGTGTGATGAATACAGACACCTCAGGGAAGCGTGTAACCTTGAAGACACCATAGCTGACATTTTAGGCAATGACTCGATTGAAATTGACTCGCTTTTTGGTTTCATCATTCAAGCTGGACTCCTCTCTGCAATTTAGACCATATAAATACACTTATCAGCATTATTACCGCAGCCAGCATTTTAATTAGGTTCATTTCTTATTCATAACCTGTCCTAGATATTTAGTTATATGTTAGAGTGTAAATAGTTTGTAGTCCCTTTTAAACGCAGGTCTCGGCCTTCTACACCGGAGCCTGTATTTTGATTAGGGTCTCATTCAAATCGACCTGTTATATTATGGCTATGTGCTCAAGTATGACTATATTCGTATCAGTATTATTAGTCTTATTAGTACCAGTATTATTAGTGTCATTAGAATTAGTATTATTAGCAATAGTATTATTAGTATTAGTATTATCAGTACTATTAGTAATAGTGTTAGTATTATCAGTATTATTAGTAATAGTGTTGTTATTAGAATTTTACTCTACTTAGATATCTAATCGTGGTTTTAGGTAATATTCTTATTGATGTAGATTTCTAGTTATATGTTTTTAGTTTTAGATTTTTACTAGCCTAGACATTGAGTTATGTGTTCATGTATTATTAGTAGGTTCCGGCTCTCTACACCGGAGCCTGTATATTCGTCAGCTTCACTATCTCTACTTTCTTTTAATTGTTTTGTCCAACTCGATCTCAATAGTGCTTTACATTAGATTATGACAATTTGTGAAGGACATGGTAATTATTCAAATCGGCGCAAAATGACCTAGATGTCGACGCGCCGTAAAAACCCAAACATTCATTCATTAATATATATTCTATACTATCGTTAATTGCATTTATAGTTAACATTTTATTCTTAAATCCAAATTGATTGAAATTAAATATTTCATGTTCATCAATAAATGCAGTTATTCTGATTTTAATAACATTTTCAAAGCTTTTCGAGAATACCGTTAGCATTGATAACGGCCGGTGAGTACTAATCTCATCTCAGTCTTGTCACCTTGATCCTTATAGGCTGGTTCAATAATCGGGAAAGATTCCACTACTTGAACATTGATTGATTAGCTGGCCAGGATGGAGTTGAATTATGCGCCCGATTGGCCAGGACAGGGGTGTACTCTTATGGTCGAAAGGAGAAGCGACGTCTCCCACTTGAAGATTGGGAGAGCTACGCTGCATTGATGTACTCTTGGGACCAGCGGGTCCAGAATGTTTGGTGTATAATAAAACCGATTGAAGCGACCCTACCGGGGGTCTTGTCAGGCTGAAATAAATCACATGTTATTGTTAACACATTTTTTGTTTGTATTATTATTTTTTTTCCTGTATTTTCCTGTTTTCGGTATTTTTTCCGTTTGTTCATGTTTTTTTTGTATATATTTTTTCATTTTTTCACACTTCAATATACTCCGGCACTTTTGAGCAAACCATGCACTCTTAACATCCCCTTGACGTTCCAATGAACGAGATCCGGTCTTTGTCTGAATCCTCCAAGGTGACTGCAAGAAAAAATGTTAGATATTAGCGAATGTGGGAGTATTCATTTTCAGTCAATTATCAATCGAGATAAAATTGAGGATAGTATTCCTAGAGTGAATTCTTACGTCTCGATAAGGGTTGTATCTGGTGTCCCATCTGCATTCAAGAATGCTTCATAGGTGAGTATGACTTTCGACTTTTTTACTGCAATAAAGAGAGGAATGGATTAACATTGGATGAGATGCAATAATAACGCAAACCAAATATATTGACGTAAGAGGACATGTGTATAATTACTTTTTCTTTCGATGTCATTTTTAATGAATGAATTCAGAGCATTGAACCGTTCCCGATTCTCTTCATCCATCCTCAGGATTGGAGGAAGCTGCAAAATGTATAGTTGATCCGTCACCTTCGATAGCGCTCGCGCCACTTCTCGAACTTGATATAACAAAGTCTTAATGGCTTTATTATTCTTGCTCTGGAATTAAAACGTGATAAAATATCTTTAGAGTAATGTTACTTATTCCCAACACAATTAATCACAAAACTTATGGAGAAAATTATTTTGGTAAACTTACGAGTATATCGTTGGTGCCGATCATCATCACTATTTATTGGCCTCGGGCAAATTTTTAGATTTTTTGATCTGCTGGATCTTATTTAATAGTTTTGGCTCGTTGGCCTGAAACGGACAGGCCTAATCTTTCTTTTTTGTGCGCTGTGAAAAAACAAGAAAAGTATTTTGTCAGACTGTAAGTGTTCTAAATATTCGTGAGGCGGAAAGACGTCAAGACCTATATAAAACTGCTGTCGTATGTCGTTATTGTGTATTAGGTGTTGAAACTCATAATATTTCGCTAGTTTCACTAGTACGACTGACTATATTATTAAATAACAATTTTACTATTGAGGCATGTATCAATTTATCCTTTTTGGAAAGCCGATAATGCAGGGCAAGTAGTTCATGGTTCAGCCGAGAAGCTACGCATTGGACGATAAGATTTAAAAGTGATATCTTTTCGGAATGCCGTACCTTCGATCAGCGTTCTCATTGGCTGGAAGCTTGAGCTTGAGATGAGGCCTGTTGAAATTCAATATGGCGGCAAGTGACGAACACGCAGTAGGACGTTAGCTGACTTAGACACCAGCCAAAAAGTAATGGCGGCAAATGAAATGCACGCATAGTTCCGGTGGTCACTAGAATCCAGCAACTAGCGTGCCGGATACGCACGGATGTATAACAAATTGCCGTCACGAAGGGGCAATTATCAAGACAAAATATTATCAACTAGTTCATACATCCGTGATATGGAATAGACCTATATGTTTGAAAATGAAATGAATTATATATTCATGTTCATTAACAATCCAGTTATCTGTTTATTATACTCTCAATAAGATT
Source organism: Brachyptera putata (assembly GCA_907164805.1). Lineage (NCBI taxonomy): Eukaryota > Metazoa > Arthropoda > Insecta > Plecoptera > Taeniopterygidae > Brachyptera > Brachyptera putata. The sequence continues at coordinate 1,065,855 of OU015466.1, read as the reverse complement.
GATTGAATATTAGATATTGAAATGATATCTCGAAGATGTACTTCTTGGGGTACGGCTCCCGTCACACGCACAAACGACTCGAGAGAATAAAAGTGAAGTAAACAATATCGAGAGGTGGGCTTTAAGGGTCTGAAATGTGTTCAACAATGAAATGAATTATATATTCATGTTCATTAAGAATCCAGTTATTCGTTATTATACTCTCAATAAGATTGATTGAATATTAGATATTGAAATGACATCTCGAAGATGTACTTCTCGGGTACGGCTCCCGTCTCGCACAAACGACTCGAGAGAATAAAAGTAAAGTAACAATATCGAGAGGTGGGCTTTGAAGGTCTGAAATGTGTTCAACAATAAAATGAATTATATATTCATGTTCATTAAGAATCCAGTTATTCGTTTATTATACTCTCAATAAGATTGATTGAATATCAGATATTGAAATGACATCTCGAAGATGTACTTCTGGGGTACGGCTCCCGTCACACGCACAAACGACTCGAGAGAATAAAAGTAAAGTAACAATATCGAGAGGTGGGCTTTGAAGGTATGAAATATGTTTAACAATAAAATGAATTAAATATTCATGTTCATTGAGAATCCAGTTATTCGTTTATTAGACTCTCAATAAGATTGATTGAATATCAGATATTAAAATAATATCTCAATATGTACTTCTCGGGTACGGCTCCCGTCACACACACAAACGACTCGAGAGAATAAAAGTAAGTAAACAATATCGAGAGGTGGGCTTTGAAGGTCTGAAATGTGTTTACAAATGAAATAAATGATATATTCATGTTCATTAAGAATCCAGTTATTCGTTATTATACTCTCAATAAGATTGATTGAATATTAGATATTGAAATGATATCTCGAAGATGTACTTCTCGGGTACGGCTCCCGTCTCACACAAACGACTCGAGAGAATAAAAGTAAAGTAAACAATATCGAGAGGTGGGCTTTAAGGGTCTGAAATGTGTTCAACAATAAAATGAATTATATATTCATGTTCATTAACATCCAGTTATCTGTTTATTATACTCTCAATAAGATTGATTGAATATTAGATATTGAAATGATATCTCGAAGATGTACTTCTCGGGTACGGCTCCCGTCTCGCACAAACGACTCGAGAGAATAAAAGTAAAGTAAACAATATCGAGAGGTGGGCTTTGAAGGTCTGAAATGTGTTCAACAATGAAATAAATTATATATTCATGTTCATTAAGAATCCAGTTATTCGTTTATTATACTCTCAATAAGATTGATTGAATATTAGATATTGAAATGATATCTCGAAAATGTACTTCTCGGGTACGGCTCCCGTCACACACACAAACGACTCGAGAGAATAAAAGTAAGTAAACAATATCGAGAGGTGGGCTTTGAAGGTATGAAATGTGTTTACAAATGAAATAAATTATATATTCATGTTCATTAAGAATCCAGTTATTCGTTTATTATACTCTCAATAAGATTGATTGAATATCAGATATTGAAATGATATCTCGAAGATGTACTTCTTGGGGTACGGCTCCCGTCTCGCACAAACGACTCGAGAGAATAAAAGTAAAGTAAACAATATCGAGAGGTGGGCTTTAAGGGTCTGAAATGTGTTCACAATAAAATGAATTATATATTCATGTTCATTAAAATCCAGTTATTCGTTTATTATACTCTCAATAAGATTGATTGAATATCAGATATTGAAATGATATCTCAAATATGTACTTCTCGGGTACGGCTCCCGTCTCGCACAAACGACTCGAGAGATAAAAGTAAGTAAACAATATCGAGAGGTGGGCTTTAAAGGGTCTGAAATGTGTTCAACAATAAAAATGAATTATATATTCATGTTCATTAACAATCCAGTTATTCGTTTATTATACTCTCATAAGATTGATTGAATATTAGATATTGAAATGATATCTCGAAGATGTACTTCTCGGGTACGGCTCCCGTCTCGCACAAACGACTCGAGAGAATAAAGTAAAGTAAACAATATCGAGAGGTGGGCTTTGAAGGTCTGAAATGTGTTCAACATAAAATGATTATTATTCATGTTCATTAACAATCCAGTTATCTGTTTATTATACTCTCAATAAGATTGATTGAATATCAGATATTGAAATGATATCTCGAAGATGTACTTCTTGGGGTACGGCTCCCGTCCACACAAACGACTCGAGAGAATAAAAGTAAAGTAACAATATCGAGAGGTGGGCTTTGAAGGTCTGAAATGTGTTCAACAATAAAATGAATTATATATTCATGTTCAGTAAGAATCCAGTTATTCGTTTATTATACTCTCAATAAGATTGATTGAATATTAGATATTGAAATGATAGCTCGAAGATGTACTTCTCGGGGTACGGCTCCGTCTCGCACAAACTACTCGAGAGAATAAAAGTAAAGTAAACAATATCGAGAGGTGGGCTTTAAGGGTCTGAAATGTGTTCAACAATGAAATAAATGATATATTCATGTTCATTAAGAATCCTGTTATTCGTTTATTATACTCTCAATAAGATTGATTGAATATCAGATATTGAAATGACATCTCGAAGATGTACTTCTTGGGGTACGGCTCCCGTCACACGCACAAACGACTCGAGAGAATAAAAGTAAAGTAAACAATATCGAGAGGTGGGCTTTGAAGGTCTGAATGTGTTCACAATAAAATGAATTATATTTCATGTTCATTAACAATCCAGTTATCTGTTTATTATACTCTCAATAAGATTGATTGAATATCAGATATTGAAATGATATCTCGAAGATGTACTTCGTGGGTACGGCTCCCGTCACACGCACAAACGACTCGAGAGAATAAAAGTAAAGTAAACAATATCGAGAGGTGGGCTTTGAAGGTCTGAAAATGTGTTCAACAATAAAATGAATTATATATTCATGTTCATTAACAATCCAGTTATCTGTTTATTATACTCTCAATAAATTGATTGAATATTAGATATTGAAATGATATCTCGAAATGTACTTCTCGGGTACGGCTCCCGTCACACACACAAACGACTCGAGAGAATAAAAGTAAAGTAAACAATATCGAGAGGTGGGCTTTAAGGTCTGAATGTGTTCAACAATAAAATGAATTATATATTCATGTTCATTAAGAATCCAGTTATCTGTTTATTATACTCTCAATAAGAGTTGATTGAATATTAGATATTGAAATGATATCTCGAAGATGTACTTCTCGGGTACGGCTCCCGTCTCGCACAAACGACTCGAGAGAAATAAAAGTAAAGTAACAATATCGAGAGGTGGGCTTTGAAGGTCTGAAATGTGTTCAACAATAAAATGAATGATATATTCATGTTCATTAACAATCCAGTTATGCTGTTTATTATACTCTCAATAAGATTGATTGAATATCAGATATTGAAATGATATCTCGAAGATGTACTTCTTGGGAAATCCCCCGCCACGCACAACCTCGGGAAAATAAAAGAAGAAAAATATCGAGGGGTGGGCTTTGAGGTCTGAATTTTCAAAAATAAAAAAATTAATATTCATGTTCTTACATCCATTATCTGTTTTTATCCTCAATAGATTTTGAAATTAAATATTAAAATGTTTCACAATAGTACTCGGGGGACGGCCCCGTCTCCAAAAACACTGGGAAGAAAAGTAAGAAAACTATCGAGAGGTGGGCTTTAAAGGTCTAAATGTGTTCACAAAAAAATAAATTATATATTCATTTCTTAAACAATCCTTATCTGTTTTTATACCTCAAAGATTTGAAACAAAATTTGATGATATCTCGAAGAGTACTTCTTGGGGGCGGCTCCCGCCCCAACCAAACACTCAAAGGAAAAAAAGAAAAGTAAAATTCGAGAGGTGGCTTTGGGGTCTAAAATGTTTCAACATAAAATAAATTAATATTCATGTTCTTTAACTCCATACTTTTTATTATACTTCATGATTGATTAATTTAAATTAATGACATCTCAAAAATGTATTTCTTGGGTACGGTTTTCCCGTCTCGCCAAACGACTGGGAAAAATAAAATAAAAAAACAATATCGAAGGGGGGCTTTAAGGTTTGAAATGGGTTCACAATAAAATGAATGTATATTCTGTTCATTAAAACCCAGTCTTCGTTTTCTCCTAATAAGATTGATTGAAATTAGATATTGAAATGATATCTGAAATGTATTTTTGGGGGACGGCCCCGTCTCACCAACGACTCGAGAGAAAAAAAGTAAGTAACAAACGAGAGGGGGGCTTAAGGGTCTAAATTGTTCAAAAATAAATAAATGATTTTCATTTTCATTAAATCCATCTTTCGTTTATCATCCTCAAAAAAGATTGTTGATATTAATATTGAAATGTTTCTCGAATGTACTTCTTGGGTACGGCCCCGTCACACACAAAAACGACTCGGAGAAAAAAATAAATAAAAAATTCGAGGGGTGGGTTTTAAAGGTCTAAAATGTGTTAAACAATAAAATGATATTTTCATTTCTTAAAAATCCAGTCTTCTTTTAATACTCTCAATAAGATTGATTGAATTTTTGATTTAAATATATTCGAGAGTACTTCTTGGGGTAGGGCCCCCGTCACACCAAAACGCCGAGGAATAAAAGTAAAGAAAACAATATCGAGAGGGGGCTTTGAAGGTCTGAATTTTTTTTAAACAAAAATGAATTATATTTTCTTTTCTTTAAAAAACCCTCATTCGTTATCAACTCTCAAAAAGTTTGTTTGAATATTGATATTAAATGTATCTCAAAGATGTTTTCTTGGGGTACGGCCCCCGTCTCGCCAAACGACTCGAAGAAAAAAAGAAAGAAAACATACGAAGGGGGGCTTTAAAGGTCGAAATGTGTTAAACAAAAAAATAAATGATATATCTGTTTTTTTAAAATCGTCTTTCGTTTATCATACTCTCAATAAGATGTTAATTTAGATTTAAATGATATCCGAAAGTACTTCTTGGGGCGGCTCCCTCTCGCACAACACTCGAGAAAAAGAAGTAAAAAATTTCGAGAGGTGGGCTTTAAAGGTCAAAAGTGTTCACCAAAAAATGATGAAAATTCATTTCATTAGAATCCATCTTCTTTATTACCTCAAAAAAGATGTTTAAATACAATTTAAAATGTATCCAAAATTCTTCTTGGGGGTGGGCTCCGTCACACACAAACGACTCGAAGAATAAAGAAAAGTAACATATCGAGAGGGGGGGCTTTAAGGGTCTAAAAATGTTCACAAAAAAGAATTTTAATTCATTTTCATTAACAATCCTTATCTGTTTTTTACTCTCAATAAGATTGATTAAAATTTAAAATTTAAAATGATATCTCGAAGAGTACTTTCTGGGGTAGGCTCCCTCTCGCACAAACGCCTCGAGAAATAAAAAAAAGTAACAAGGGAAGGGGGGTTTTGGGGGTTGAATGTTTCAAAAATGAATAATTATATATTCTGTTCAAAAGAACCCTTTTATTGGGTTATTATACTCTCAAAAAGTTGATTAATATTAGATATTAAATGATATCTCGAAATTACCTCGGTACGGCTCCCGTCACACCCAAACGACTCAGGAATAAAAGTAAAAAACTATCGAGAGGGGGCTTTGAAGGTAAAAAAATGTGTTTACAATGAAATAAATTTATTATTCATGTTCTTTAAAAACCATTTTTTCTTTTTATACTCCAAAAAATTGTTGATATCTATAAAGAATCTCGAAGATGTTTTTTTGGGGGTACGGCTCCCGCCCTCGCAAAAACGACTCGGAGAATAAAGAAAAATAAAAAATATCGAGGGGGGTTTTAAGGGTCTAAAAGTTTCAACAATAAAATAAATTTATTATTCATTTTCATTAAAAATCCATTATTCGTTTATTATCCTCAAAAGATTGATTGAATATCAATATTGAAATTTTCTAAAATTTACTTTGGGGGTAGGCCCCTCTCGCCAAACGACTCGAGGAAAAAAAGTAAGTAAAATATCGGGGTGGTTTTAAGGGTCTGAATGTGTTCAACATAAATGATTATATACATGTTCTTAAAACCCAGTTATTCGTTTATTATACTCCAATAAATTGTTGAATTTAATTAAAATGTTTTCTCGAAGTGACTTCTCGGGTACGCTCCCTCTCGCAAAAACGACTCGAGGAAAAAAAGTAAAGAAAAAATATCGGAGGGGGGTTTTGAAGGCTGAATGTTTCAACAATAAAAATTATATATTCATTTCTTAAAATCCATTATTCGTTCATTATCCTAAATAAGTTTTGTTTGAATACCCCAAATAAATGATACTCAAAGATGTACTTCTGGGTACGCCCCGTCTCGCACAAACGACTCGAGAGAAAAAAAGTAAGTAAAAAATATCGAGAGGTGGGCTTTGAAGGTCTAAAATTGTTCAACAATAAAATGAATTATATTTTCTGTTCATTAAAATCCAGTTTTCTTTTATTATATCTATAGATTGATTGAATTTAAATATTGAAAGAACTCGAAATGTATTTTCTCGGGTAGGGCCCCGCTCCACAAACTCTCAAAGATAAAAGTAAAGTAAAAATTCGGAGGGGGGCTTTAAAGTCAAAATGTGTTTAACAAATGAAATAAATGATATTTTCTTTCTTTAAAAACCTGTTTTTTCGTTTTTATTCTAAAATAGATTGATTAATATCAATTTTAAAATACTCTCAGATGTACTTTTTGGGGTACGGCCCCCGTCCACGCACAAACGCTGGGAAGAAAAAAAGAAAAGAAACAATACAGGGGTGGGCTTTGAAGTCTAAAATGTTTCAAAAAATAAATAATATATATTCTTTCTTAACAATCCAGTTATTTCTTCATTTACCTCAATAAATTATTGAATTCGATATTAAAATGTTCTCAAGATTCTTCGGGGGTACGCCCCCCTCTGGGGCACAAACGATCGAGAGAAAAAAAAAAAGTAAAAATATCGGAGGTGGGCTTTGAAGGTCTGAAGTTTTCAAAAATAAAATGAATTATTTTTTTTTTTCATTAACAATCCTTATCTGTTTTTAAAACTCTCATAATTGATTGAATATCAATTTTGAAATGTTTCCGAAGATGTACTTCTTGGGTACGTCCCTCAAAACCACAAACACTCGAAGAAAAAAATACGTAAACATATCGAGAGGTGGGCTTTGAAGGTCTGAAATGTGTTCAACAATAAAATGATTATATATTCATGTTCAATTAACAATCCAGTTATCTGTTTATTATACTCTCAATAAAATTGATTGAATATTAGATATTGAATGATATCTCGAAAATGTACTTCTCGGGTACGGCTCCCGTCACACCACAAACGACTCGAGAGAATAAAAGTAAAGTAACAATATCGGAGTGGGCTTTGAGGTATGAAATGTGTTTACAAATGAAATAATTATATATTCATGTTCATTAAGAATCAGTATTCGTTTATTAGACTCTCAATAAGATTGATTGAATATCAGATATTGAATGATATCTCGAAGATGTACTTCTTGGGGTACGGCTCCCGTCTCGCACAAACGACTCGAGAGAATAAAAGTAAAGTAAACAATATCGAGAGGTGGGCTTTGAAGGTCTGAAATGTGTTCACAATAAAATGAATTATATATTCATGTTCATTAAGAATCCAGTTATTCGTTTATTATACTCTCAATAAGATTGATTGAATATCAGATATTGAAATGATATCTCGAAATATGTACTTCTCGGGGTACGGCTCCCGTCTCGCACAAACGACTCGAGAGAATAAAAGTAAAGTAAACAATATCGAGAGGTGGCTTTAAGGGTCTGAAATGTGTTCAACAATAAAATGAATTATATATTCATGTTCATTACAATCCAGTTATTCGTTTATTATACTCTCAATAAGATTGATTGAATATTAGATATTGAAATGATATCTCGAAGATGTACTTCTCGGGTACGGCTCCCGTCTACGCACAAAACGACTCGAGAGAATAAAAGTAAAGTAAACATATATCGAGAGGTGGGCTTTGAAGGTCTGAAATGTGTTCACAATAAAATGAATTATATATTCATGTTCATTAAGAATCCAGTTATTCGTTCATTATACTCTCAATAAGATTGATTGAATATCAGATATTGAAATGATATCTCGAAGATGTACTTCTCGGGTACGGCTCCCGTCTCGCACAAACGACTCGAGAGAATAAAAGTAAAGTAAACATATCGAGAGGTGGCTTTGAAGGTCTGAAATGTGTTCAACAAAAATAAATTTTATTCTTTTCTTAAAATCCAGTTTTTCTTTTATTATACTCTCAAAAATTGATTATTTAATTTTAATGATATTCGAGATTACTTCCGGGTAGGCTCCCGTCTCGCACAAACTACTCAGGAAAAAATAAAGTAAACATTCGGAGTGGGCTTAAAGGTCGAAAGTTTTTTAAAAATGAAAAAATGAAAATTTCATGTTCTTTAAAGAACCTGTTATTCTTTTATACCTCAAAAAATTGTTTAAATATCATATTAAAATACTCTCGAAGTATTCGGGGGTACCTCCCTCACACGCAAAAACCCGAAGAAAAAAAGAAAGTAACCTATCAAAGGGGTGGGCTTTAAAGGGTCTAAAATGGTTCACCAAAAAATAATTAATATTCATTTCTAACACCCATTTTTTGTTCTTATACTCTCAAAAAATTGATTGAATATAGATATTAAAATGATATCTCAAGATGTATTTTTGGGGTAACGCTCCCGCTCGCACAACGCCCGAGAAAAAAAAAAGTAAAGTAAACTTTTCAAATGGGTTTAAAGGTCTGAAAGGTTTCAACAATAAAATAAATTAAATTTCGTTCTTTAACAATCCATTATTGTTTTTTTACTCTAAATAAATTGATTGAATAATATAAAATGATTCTCGAAGATTACTTCTTGGGGTAGGCTCCCGTCACCCACAACGCTCAGGAAAAAATTAAAGTAAACAAACGAGGGGGCTTTGAAGGTCTGAAAGGTTCAAAAATAAAGTTATATATTCTGTTCTAACAACCATTTATCTTTTATTATACCCCTCAAAATTGATTGAATATTAGATATTGAAATGATTCTCAAAATGTTTTCTCGGTAGGGTCCCTCACACACACAAACGACTCGAGAGAATAAAGTAAATAACAATATCGAGAGGTGTTTTTAAAGGGTCTGAAATGTGTTCAACAAAATAAATTAATTTTCATTTCATTAAAAATCCTTACTTTTTTTATCCTCAAAGTTGATTAAATATTAGATATTAAAATGAATCTCGAGATGTCTTCTCGGGACGGCCCCCTCTCGCACAAACGCCTCGAGAGAAAAAGTAAAGTAACAATTCGAAGGGGGTTTTAAAAGGTCTGAAATTTTCACAAAAAAATGAATTATATATTCTGTTCTTTAAACAATCCGTTTCGTTTATATCCAAAAAGATTGATTGAATATAAATATTAAAGTTCCGAGTGTACTTTTGGGGGTACGCTCCCGCCCAAAAACCACAACACTGGGAAGAAAAAAGTAAAGTAAACAATACGGAGGGGGGCTTTAAAGGTCTGAAATGTTTACAAAAAAATGAATTATTTCATGTTCTTTAACCCTTTACTTTTTATTATACTCTCAAAATTGATTGAATATTAGTATTGAAATGTATCAAAATATTACTTTTTGGGGTACGGCCCCCGTCTCGCAAAAACGACCGAGGAAATGAAGTAATAACAATACAAGGGGTTTTAAAAGGTCCAAAGTTTCAACATAAAAATTATAATTCTTCATTAACAACCCTTTCTGTTTTTATACTCTCAATAAATTGATTGAATACGATATTGAAATGTATCTCGAAGGTTTTTCTTGGGTACGGCCCCTCACACACACAAACGCCAAAGTAAAATAAGTAAACAAATGAGAGGTGGCTTTGAAGGTCAAAGGTTCCAAAAAATGAATTATATATTCATTTCATTAACTCCAGTTATCTGTTTTTTAACTCTCAATAAATTGATTGAATTTAAATATTGAAACATCCAAAAAGGTCTTCTTGGGTACGGCCCCCTCCGCACAAACTCGAGAAATAAAAGTAAGTAAAAAATACGAAGGTGGGCTTTAAGGTCGAAATGTTTTAAAACAATAAATGAATAAATTATCATTTCTTTAAAGATCCAGTCTTTCGTTTTCATACCTCAAAAAGATGATTGAATATTAGTTTTGAAATGATATCTCAAAATTCTTTTTGGGGTAGGGCCCCTCTCACAAAAAACGACTCGGAGAAAAAAAGTAAAGTAAACAATATCAGGTGGGTTTAAAAGGGTTAAAAAATTTTCAACAAAAAATGAAATAAAAATTCATTTCATTAAAACCGTCATTCGTTTATCACCCCAAATAAGATTGATTAAATTTAAATTGAAATGATTCGGATTCTTCTTGGGGGGGCTCCCGTCCACACCAAACACTCGAAGAAAAAAAGAAAAGTAAACAAATCGAGGGGTGGGTTTTGAGGTCTGAATTTTCAAATAAAATAAATGAAAATTTCATTTTCTTAAGAATCCAGTCATTCGTTTATCATACTCTCAAAAATTTTGAATTTAGATTTTGGAATGATATCTCGAAGTTACTTTTTGGGGTACGGTCCCGTCACACACCAAACGACTCGAGAATAAAAGAAAAGTAAACAATCGAGGGGTTTTTTAAAAGGTCTAAATTTTCAACAATAAAGAATAAATTTTCTGTTCATTAAGAACCAGTCATTCGTTTTCTACTCTCAAAAAGTTTTGATTGAATATTAGATATTAAAATGAACTCAAAGATGTCTTTTTGGGGGTACGGCCCCCCGTCTCGCAAAAACAAACTCGAAGAAAAAAAGAAAGAAACATATCGAAGGGGGGTTTTAAAGTCTAAAATTTTTTAAACAAAAAAATTATATTCTTTCTTAAGAATCCGTCATTCGTTTTCAACTCTAAATAATTGATTGAATTTAATATAAAAATGATTCTCGAAGAGTTTTCTTGGGTAGGGCTCCCGTCCGCACAACCTCGAAGAATAAAAGTAAGTAAAAATTCGAGGGGTTTGGGTTTTAAGGGGCTGAATGGTTCAACAAAAAAATAATGAAACTTTCATTAAAAACCACATTCGTTTATTATCCTCTCAATAATTGTTGAATACGTTTTGAAATGTTTCCCAAAAATTTATTCGGGGGGTGGCTCCCCCCCACACAAACACTCGAGAAAAAAGAAAGTAAAAAAATATCGAGGGGTGGCTTTAAAGGTCTAAAATGTTTCAACAAAAAATGAATTATATTTTCTTTCTTTAAAGAATCCGTTATTCTTTTCTTATCCTCAATAAATTTGATTAAAATTCAGATTTTAAAAAGTTCTCAAGATTTTCTCGGTACGCCCCCTCTCGCACAAACACTCGAGAGAAAAAAAGAAAAGTAAAATATCGAAGGTGGGCTTTAAAGGGTCTAAAATGTGTTCAACAATGAAAAAAATTTTATATTCATTTTCATTAAAGACCATTATCGTTTATTATACTCTCAAAAAGATTTTGATACAGATTGAAATGATATCTAAGACTTCTCGGTGGGCCCTCCCTCACACGCACAAACGACTCGGAGAAAAAAAGTAAAGAAAACAAATCGAAGGGGGCTTTGAAGGTCGAAATTTTTTTTAAAATGAATAAATATTATTCATGTTCTTAAAAATCCATTATTCGTTATTATCCTCATAATTGATTGAATATCAGATAGAAATGATATCTCAAGATGTACTTCTCGGGTAGGGCTCCCGTCCACCACAAACGACTCAGAGATAAAAAAAAGAAAACCATTCGAGGGGGTGGGTTTTAAAGGGTCTGAATGGTTCACAAAAAAGAATGATTATTCATGTTCTTTAAAACCGTCTTTCTTTATCATACCTCAAAGATTGATTGAATATTAGATTTGAAAGAATCTCGAAATTACTTTTTGGGGGACGGCTCCCCACACCCAAACACTCAAAGGGAATAATAAAGTAACAATTCGGGGGGTGGGCTTTAAAGTCTAAAGGTTCAACAAAAAGAATTTAATATTCATTTCTTAAAGAATCCAGTTTTTTTTCGTTCATTAAAACCTAAATAAGTTGTTTAAATATGTTTGAATGATATCTCGAAGTGTACTTCTCGGGTAGGCTCCCGCTCGCACAACGACTCGAAGAATAAAAAAAAGTAAAAAAATTCGGAGGTGATTTTGAGGTCAAAGTGTTTCAAAAATAAAAATAAATTAATATTCTTTTCTTAAAAATCCATTTTTCGTTTTTTTATACTCTAAATAAGATTGATTAAATTCAATATTGAAATGATTCTCGAAATTTTTCCCGGGGTAGGGCTCCCCACCGCCAAACCCCGAGGAAAAAAAGTAAAGAAAACAATCGAGAGGGGGGGTTTTGAGGCTGAAATTTTTTAAAAATGAATAATGTATATTCTGTTCTTTTTAAAACCATTATTCGTTTTTTTAACCCTCAATAAGTTTTGATTAAATATTAGATTTGAAATACATCTCGAAATGTACTTTTTGGGGGTACGCCTCCCGTCTCACACAAACGACTCGAGAGAATAAAAGTAAAGTAACAATATCGAGAGGTGGCTTTGAAGGTCTGAAATGTGTTCAACAATAAAATGAATTATATATTCATGTTCATTAAGAATCCAGTTATTCGTTTATTATACTCTCAATAAGATTGATTGAATATTAGATATTGAAATGATATCTCGAAGATGTACTTCTTGGGGTACGGCTTCCGTCTCGCACAAACTACTCGAGAGAATAAAAGTAAAGTAAACAATATCGAGAGGTGGGCTTTAAAGGTCTGAAATGTGTTTACAAATGAAATAAATGATATATTCATGTTCATTAAGAATCCAGTTATTCGTTTATTATACTCTCAATAAGATTGATTGAATATAGATATTGAAATGACATCTCGAAGATGTACTTCTCGGGGTACGGCTCCCGTCTCGCACAAACGACTCGAGAGAATAAAAGTAAAGTAAACAATATCGAGAGGTGGGCTTTAAGGGTCTGAAATGTGTTCAACAATAAAATGAATTATATATTCATGTTCATTAACAATCCAGTTATTTGTTCATTATACTCTCAATAAGATTGATTGAATATCAGATATTGAAATGATATCTCGAAGATGTACTTCTTGGGGTACGGCTCCCGTCTCACACAAACGACTCGAGAGAATAAAAGTAAAGTAAACAATATCGAGAGGTGGGCTTTGAAGGTCCGAAATGTGTTCAACAATAAAATGAATTATATATTCATGTTCATTAACAATCCAGTTATCTGTTTATTATACTCTCAATAAGATTGATTGAATATCAGATATTGAAATGACATCTCGTAGATGTACTTCTTGGGGTACGGCTCCCGTCTCACACAAACGACTCGAGAGGATAAAAGTAAAGTAAACAATATCGAGAGGTGGGCTTTGAAGGTCTGAAATGTGTTCAAAAATGAAATGAACTGTATATTCATGTTCATTAACAATCCAGTTATTTGTTTATTGTACTCTCAATAAGATTGATTGAATATCAGATATTGAAATGATATCTCGAAGATGTACTTCTTGGGGTACGGCTCCCGTCTCGCACAAACGACTCGAGAGAATAAAAGTAAAGTAAACAATATCGAGAGGTGGGCTTTGAAGGTCTGAAATGTGTTCAACAATAAATGAATTATATATTCATGTTCATTAACAATCCAGTTATCTGTTTATTATACTCTCAATAAGATTGATTGAATATTAGATATTGAAATGATATCTCGAAGATGTTCTTCTTGGGGTACGGCTCCCGTCTCACACAAACGACTCGAGAGAATAAAAGTAAAGTAAACAATATCGAGAGGATAAAAGTAAAGTAAACAATATCGAGAGGTGGGCTTTGAAGGTCTGAAATGTGTTCAAAAATGAAATGAACTGTATATTCATGTTCATTAACAATCCAGTTATTTGTTTATTGCATCATATCTTATACAATTTATATTTTTCATATTCATATCATTCATATGAAATATGCATTCATATTTCTCTTCTTGGCAGCTATACTTGATCATGACATCAGTGACTTCCTGATTTGAATTACGTTGCACCCTGGTTGTTGAGTCAGAGATACAAATAGGAAAAGGCCCATTCTATATTTTCACGATGTTGTATCTATGACTACCAATAACGTAACGGGATAAGCAACATGGCGTAAGTTATATACTTTCGACATTGGACGTCTTCTCACCATGATGGAAGCAAAAAATGTGACGCGCTGAAGTGTACATTTTTGAGATTCGCTATTTCAAATCAAAACGTACGCATTCGGTTCGTATTTCAATGTATAGTACATAGTTGAGTTCTTGCATTGTTTCTGTTCTTTCTCGTAGATGTCACGTAATTATCCAGTTATCAATTGGTAAATGTGGCAGTATGGCTCTTGACTAGAGGTTCAATGCTTTTACACACGTATTTAAAATTTAGATTGGCTAATTCAAATGAAATGTATTCCAACGTTGCTTAATACAGTTGGGAAGAGCTGGATTCACAGAGTGCATTACACGTATTACTTTTATGAATCAATATATAATACTACCAGTAAATTGAGTAAAATTGAGTATGACGGCATCCCTTTGATTCCCGCATGGTGCGAAAGGAAATGATCAAGTTGCTTATCCCGTTACGTTATTGATAGTCATAGGTTGCGTTAATCTAGGTTCGATATGTCATCACAGAATCTGTTCAAACATGAACATTGCGGGGATGATTTCTTTTCTTATCTCGATCTTCTCATTCTTGAAATCCTTGTTCTATTCTTCATTATTCTTGTATTCATTATGAAAAAATGAATGCGGGTGATATTACCCAGAGAAGGAGCTGTATGAGAGGAGAGAGTGTCTAGCCTTGTCTGCCTTCAGTGCACGTGTGTGCCTGTACACCCATACCTGGATAAGCCGAAGTAATGTAAGGGTTGAGGGATTAGTGCAGATGTCCAGCTGATCGAAACCTCGATAAACCCAGCCTTCGAAAACCCGAATACGATGTACATCCGGTTTGCTAAACACTGTCATGAAAAATCCAGTTTTATGAACTTGTTGAGCATCTCTATGTATCCCAAAGACAGATATAGAGATAATGAAAAGATATCAATTTAAAATTAGATAGAAATACAGAGCTCTAACGATTTTTTAGTCTGAAATATGCATATGTCAATATCAGGGTCCAATTGTTTTCGTAAACTTTGTTCTCACCTTATTCCCTATTTTAATAAGATCTCACAAGAATGTAATTTCCTGTGTGAACCCAGCCTGAATAGGCCTACCATAAAAAATTATTCGATCAATATCAACAACTTTTAAAACGATTTTCTTGAAGGATATGTGCGAGGGCCGGTAAGAGGATCAAATTTTTTATAATGAGAAAATGGTGTATCTTTGGGATCTGTTTCAAGTTTTGGGGCAGAAAGAGTGTTTTTTCTTTTCGAATTGTTATTGCTCACTTGGGTCGACTGTAAAGTGACTAACAAGTCAAGTTTCGGAGTAGAAAGAATGTTGCTTACTTGGGTTGACTGAATAGTGACAACCGTGTCAGATTCTGACGCAGTTAAACTCGTGCTTGTCAGGGAAGGACTTGAAGCGCCACTACAAAGATAATTCTGCATAATTTTCTGTGTTTCAAACCCAGGCGTGTCAAGATTGAACACATTTCCTCTTAACTGAGGTTCGAGAAAATGAAGGAACTTGCTTTTTTAACTTTTGGTTAGACATAACTTTTACTTTTGGAGTCATCGGTGAAGTGTGTTTATACTTAGTAGAAGTCAGTCCTTCGCACTGTGCTACTAGTCCCCTCGACGTCTTATTCAAGAGCCCTATCATTAGTCCGCTTACAGCTGGATCACTCACTAATGTTTCCAACTCTTTCAAATAGCCAATGCAGTCTGACATTGATTTCAACTTGTCTGTAGGTTTACTTGATTTTAAATCAGTGTCAGGACAATCATGCATACTATTTTGGTCCGGAGAAGTTTTACGGTTAATGTCATCAGTAGGATTACGTGAGTATGAACGTGATATGAGGGAGTGGGCTTTATGTATGTGTCTACAAATCCCATTTTGGTCAGGACAGGAACAGCAATACAGGTGGCGGCATCACTCGGGACATGATAAACTACCACACACTTCAAAACATAGGTTAGTATGGCTGCACTTATCGCTTACTCTCTGCACTACGTAAACAGGACGGTGTTCGCCTGCTTTGGATGTCTGCGAAGCTACTTTGAAATATTTATTGGTTATTACTTGCACATCATGGTCTGGTCTTTTCACATACGAGGCAGGACCGTCCGATGGTGCTACATCTGTGTTTACCATAAGTTCGTGCTGAAGATATCGGTCTCGTTCCATTTCTAGGAGAACATCTACTCGCTTATTGTGCTTCCGATTTGAATACTGTGTTTTCAACTTATTGTGGAAAGATTCACAATACATGTTGGTGTCGGTATGACCATGAGGAAAATTTCTGTAACATTTGGCCCAAGGTCTATTAGAATAATATGATAGGAAATAACTTACAAAAGGTGAGCAAAGCGGCGTGAATTTTGTCACAAAACCAATCAACATGTCATTGAATTTTGATATAGTAGGCTCCTGAAGAAGGACCACTAAAGCCGAATAAACTTGTTTTTGTAGATCTTTATTGTGAATATGAATATTTGTTTGCCATGCCCGATGAATATGCCATATGCAGAGCAGGTGCTTGACCTCTCCACCAAAGACTTGCTGCACTGCATTTCTGCCGCTCATATCGTCGTCGGTCATCAACACATTTATTTCTGAATGTTCTGTGCAACGCGATCTTATACTATCCAGCATAAGTGCCAATGTTGCACCATCTTGTCTGTTAGAGATGAAGTGAGCCACAGCAAAGCCTATACCATATTCATCTGGCACTATCAAGTTAATTAAATAATAGTCGTAGTGAGTCGTGGAGTGTGTGGAATCTAAACACAGCACTTTTTTGCAACCCTGTTTCATCAATTGACGCTGGAATTCTGTTTGAATACCCAAAATGAATAAATCCTCACTATTTGGAAGGTCATCTATAGCTTTGTTACCTATCACCGTATTAGCGCCTTGTGGCTTGTAAACAATAATCGGGTTATCATTTTGTTTTGAATATTCATTAACCTTGGTAAACACAGAAGTAGCATCGTCAGACAGCCTACCTACACTTTCCATTTTAGTTTTCATTTGATTTATTGTTCTCTTTGTAATATAATGCTCTTTAATGGGAAATATTTGGCCACCCCTGTTCTCACGGAGACCGGCATCTGCCTGCAGGTTTCTCTTGATAGTTTCTGGGGCAATACCGAGGGATAGACTGCCTTTTATGAACGCACGAGTACTATCTGGCAATTAACTGTAACTAACATTCTGGAAGGACAATGCTCATTTGGAATCAATCCCTTAATCCACTTTCTGGAAGTTAGTTTGGGATGTGAAGAGGTAGGCTTAATTGGATCAAACTGGCATGTATAGTAATGGTGCATTCCAGAGACACTTTTTTTTTTACCTGTTGATTCAAAATAGGATGAAAATTTGGATTGCTCCTCAGTCTCTTTCCACACTAAAAATGATGCCATGTCATCAAAAACTTTTGAATTTTGAATCTGGATGTTATAGTTGTGGTCTTTAATCAAATGCTCAACCATGGTAGTACGGTGAAAGAATTGAAATGTGCACTCCTTATAGATACATGTAGAACGGGATTTTGAGCCATGTTCGCCACACGTCCGTAAATGGCAGCTGTAAGTTTGTTTGGACTTATAACAGGTATATAACAATACTTGTACTTTGATATTCATTTGTACAAGATAGTGTTATTTTAATTACAATTCATGTGAAATGAAGATAAATTACTATTATCATTATTAACAAATCATCAATATAATCATGAAGTTTGAATGCAATAACACAAGCAAGCTCAAATTATAGGAGGGAGTTCAAGGGAGTTCAAGTTATCCGCGTTGAGGTCGGTCAAGTAGTGCTCCTAATAGTTCTGTTTTGTACCACTTGAGCGCTAGATACATTAATAGTTCTGTTTTGTACCACTTGAGCGCTAGATACAGCAATAGTTCTGTTTCGTACCACTTGAGCGCTAGATGTGTGGCGAAACAAGATCGGTCGCGTTCGTAGCGGTACGGAACCGAAACTCAACGATTTTTGACACAACACGTTAACCCGCGCATGTCGCCTCTATTTAACTACAAACTCAATGACTGAAGCATTGAGTTTGTAATCTTAGTAGAGCGGTAGTGAGACGAAGTTTCGTCTACGAAAATAAAGGCGACCGGTCAGCACGAACCTGTCCATACATGGTGGTACTAAACATGCTCTTGTACTACTGAACCGACCGTGAGATGTGAAGCGAACTGGCTTACCGACAATCTCGGATCAAATAACTCCTCCCCTTTTAAATCTGATCGTCTAATGCGTAGCTTCTCGGCTGAACCATGAACTACTTGCCCTGCATTATCGGCTTTCCAAAAAGGATGAATTGATACATGCCATACACACATTTCATGAACACAGCATTGAACGACTGTGTGTATGATGTAAATCGTCATACACACACTGATACACTTGATAGCTGAACAAAATGATTGTATAAAAAACGTCATTTTGGTCGTTTGTTCAATACTAAAAGGAATAAATCTCAAGACAGGTGTGTCGTACAGTTAGGATAATGTCAAGTTAGCATTCGTACTCACATACACACACACATTCATACTAATAAATTACATGCATACAAACAGGAACATTCACACAAGAATTGCAACTAAAACTACGATCATCGTCAAGTCATATCAAGTTCAAAAGTCCTGCTTTCCTTATGAACTCGAGGACACAGGATACGCTATCTGAGTCATCACCAAGGATCCGTGACAAGTCTTCCGGCATACGCAGACTCCGGCGCAGACCCCGGAACTTGTCACAGTCGACCAAGAGGTGGTGAACTGTGAGTGGCTCAAGGCACTCCTCACACTCAGGTGGCTCTTCTCTTCTCATAATGAATCCGTGTGTCAGATGAGTATGACCAATGCGCAGGCGGGCAACAACAACCTCCTCTCTGCGGCTCCTTCTACAAGACGAGTGCCATGGTCTAACTGTTGATTTAATTACCTTCAGCTTGTTGTTTGTTACAGCATCCCACGACACTTGCCAGGCACTCCTCATTTCTTGTTTAAAAAGGTACTTCAGGTCATTAATATGGAGACGGGAATTGAAGGTAGCTGCAAGATGAGTAGCCTCCTTCGCCGCCTTGTCAGCTCGCTCATTGCCTGGGATTCCTGCATGCCCTGGCACCCAGCAGAAGACAACCTCGCATCGCTGAGCCGCAAGCTCAGCTAGGAGTGTCTGGATGTCCTGCACAAGATGGTCAGTTGGTGAGAAAACATCTAGGGCTTGCATGGAACTGAGCGAGTCTGTACAAATCAAGAACTTCTTTTGGTTGTGTTGCTTGATATGTTTCAGAGCCTGGAGGATCGCAAACAGTTCAGAACTATAGACGCTACACAAGGAGTTGAGTTTGTATTTAAAGCTAGTTGAACCTATAGTGAAGGCACAACCCACCGCATCGTCTGTCTTTGAACCGTCAGTAAATATAAAGACATGGTCAGAAAAAGAGGCGGCTAATAGATAAAAATATTGCCTGTAGACAGAGTCAGGTGTGCTTGCTTTAGCGTGCCTTGCCAGCTGGGTGAGACAGGCTGGTCGAGGCACGGTCCAAGGTGCTACCTTGCAGTATCCAGTCGCATACACAGCTGGGAGCTCGCTCAGTGGTCGCCCTAACAGCTCCTTAGCTCGGATAGCTAGTGGTCGTGTAGCTTTATCACGAGTGTTATAGATTCTTTCGTAGGAAGGTCGAAAGATCTTTCCGTACGTAGGATGCTTAGGCTTACCGCTGGGAGCAGATATGTAACTGAACGCAAGATACTGTCTTCTCAGTTCCAGAGGTGGTTCGCCAGCCTCACAGTACATGCTAATCACAGGACTTGTCCGGAAAGCTCCCAAAGCAAGCCTGATACCAGCATTGTGTACTGTATTCATGGTACTTAAATACGATGTTCTAGCGGAGGAGTAGACGATACAGCCATAGTCCAGTTTTGAGCGTATCAGTGATCTGTACAAGTTCAGCATGACGGTCCGATCAGCACCCCACGTAGTGTGACTCAACACTCTCAATAAGTTCGAACTCTGTGTGCACTTTCAGGGTCTGAAGGTGCAACTTCCAGTTGAGTTTATGGTCAAGAGTCATCCCAAGAAACTTGACTGACTCCGAAACTGTAATGGTCGCACCAGATAACATTAGTGAAGGTTGAGGGCTGATACCACGAATGCGATTGAAATCAATGCAGACTGTCTTGGTTGACGAAAACTTGAACCCAGTGCTGTCTCCCCAGCGTTCCAAGCGATCTATAGTAAGTTGGAGCTGGCGCTCTGCCGTACTCAACTTGGCGGACTAATAGAATATCGCGAGGTCGTCGACAAAGAGAGAACAATTCACAGGTCGCTTGATACATGTAGAAATACCGTTGATAGCTATCAGGAAGAGTGTACAACTAAGGACAGAACCTTGTGGTACTCCGTTTTCCTGGACGTATGGTGTGGAGAGATAACTATCAAGTCGGATTCTGAATCGACGATTTGACATGAAGTTCACAACGAATGAGGGAAGATGACCTCTAACGCCCCATTCGTGTAACGTCCTGAGGATACCGTATCTCCATGTGGTATCATATGCCTTCTCCAGATCGAAGAATACTGAAAGAAGGTGCTGCTTAGAAATAAAGGCATCCTGGATGAGAGACTCTAGAATAACTAGATGATCTAAGGTCGAACGGTTTCGGCGGAAACCGGACTGTTCGACAGCTATAAGATTTCTAGTTTCCAGGATCCATACAAGTCTCTTGTTTACCATTCTTTCAAGTATCTTGCAAAGGCAACTTGTCAGCGATATCGGTCGATAGCTGGATGCTAGCTTCCGATCCTTGCCAGGCTTCGGAATAGCTATAGTGATGGCTTCTAACCAGGAGTCGGGAAAATCTTCAGTCAACCAGATTCTGTTGAAGAGTTTCAACATATACTCGACAGCTACGGAAGAGAGGTTCTTGAGCATGGTGTTATGAACTGCGTCTAGGCCAGGAGCAGTGTCGCCAGACTCCTTAATTGCAGACGTCAGTTCCCACAGGTTGAAAGAGTTGTTATAAACTTCGTCTGCGGGTGCTCTGAAGTCGAGAGATTTCCTCTCTTCCGCAGCTTTCGTTGTCAGGAAGTTCGCCGAGTAGTTCTCAGAACTCGACACGTAAGAGAAATGCTTACCCAAGGCTGTCATAATGTCATGAGAAGAGGTTTCAAGTCGGCCTTCACCAGAAGACCATTGATACTGATGTGAACATTTTTCCCCGATATCTTTTTAACCTTTTCCCAGACTTTCGACACAGGTGTTCGGTGGTTTATTGAGGAGACATAGTGCTGCCAGGAGGTCTTTCGTGCTTGCTTGATAACAAGCCTAGCCTTTGCACGAAGCCGTTTGAAGGATATCATATTGATCTGCGTTGGGCACCTAGTGAAGAGCCTAAGCGCTCTCTTACGGTCTTTAATGGCTTTGGCACAGGCATCGTTCCACCAGGGAACAGGCGTACGACCCTGCTTACCGGATGTCAATGGTATAGAACTCTCAGCGGCACGTACTATGATGTCAGTAAAGTAGGTGACCTGGGACTGCACATCAGGAAAAACTTTTCCTTCGTCAAAGATGGCAAGTTCTCTGAAGTGACACCAATCTGCACGCTGGAGTTTCCATTTCCTGTGTCTGGTGTTGTTATTAGCAGGAGTGTTAGTCTCGATAACAATCGGAAAGTGATCGCTCCCGCACAGATCAGGATACACTCTCCAATCAAAATCAAGAGAGACTGATGGAGAGCAAACCGTCAGGTCAATCATGGAAGTGGACCCGCTGGCCACACTGAGGTGAGTGGCAGATCCATCATTCAGGAGACTTAGGTTATTACTGTCTAGAAAGCTCTCAATCACTCCACCTCTAGCGTCATTAGCCATACTTCCCCACAGGACGTTGTGGGCATTGAAGTCCCCCGTGATTATGATGGGGGCTGGCAGTTGCGCTAGAAGGTGGTCCAAGTCTCGCACATGCACTCTATCAGCGGGTGGAAGGTAGAGGTTGCAGATAGTTCGAGGGCTAGGGAAATGCACTTTGACAGCCACTGCCTGCAGAGGCGTCCGAAGCGGTATTTCCTCTGAGTAGCAGCTGTCATGGATCGCTATAACAACACCTCCACTAGCTTGAAATTGCTGAGCTTGGTCTGCCAATTGCTTTCTCAGAGCTGTCATCTCCTGGGCCTGAGAGATTAAAATCTCTTTCATGTCCAGGAACTGGGAATTTGAAGAAGCCTGAGTTAGTTGTTGATTCTGGTTCAGTATCATCTTCTGCTGATCGTCAATAATGGCCTGTAGTCTGGTGACTTCAGCAGGTGCAGCTTGTCTCGTGACTTGACTGAATGTTTTAGAAGAGGTTTCGGGGTACAGCTCAGCATAAAGCTGGCGGGCCTCACCGATTGACACATTTCTAGTTGTCTTCAGTTCTTCGATTTTCTTTTCTTTTTTGAATCGAGGACAGTCACGAGACCACGCGGGATGTTCACCGCTGCAGTTGACACACTTGACCCAGCTGGTACAAACTTCCGGTTTATGTCCCTCTGACCCACATTTACCGCAAACCTCACAATCTTTGCAATTCGCGCTTGAATGGTTGAATTTGTGACATATAAAGCAGCGGAGTGGGTTTGGGACATGGGGTCGAACGGGTATTGACATATAACCGACCAAGATGTTAGTTGGCGGTGTTGGCGCAGAGAATGTAACGATAAGCAGAGCCGTTTTTTGCATCGTGTTATTTTTACGGCTTACAACTCTGAAAACATCAGTCACATTCTGGGAAGCAAGTTCGTTTTTGATCTCATACTCTGGAACGTTAAGGATGTCGTGGCAGAACACGACACCTTTACAAGAGTTGAGTGACTTGTGTGGCGATACATTGACAAAAGCAGTACCGAAAACAGTTGTACCGAGAAGAAGCTTCGATTGATTGCAACTCGCAGTCTCAATCAGCAGCGTACCATTTCTCAATCGCTTCATCTGTCTGACATCTCCTGCAAGTTTCAAAAGGTCCTTGGAAATTTTGAAAATAGACATATCTGTGAAAGATTTATCACCTTTCACAGACATTATCAGAAAACGTGGCTGTGTAGCTTTCGGGACAAGATCTTTGGCGGGGATTAAATCCTCCATCAAGTTTCTTGGCCGTTTCTTGCTCTGTTCTGTGGTTATTGGGGGGAATTGACAATCGGAGGACTCCATAGACTGGTTTGGGGACAACCTACAACAATTACTCGGATCAAAGGACTCAACTAACCCATGTCGGTTCTACCGCATAGGGCCTTGTAAACACAACCAGGTCTAGGTCCTGCAGCTGCTAGACCTGATCAACAACACTGCAGGACAAAGAGCAAGTTATGACTCCCTAAGCAGCAAGTGGCGTGCAGGAAAGTGCCAATTTTACGTCCGGGCGCACATAGACGCAATTGACCTTTTCACTGAGTATCCGGAATCGTTATTGTCATACAAGACCTTCTACCCAGCTATTGCAGCCAACGCAATCCATGTACGAGCCCAGGTGCAATAATAGCCGATAGCATACCAATCAAGTCCTGAACATGGCTGGTGTCGTCAACATTTGTGGGCGTTCTGAGCACACGAAGTGAGCTGGCAGAAAGAGGAAAGTGAGAGAAGTTCATAGAGAAGAACGTGACAGACGAGGAAAGAAGTTAGAAGGGTATACATAGTGCTCAGCGCTCACTCCACGTACTCCGGTCACCTAACAGCACCCACTCGACCGAGTCGGTCCGAACTTAGTCTGGACCCTCACCCCAGACCTTATCGCCATGGGTGACCCTGCTGGGAGCAAATGAATTGCTCCCGACGATAGCTCTGGAGATCACGGGGCCACGCAAGCCCCCACACCACGTCAAGGTGTCCGGATCCTTTGAGGGGGGAATGGCTACAGCACAGGCATCGCTCCACCAGGGAACAGGGGTGCGGCTCGGCTTACCGGATGTTAATGGTATCGAGGCCCCAGCTGCACGTACTATCACATTGGTAGTGTATGTCACATGGGATTGAACATCAGGGAATTCTTTCTCAACATCGAAAACTGCAAGCTCTCTGAAGCGACACCAGTCTGCAAGCTGTAGTTTCCACTCCTTGTGTCTACAGTTGCTACTTCGAGGTGTATTGGTCTTGATGGTAATTGGGAAGTGGTCGCTTCCACACAGGTCAGGATGTACTCTCCAAACAACAGCAAGAGAGATGGATGAGAGCAGACCGTCAAATCAAGCGACGAGGTGGACCCGTTGGCGATAGTGAGGTGAGTAGCAGAGCCATCATTCAAGAGTGTCAAGTCGCTGGCGTCGAGGAAGCTCTCAATCATTGCACCCCTAGCGTCATTTGCCACACTTCCCCACAGGACGTTGTGGGCGTTGAAATCCCACGTGATTATAATTGGAGCTGGCAGTTGCGCTAGGAGGCAGTCCAAGTCTTGGATATGCACTCTCTCAGCAGGTGGAAGATAAAGGTTGCAAATAGTTAGAGGGCTAGGGAGATGCACTCTGACAGCCACAGCCTGCAGAGGCGTCCGAATCGGTATTTCCTCTGAGTAGCAGCTGTCTTGAATCGCGATTATGACACCTCCACTAGCCCTTTCACACAAGGTCTTGTCTTTACCGAACATAACGTAAGATCGTAATTTTGGTCTATCTGCTAGCTTTAATCTCGACTCCTGGATGCAAATGCACCTTGGGTTTAGATCGCGTATGAGGAGCTTGATCTCTTCTGAATGACAGAAAAAACCGTTGCAATTCCATTGCAAAATATCGGTGTCTGCCATTTCTGCTACTTCACTACTCGGTCCCCTCTACTTCCACTACCTCCCCCGTCTCCCGTGGATTTCCGGTTCAGAACCAGCCCTATTTTCTGTTTCGAAACGACCGTTTGAAACCCTGGGCTCTGTTCTGTGCCGCCGAGAGACACATTGTAATCAGACCGCTTGCTCAGAGGAGCAACGTCTTTCCCGTCTGCGTCATCCCGCGGTTTGGTCGATGTTGAAGGTCCAGTTGGAGTGGACCTAGGTGTAAGTTCAGGTGTAGACTTACTGTTTATCAAATTCAAAATATTCTGTTGCAAGTCTGTGATAAGCTTGTTTTGAGTTAGAATCGTCTCCTGGAATTTCTGAGCTTGTTCAGCCATCTGTTTTCGGAGAGCTGTCATCTCTTGAGCCCGAGCCATCAAAATCTCTTTCATGTCCAGGAACTGGGAATTTGAAGAAGCCTGAGTTAGTTGTTGATTCTGGTTCAGTATCATCTTCTGCTGGTCGTCAATAATGGCCTGTAGTCTGGTGACTTCAGCAGGTGCAGCTTGTCTCGTGACTTGACTGAATGTTTTGGACGACGTCTCGGGGTACAGCTCAGCATAAAGCTGGCGGGCCTCACCGATTGACACATTTTTAGTTGTCTTCAGTTCTTCGATTTTCTTTTCTTTTTTAAATCGAGGACAGTCACGAGACCACGCGGGATGTTCACCGCTGCAGTTGACGCACTTGTACTACTGCACCGACCGTGAGATGTGAAGTGAACTGGCTTACCGACAATCTCGGATCAAAAACCTCCTCCCCTTTCAAATCTTATGAGAGTGGCATAAATTCGGAATGCCGTACTTTACTACAGCGCTCGGTGGGACGGGTGTGGGACGGTTGCGAACTATTCCCCGGTGCGAACTATTCCGCGACAGTAGCGCACTGTGAGACCGGTGCGAACTATTCCGCGACAGTAGCGCTCTGTGAGACCGGTGCGAACTATTACGCGACAGTAGCGCTCTGTGAGACCGGTGCAAACTATTCCGCGACAGTAGCAAAATATTGCCACTGCCGCTTCAAACTTTGTTGCGGTAGGTGCATTCGTGTACATTTTCTTCAGGTATGTTTTATTACATATTATTACGGTATTGTGTATTTTGGTTCATGCATTTGGTCTACTAGGCCCAGCTTGATTATATATTATTACGGTATTGTGTATTTTGGTTCATGCATTTTCGCTCATTTAGGGCCTATTTTGGTAGCTAATCACTAGTATAAAAGCGTTGTATGTATTTTGGTTCATGTATTTGGTTAACCTAACCTATACTATGGTTTAATACATTTAATGGTATTTGTTTTATGCTAATATCATTTCATTTACATTTGTTTCAGTTTTCCTTTAATTTCTTTAATCATCTCCTCAAAATGTCTTCCGTAGTTGTAATCGGTGATTCACAAATCAAATACTTGTCGCAAGGGAGTGACAACATTTCTGTCTGTTCATTGGATGTCCATATTATTGTCACTGGGATTTTGCCGGGACATGCCAACCAATATTCTGGAGCTACCATCTCAACCGGTATAGACATGAAGTCGGCTGACCTCAATTGTGAGCTGGAGATGATTTGTGAGAAGCGGGGCATCCAGTTTTGCTGTCTGTGGAGACCTTTTGGCAATCCCAGACTAATTGGGCTGGATGGCCTGCATCTCTCAAAAAAGGGCTCCAGATATTTGGGACAGGTGTATGATAGCTTTTGTATTACCGTCCCTTCCATACTCTCTCGCTTCCCCAACCCACAGTCAGATATAGGCCTAACTACCACACTCTTTTTCACAACACCTATTCCAAATTCAACAAGTCAACAGTTTCGACAAGGTCCTGCAGTACAAAGATCACGACCCTCATGGCCAGGTCAAATAATCCACATCTTCGAAAGCAAACATCGCCTGACTGCTCTGCACCAATTGACGTGACTGCTAAGTTGGTCCGGAAAAAAAGGTAAGTCCTCAACGTACCATAATTGCTGCCATCCACCAAAAAAATCCAAAGATGAGCCACGAAACTAAATTAACCGTCAAAACAGCTCGACAACCCAAAATGCATACACATTCAAATCAATGTCGGTCTAGTCAAAGAGGCAAAACACTAAAACCAAGTGTATTACCAGTACCGATAACTTCATTTCTTCGCCCTTGTCCGTCAATTCTGTCAAATTTTTTTTCGACTCTGTCACATATTCTTATGACTTTCTGTCTTCTCCTAAACTTTCTTCCGTTTTATTGTTCTAAGACGGTTGCATGAATGGTGGTGGCCGCCCTTCAGTTCAATACCCTCGAGTATGCCTGTACACTGGTAAATGTTCTGGCAAGAAGTTCCCTCTACTCACTGCTATCAACGAAGGCCTTCGTGGGGGCAACATCGCGCATCCTACCACATCACTGGCTCCTGCCACCACCACTGCTCCTGGCACTGCTTCTACCACCACTGTTCGTGCCACTGCTACTACCACCACTGCTGCTGCCACTGCTACTACCACCACTGCTCCTGCCACTGCTGTCACCACTGTGCGCGAGTGTCCAACTGGTGGTTACGTCGTCGACGCCAACGACTGCACCGTCTTCTACATGTGTCAAGCCGGGGTCAGAGGATACAAGTTCACCTGCCCTGGAGGACTGGTGTTCGATACTGCGATAAATAACTGTAACTACAAAGACCAAGTCCACACATGTTAGTCTAGCCATTCACGCTCGTCGTTTCGACCATGAACGGTCGGGTGTTTCTCGGTGAATAGGCATCGTGCATGATGTATTTTTATTCATTCTGGGGATGTGTTGATTGTACTGAGAATATTTGTTCCTCTAAAAACCAACTGTTCTAAAGATCGACTGTACCAAACACCAACTGGGGCAATCTGTATAGTTGCTAAATTGGGCTTGGCTCAGCTAGACTACACCCTCCATAAATTATCACCTCTCAACAAATGTTCCATAGGGTTTGACGTTAGTTTTGTTATGGTTAGCAGGGACGTACTGGCAAGTATTAGGCCCACCGACCAGCACTGAAATTGAGGGCCCACTTTATGGTGACTATTTAATAACTAATTAATTATATAAAACCAAATCCAGGACACGAAAACAGAAGATTTTTTCTTTATCAATGATTAATAGTTTTTTCGAATCATTTTAATTTTTAAACCATAGCAGCGGCGTAGCTAGGATATTAGGTCAGGGGGGCAAGAATTTTGAAAGGGCGTCATGCATATTTTCGAATTTTTCGAAATTATACACTTTTCAAATAATGGTTTAACGTGTTTTAGATCAGATTAGGATGAAATAAATGTGTTCTCTTATAGAACTAAAGGTGCCCAAATGATATTTGCTCATCACAGATATTGTAACTGCATGGTGGTTCTGTGTCATTTTAGCGCTCCGGGCAAGGACTCAATAGTGAGCCCCCAAAACTAAGTGTAACAAGGGAGAAGAGAATGAAGCCCCGCAGAGCGTTTTTTCGAAATTTTATGTTTTTCAATTCGATTTCACGGGCATAATAATAATACTAATGATAATAATAGTAATGTTTTTATTCTCTCATCAGATTGTGATACAATATTGAGGATCGTCAAATATATATAATAGAACATTTTATAAAGACTGTACAAGTACACAATTATATACACATAATTTTAACTACATAAATGTACATAAATTTTACATAAAAATGACATGAAAATCACATCAAGCGGAGATGAAATGTGATTATGAAAAAATACCGGTATTTAATTCGGTAATAATGTCAAATAAAATTGATTGATAAATAAACATGCGGTATGCGTTCAAAAATTATTAAATTATGTATGAGCGTGCTGTACTTGTTATATACGCTCAACATACATTGTCAATGGAAATAAAAGAATAAATAACAAACACATTGAAAACTATTGTACTGCAAAGATATATGGACAGTTATGGGGAGTTAAATACATTATAAAGCGTATACATATTATACCTTGAGCGCGTTTTCTAAATGTATCCCCTCTTTTATCTTCAAATTTTGGGGAAGAGTATTGAAAATTTTTGAGCCCACATGCAGAGGGTTTTTAGAGCATCTGTTGGTTTTATATTTATCCAGTCTAGTGTCAGTCTTGATTCTCGTATTATGGTCGTGGATGGATTCATTTGTGGCTGATAGATGTCTGTTTTCAATCATAAACATAATAGAAGCAAATATATAGAGACAAGGTACTTAATTGATTTTCGATAGCCTCTGCTTCTTTTCTATTCCACTTGATCTTGATTATAGTGATTTATTTAGCCGCAGCAGATTTTGTATTCTGATTTTTTCTCTCCAACTCACATACGCGATCCGTGTTCATTTTTTTATTTCATTCATTTCATTTCATTAATTACGCTCGAATTTCTCAATTTCACCTGATTCCACTGTATATTTCATTCCGTTTTTACTATTCCGTCGATTCGTTTCGAATTTTTCATTCCGGTAATTTTCCTATTTCTGGCGATTATTCAAAGTGTAAACCTGATTCCAGGCCCCCGAATTATCACTGTATTTTTACCGTACGAAAGAGCAGCAGATTCCGATTGGCCGTCCCACCTATCCCATACCACTATCGCACGGGTGGTTCGCGCCTTCATCTTTCGCGTTATACGATAAATAAGGGGAGGAACGAACTCGACATACTGGATCACGTCATCACCCCAGCGCACGCGCACTGATGGACTGGGAGCACCTGCACTCGACTGTACAAGCGGGTTCGGGCGGGGCACGCCGCATTCAACAGCCAGTCTAGTGCATGTACGAGAGTATTGAGGCGAGCACGCAGCGTTCCTTCCTCTACACAACGCGTCGTACGGCCGCTGCGATTCACACAAAGCTCTATCACGTTTTCAAGGAAGAACAAGTTGAGAAGATTGTTAACGACACCGTCAAGCCAGAAACAAGAATAGCACAAGAGTATTCTATTAGTTATCGCTGTGGGGGAACTCTTGACATGATTGAACCATCTCTATGATTGAACGACCAACTCGAAGTTATTGTCGAGTTGGAAGAGGCGACGAGACATCAAGTGCTGAACTACATACTGCGGGCCGGCGATTCGCGGCGGATTCTGTGTATCAGGGAATTAATTCTCGATTTATTGTGGACAATTGTATTTTCTTTTCGTTTTCTGTGGCGGGAAGAATATTTCTAGTTCACGGTGTGGTCGGGACGCTATGCATTTCTTCAGTCTTCTATTTGTTGTGTGTAAAAACTATGTGGATGCTTCGAAGATGTGTTGGATCTTTGATTTTCTTGGGCGTGTCAATCAAAACTGAACTGTGGGGAGTTCAGTCAAGTCTTTTGATGTCGGAGGATTCGACGAATAGGTAGCTCGTGTTTTCACACGACTTGAACAAGAAAATACCTACGTTTTAATTGGTTTTGTCAAGTTGAAAATGTTTTCTATTTCCAGTCCTGTCCCTTGCGGCATGTCACCGTTTTTCCACAACAGTTTGATGAACCATTTTTTTGACAGAAAATCGAAAAAATTGAGTTTTGTTGATTTTGAAAATCGCTGTTTCTCACTTCAAACCATTTCTCCTGAATTATTTCCATGAACCGACACACAGACCACTTCTTGTCAATGTGACGAGCCGAAAACCATTTCTACGAAATTAGTTTTGAATTGTACGCAATTCACTGCCTTTCAAAGCTAATTGGCAGGAACTTTTACTTTCGATAGAACATCTGTATTCCGGTTCAACTGTTTCCCGAGAACTGTATTCCGGTCAACTGTTTCCCGACAACTGTTATTTCTCAGTACCGGTAGCCTATTGGTTGGACATTTCGTTGGCGTTCCTTCAATGTGCCGTGATTTGTACGTCTTGTAATGTAACGTGCATCACAAGAGGTGCATTAATCCCCCCGCCCACCCGTATTTGAAATTCGAATTTTCGCCAAGGATATTGAAATGTGCTGCAAGAAATTCGTTTTGTGCTGCTACCGTTTTTCAGTTGAATTCTCATTTCAATGTGGGGTGGCCAAGTTGACGCCACGTAAATTGCCAGCCCCCCCCCCCCCCCACATGGAAATCTGTTTTGTTTTTGGCAGCCCCCCCCCCCCACATTGAAATGTATACTTTTTTATTGACTTTTCGAAATGAGCTCGTTTTTTGCTGACATATGTTGTTGGAGAAATCATTTTGTGCTGCTATCTTTTTCGAGTTATTCCAATTTCAATGTTGGTGGGGCCAAGTAAATGCCAGCCCCTCACATTTGAAAGTAAATTTTTCTCTTACTTTGAAGGCATTGGAGTGTGCTCGTTTCGTGCTGAAATGTGTTGCGAAAAAATCCTTTTGCGCTGCTATCGTTACCTAGTCATTTCGATTTCAACGTGTTTTTTTTGGGTGGGGAGGGGAAAGCTATTGCCAGCGAAGCCGGACTCGAAAAACTAGAGGCTTGACGCACAAAGCAAGCCGACCAGTGCACTGAAGGGTTCACAACCAGAATGATGAACAAAATGAAACAGACTGTGTGGCTGTTGGGATTAAAAAATCTTGGGTTCGTGTATTGGTTAGTGTATTTGTTACATACGCGCTAGAGTGAAATAGTTTTATGCATCTGTGTATGCATAATTTATTCACCGGGAATCATTATTTTCAAAACTCGTAATGTAATTTTTATAAAAAGCTACTTTACTCATTCTCTTCATTTTTTGGTGGGCGGAGGGGGAGTTGTATTGGTGATACACTTCGATGAATGGCCGCTGAACATCAGTGATGGTCGTGTGCAGATCGCCATTGTTGATTGCCTTAGACTTGTCAGCAGCAGCCTTCATCAGTGTTGCCAGGTTGGACATGAGAAATTATGTGTCATTATTAGGGAATTATTGACTTTTCAGTGAAATTATGGTACACACAATTTTAAAAATATGATACGAATCATGGTGTAACTGACGGCTTATTTACACGTCAATCATGAAGTGAAACCTATTTCTTCACTTGACAATTTATTAATTATTGGCAATGTTGGCTTTCAACACGGTCCGAGAAATAGAAATCAGTAGCAAACTAACGTTTGGCTTTTATTTTCTACTGTCACAGTTTTCTCGTTTTCTCGTTTCGAGACAAATATTTGAAAGGTATAAAATGTTGGTATAAGGCAAAAGATGAGGAGATAAAGATGTATATTTAAGAGTTTATATGATGATCCATTGGAATACAAAACATGAAAAAATGTAGATACAAAAATAATTACATCAGATTCATAACTTGATAAATTAACAATAGATCTGCATATGATAGAAAAAATGGAAACTGCATGCGTAGTGGAAATATGGATATGATTTTTTAAAATTCATTATAAATGCGATTTTAGTAGACATTTTTCAATCAATTATGGTACGTGGAGCAAAATTATGGTACAGTCACTATTTACTGAGGTACGAGGGCCATTTTTATGGTACGCCTGGCAACACTGGCCTTCATGCTCTTGGCACACATGTCTTCGCTAGCCTCTGGAAGAGATTTGTTGTCGCCCTGGAAGTCAACGAACCGTGACGGCATGTCCAATATCGTGCTCACAATTCTTGCTGACGTTTGTCATTACAGAACGCAGCATAAGTCGATCTAGTTAACAGAAGGAGAATAATATACCGTGAAGATATAGATAGAAAAGCGTACTGTTGGACAGTGCACGGTACTTGTCAAGAATCTAAAAAAAATATATGAAAATTGAAAGACAATTCGATCGAGTATTCACCTCGAAGGTCTTCAAACACGCATATCACATTTTGTATGTGATATGGTTCCATCTCATGATTATTATTTATCGAACAAATGTATATTCGCCT
The DNA here is from genome assembly GCA_907164805.1 of Brachyptera putata. Classification (NCBI taxonomy): domain Eukaryota; kingdom Metazoa; phylum Arthropoda; class Insecta; order Plecoptera; family Taeniopterygidae; genus Brachyptera; species Brachyptera putata. Next base: position 1,033,034 of record OU015466.1, on the reverse strand, counting down.
ACTGAAATCGATTTTGGGGCCCCGCCGGGTGAAAGGTGAGCCTGTTTGGCGAGATGCTTTATCCTGCAGATCAACTCTTTTCCTCGCTTCCTTGGTACCACTTATAGCGAGATGTTTTATCCTGCAGATCTACTCTTCCTCGCTTCCATGGTACCATTGAGAGCAAGATGTTTTATCCTGCAGATCCAATCTCTTCGTCGCTTCCATGGTACCACTCAGAGCAAGATGTTTTATCCTGCAGATCTACTCTTCCTCGCTTCCATGGTACCATTCAGAGCAAGATGTTTTATCCTGCAGATCTACTCTTCCTCGCTTCCATGGTACCATTGAGAGCAAGATGTTTTATCCTGCAGATCTACTCTTCCTCGCTTCCATGGTACCATTGAGAGCAAGATGTTTTATCCTGCAGATCATCTCTTTTCCTCGCTTCCATGGTACCACTCAGAGCAAGATGTTTTATCCTGCAGATCAACTCTTCCTCGCTTCCATGGTACCATTCAGAGCAAGATGTTTTATCCTGCAGATCTACTCTTCCTCGCTTCCATGGTACCATTGAGAGCAAGATGTTTTATCCTGCAGATCATCTCTTTTCCCTGCTTCCATGGTACCACTCATAGCAAGGTGCTTTATCCTGCAGATCAACTCTTTTCCCTGCTTCCATGGTACCACTCATTGCAAGGTGCTTTATTCTGCAGATCTACACTTCCTCGCTTCCATGGTACCACTCATTGCAAGGTGCTTTATCCTGCAGATCAACTCTTTTCCTCGCTTCCATGGTACCATTCAGAGCAAGATGTTTTATCCTGCAGATCTACTCTTCCTCGCTTCCATGGTACCATTGAGAGCAAGATGTTTTATCCTGCAGATCATCTCTTTTCCCTGCTTCTATTTATCCTGCAGATCTACTTTTCCTCGCTTCCATGGTACCACTCGGGGCGAGATGTTTTATCCTGCTGATCATCTCTTTTCCCTGCTTCTATGGTACCACTCATTGCAAGGTGCTTTATCCTGCAGATCAACTCTTCCTCGCTTCCATGGTACCACTCATTGCAAGGTGCTTTATCCTGCAGATCAACTCTTCCTCGCTTCCATGGTACCACTCATTGCAAGGTGCTTTATCCTGCAGATCAACTCTTCCTCGCTTCCATGGTACCACTCAGAGCAAGATGTTTTATCCTGCAGATCTACTTTTCCTCGCTTCCATGGTACCACTCATTGCAAGGTGCTTTATCCTGCAGATCAACTCTTTTCCTCGCTTCCATGGTACCACTCAGAGCAAGATGTTTTATCCTGCAGATCTACTTTTCCTCGCTTCCATGGTACCACTCAGGGCGAGATGTTTTATCCTGCAGATCCACTCTTCCTCGCTTCCATGGTACCACTCATTGCAAGGTGCTTTATACTGCAGATCAACTCTTTTCCTCGCTTCCATGTTTAATGAGACACAGTATTCGAGTATATTATTTACTCAAGTTTGTTTATCATATTTAAATTCAACCAAATTAATGCTATCACCTTCGTGAGACTATTGTTTACCACGAGATTACAAAACTAGGCATCTTGTTCTCCATAGCCATTATTCCTAACGACTTATCAATAATCATAAATATGTCTCATTACGAATCCACTAAATTCAATAATAATTAAGAATTCCTCCTTTCACTTCTTTAAAAACCTGTAAAGTGCTTTTAGTCATTAACCATGACCAGGAAAGAGGGACACTTGCTATGATTGAGAAGGCAACACCCCTTCTCCTTTAGCTGGACTAAACGCACTACAAAATTTACTTAAATACCCCTTTTTTTCTTTGGAGACAAGTCAGTTGTCGTCGCTGTTCCTCATAACCACGACACATCATGGAGTTCAGGAACCTCTTCGGTAAGCTTACACTATTTTAACCTATTATTTTGTTTTCTGGCTTCTGTACTGTGTTACCGATCAACGTACCTTTTTTTTTCCTTGCTATGTAATTGATTATAACTATACTGCTACAAATAAATATATTCTCTACCTTCCTCACGTTTTGAAATATTACAATTAAACTAAAATGAATACTCCTAAATAAATCCCTACATCCCCACTAGCTGTTTTCCTATATCCAACTACCACGAGCTCACATAAATTTATGCCTTCGATTACTTTAGGCAATTTAAATACTTTTAATGGTGACAGCGCCTAACACTTAATTCAGTTATTGTCTTCAATAACTGAACCATAACTGCCATCCATTACAATGGTGACAGCGTTTGCGGATGTGCTAGAATACAGTGTTTTGCTATCATTTACTTAAATTAATACTTACATACTTGTTAAAACTATATTCTAGTTGGTTCTTGGATATTGCGAAGATAGGTAGTGAAAAATACTTTCATAACTTTTAAACTCTTTACAAATTGGCAAAATTAAAATTGATACTGAATACAATTACCCATACAAAATAAACAGAAAAATAAGAATCTAAAATGGCAACTTCAACTCCCATAAGACCAATTAGAGCTTCCGTACCAGGTCTAAACATGGATCCGACGTATACTCCAACAAGTGGTATTACAACCACAGGTCTTCCCCCTATACCTCCAGCATCTACCTCGGTAAATTTCGCAAGCTTATTACCTTTAATTGACTCATATAATGGCCCTCCGCAAGATATTGAAATTTTTCTAAACTCTATTGACGAGATAGGCACTTTAGGGAACTGGAGTGACGCAATGAAAATAAGCATCGTAAAAGCAAAAATTAAAGGAAACGCTAAGGTCGCGATCGAATCGGATCCAACAATTAAAATGGAACCGATTTGGATTGTCTTAAAAAGTATGCTTATTAGCCGATTCACACCGACTATACACCCAACTGTTTTATTGAATCAATTCATGTCGATTGCTCAAAAATATCAGGAACCGGTACAGGATTATGCAACTCGGATTAGACAAGCGGGCATAAAAACTTTAAAGATGTCAGACGACCCCGCACAGAATGAAATGCGTAGACTAATTTTGGAAGAAACAATGTTGGGTCAATTTGTCAAAGGCCTGCGTAACGAAATCAAACGATCTGTTTTATCACGCGGACCTCAAACCTTCCCGGAAGCAATTAAAATTGCCGAAGAGGAATGGCAATACTTTACATTATCCAGCGGTCGCCAAACCGAATCCATCAGTATGATAACCAAGGGTAACACTACACCTCGTACAAACTATCGCAACAATAACACTTCTGGCAGTAGATTCACACCCGCACGCAACCGTAACGATAAAAATAATTATGGAAATAGAAACAAAAGAGTAACCCCTACTTGCTATAATTGTAACCAAAAGGGACATTATAAGAACCAGTGTAATCGCCCTAGAGCTAATGTGGAAAGATGTACTCGTTGCCAACAACCAACTCATAACCTATTCGATTGCCCTTATCCACCTAAGTCCTACGAAAACAACCCAACAAACCCTTCTGCCGCAGAGGAAAACTGGGATTGAACTCCAATAACCCCTTTGATTGTAGTTCATATTATAACAAATCTGGCAAGACAATTATTGAATCTTCTTCTAGTGTTCAACTTAATAATAGTGCAAATACTGGAGTATGTTTATGTTTTAACGTGTTACAATCACCTACTTGTCTTTTGTTGGATACTGGAGCAAGTGTTTCAATTATTAAACTGTCCTCATTAAAAGGGAACAAATATCGTACTTTCACTGAGTCTCCTGTAATAAGTGTAACAGGACATCAATTGCCCATTCTAGGAAGTATTGAACTAACTTTGAACTTACCTGGACGGCAATTACTTTACTACCATGTGTTTTTCTTATTGTACCGCGGATTCATTTTTATCATTTTGTGACGGTATAATAGGACTACACTGTTTCATACAGAATAAAATACATTATCCTTTGAAACATTTACCGCTTTCATCAATAATTACCCTATGCCTTTTGTGAGGCCTAAGCAGATAGTTGCTGATAACACTGAATTAGTTGGAATAATTATACCTGAACAGGAACAGATTAGACCCATTGAAACAACAAGACTCGTTTTCAATGACCTACCTCAAGATTCTTTTATTAGAAACAGTGGCCATGTTTTTGGTAGAATGTCGAAGAGTCGTAGTCGTAAAATAAAGAACCGGTCGATGATAAATAAACAGAAAGACGTACCCGTTCTAGTAATTAATTCAACTAATGAAAGTGATATCTCTACTACACAAAGTAATGAAAAGAGTACTGTACACACTCCTTCATTACATGAATCTTATTGTGACTCTGTAGTCACCAATGCTACTATTGTAATACCTTGTTTAAGTGAAACTTGTTTTTTCGCTAAACAGTTGAATCCCATAAAGGGAGTGGAGATGGTCTATACCCCTAAAACATTTACTGATCAATATATGTTTTTAACCTTTGCCTCCACGGCGTTTACCTCTAATGTAGATGGGATGGTCCCCATTCGTGTAGTCAATACCTCAGATACTAACTACAAACTTGCCTTCAACCACCCCCTTGGGGTTATACATATGCTAACGGAATTCCAATTACTAAAATACCAGCATGATAACCTGATTGATTTTACCTTGACACCTCTGGACCAAGACTGTGTCTCATTTACCCAGTACAGTGATACTATGCTTACCCCTAACCCAACTGTACTTATATCTACTATAAGGTCGGTCAACAGTTGCGACGCCACTGAGAAAATACCCACTTCCCGAGACGAAGTTAGGCATACTCATTTAGGCCCCTGTTGCACGATAGATTCTGTAAACACTGTGATGACTCCTGCTAAACAGGATCTCACGCATACAAAATATACTTTTAATTCTGGTGATGGAGAAATCATACATACTAATGAGCTAATTAGCTCACATAACTCGACACCTGTTGTTCCGGACGACGATGTCACTTATGATAATAACGAAACAAGTTATTTTAATCTCAGAGATCAAATTGATAAAGAAGGAAAAACAATAACCGAATACTTCCCACTACTTCACATAAATACAAGTGAAAGGGAATTAATACACGAGCTAATTAACAATTACAAAGATATATTCTACACAGGTACCACACAATTAGGATGCACAAATATACTTAAACATTCTATTAATACAGGCGATGCACGACCTATATATAAGAAACCTTATCGCGTACCCGTAGCCCAGCGAGATATTTTGAATGACATGATTTTGCAAATGAAAAAGGATGGTATTATTACCGAAAGTAATTCAGCATGGTCATCTCCCTTGATCCTAGTTACAAAGAAAGAATTAGATGCAGACGGTAAACATAAACTGAGACCTTGTGTTGATTATCGTCTATTAAATAATGTAACTGTAAAAGATGTATATCCCTTGCCCAACATAAGTGAAATACTTGATTCTTTCCATGGTTCTAAAATCTTTTCGTCATTAGACTGTGCCTCAGGCTATTGGCAAATCGAAGTCGAGCCTGCGGACAGAGCAAAAACAGCTTTTTCTACCGATTCAGGACTTTATGAGTTTCTAAAAATGCCTTTTGGCCTATGTTCTGCTCCCTCTACTTACCAACGTTTAGTGAACATTGTATTATCTGGATTAAAGAAAATGTGTTTAGTTTATTTAGACGACATCATAATATTCAGTAAAAATCTTAACGATCATAGAAAACACTTGCAAATTGTGTTTGATCGATTAAGAGAAGCTAATCTTTCCTTACAACCATCCAAATGTCATTTTTGTAAAAGTGAAATAGAATACTTAGGTTTTCTAGTTACCCCTGAAGGTATTAGACCTAACGAAAATAAAGTAAAAGCAATAGTCGAATATCCTCCTCCAACTGATCTAACCACCCTCCGACGTTTTATGGGTGTAATCTCGTATTACCGGCGGTTCATTCCATCTTGTGCATTAATATCACAGCCTTTAACACATTTAACTAAAAAGAATGTACCTTTTCAGTGGAAAACTGAACAAAACGAAGCATTCGAAAAATTAAAAAAACTAATTAGTAGTGAACCTGTTTTAGCTTTTCCAAATTTTGAGAAACCATTCATACTAACTACAGACGCTAGTGGTACTGCCATCGGTGCTGTACTCTCACAACTAAATGATAATGATGAAGATCACCCTATATCATTTATTGGACGTCAATTAAATTCTGCCGAACGAAACTATTCAACTATCGAAAGAGAATGTTTATGTATAGTATATTTCGTAAAAAAGTTTAGAAATTATCTATACGGACACAAGTTCACGGTGTACACTGATCAACGACCTTTACATTGGTTGTTTAACGTCAAGGACCCTTCATCTAGAATCAGTAGGTGGGCACTCTTGTTATCCGAATATCAGTGTGACATTCTCTACAAACCTGGTTCACAAAACAATGTAGCCGACTCATTAAGCCGCATTCAATATGTCAGGTTAATAGTGCCCCCAAACGATCCACCTTACGAACCTATCTTATCTAGAGACTACCTCAAACAGGAACAATTACATGACCATAAATTAGCACCTCTTATAGAATCAATTAGTAAACATCCCGATGAGTTTAATGACTTCTACCTGGACGAAGACGGTCTTCTGTATAAAAACCGTCACCCAGATGAAAGAATGGATAAACTAGTTGTCCCAACTAACCTGGTTAATAATGTTATTCCGCTTTTCACTTAACTCCCTATTGCTCTCATCAAGGCGTACATAGAACAACTAACCTCATAAAGATGACATTTTATTGGGATCACATGGCAACAGATATTCGCAACTATTTAAAAGGATGCGATACATGTGCCTTAAGAAAAGTACCTCCTAATTTACCTAGGGCTAAAATACAAAAATTTACGGAAGTTACTAGAAGCTGCAACGTCTTAGCATGGACGTAATGGGACCTCTTCCCGTAACACATTCAGGAAATAATACATTTTAACTTTTCAAGATGCTTTTACTAAGTGGCCTGAAGCCATATGTTTACCTGATCAGAAAACAACTACGGTAGCCAAAGCATTCGTCGAAACAATTATTTGTCGATATGGTGTACCTGAACAATTATTGTCTGATCTAGGACGTAACTTTACTGCTAAATTATTTTCGGAAATTTGCAAATTATTACAAATCAAACATTTATTCACTACCCCTTATGCACCTATGACTAATGGGCAACTCGAAAGGGGCTCCCC